>CM062806.1:891208930-891808930 GCA_031772625.1 Pinus tabuliformis | reverse complement strand
ATGTATTTCTTAGGTTAGCACTAATAGTTCAACCTTTTGATGATGTTACTTGTAAAATATCTGTGCTATTACTTATGCCGAGTGTAATGAGAATGAGACAAGCAAGTGATTAGGTAAACAAGCATTGTTAGAAAGAGTCATGCGTAACTACTATGTTCTAATTGCAAAGCTTGTCATAAGCTTAGATAAGATACAAAGGTGACAAGTTAATCAATATACAACATGGTATCCCGGGGTTCTCACTCTACACGCATATCCTAAGGTAATACATGTGGATAGACTGTAATCACTGTATACGCATATCCTAATGTAACAAGCTCTGTATCCTAATGTATACGCCTATCCTGACACTGCCCTATGAAAGTGAAACATTTGCTCTCATTATGAAAACAGTGACATACATGTTGACAATTTCCTGTAATAGAGGAAAAGTATTTTTGCAGAATTAATAACGCATAATTTGACATATATTCAAATGTCTAAATGCAACATACATGTTGATAATTTCCTGTAATAGAGGAAAAGTAATTTTTGCAGAAGTAATAAAGCATAATTTAACATATATTCTAATGTCTAAATGCATGCAATAATTTTACAGGTTGTTGCATCTATGGCAAAAGGAAGTTACTCTGCTCGTACAAGGAGAAGTGGCAGGAGAGTGACAAGGGGTGTGCAGCTGTGATGCACATCGTCTGATGATGACAGGCCAGCTGATGTCCATGCCAGCGATGCACCAGGGAACATTGTTGAAGATGACCATGTGACAGCCGCTGATGTTAACACACCATCAGCCACAGAACCACCATCAACAACAGTCCAAGGGGCAAGCTCAACTAAAAAGATCAGTGCTATAAGAGGATGGACAAAAGAACAAATGTTAGTTGCAATTGACGACATAGAGTTTAATGGATACTCAGTTCGGGCATCTGCAAAAAAACATGGTATTCCTCCCTCGTCAATACATTATTGGATAAATGGACTGACTCATACAAAACGCAGAGGGCCTCTTACAGTTATGGCTGAGGATGAGGAGGCCGAGGTGGTTGAGTGGTGTAAAGAGATGGCCCAACTGGGACATGGGCTAGAGTTGATACAACTCAAATCAACAGTTGCTCAAATCTGTCAAGGGAGGCCAAACCCATTCAAAGATGGGTTTCCTGGTAAATCATGGTGGTTTGGGTTTAAAAAAATGCATCCAGAACTTGTATTGCGTACTGCTGAGGGCCTTGACAGAGACAGAGCATTAAATTTGCGCCCTGCAGTTGTGCAAAAATTCTATGACACACTTTCTAGTGCTTATGATAAACATTCTTATGGAGCAGACCATATGTGGAACTGTGATGAAACAGGTTTACAGGCAGGGAGGAATTGTGGCATGCGGGTAATTGGCAAGAGAGGGAGCCGAAATGTGCCAAAGATTTTGCCCAAGAGCAGGGAGTGGATAACTATTTTATGTTGTGTTAATGCAATTGGTACTTCAATCCCAGGATTTTATCTATTCAAAGGTAAAAATCAACTGAAAAACTATATACAGAACTGTGAACCAGGTGCATGCATGGCTGCACATCCCCATGCATGGATGACTAAAGAACTGTTTCTAAGTTGGCTTTTTCACTTTGCTGCATCGGTACCAGGTGGCATCTCGCCTAATAACAGACACCTTTTGATATTGGATGGCCATGGGAGCCACATGGCTGTACAAACAATTGAGGAAGCAAACAATTTAGGCATCGACCTGTTGACATTGCCCGCTCATACCACTCATAGGCTGCAACCCCTTGATGTTAGTGTGTTTGGCCCTTTCAAGAACTATTTCAGGTCGGAGCGTGCTGCATGGATGGCAAAGAATGCAGGGGTTGAGGTGAAAAGGTTTGAGCTAGCAGAGCTTGCAAGTAAAGCTTTTAAAAGGGCTTTGACACCATCAAATATCAAGGCTGGCTTTAGGAGGACGGGAATCTGGCCACTGAACTATGATGCTCTTATGCATGATACTGGTTGTAGCCAAGCGTTTCATCTGGATGGTCAGGAAGAAGGGAATGTCCAAACATGTGTTGAAGTGCAAGAAGTAGATGACCAAGATGATGTTGTTGCAGCTGGTAATATGTTTTCCCTGTCTCAAGGACAGTTATATGCTGAAGATGATGAAACTGTATGTGAAACACAATATAACAATGAACAAATTCCTAGTAACATGGAGATTGTTCCACCAACTCAAGAACATCAAATTCCTGTTGCTGATATTGCTAATGATATTGTTGAACCTGCAGTTGACAATGACCAATTGACATTGCCAAGCCAAGTAACCCCACCTTCATGGCTAGCAGAAGCAATGATCAATATGAATGCACATAGTGTCTCAACAACCAATGAAGAAAGCATGAACATGCCCTCACAACCAGCAGAATTGAACAGTGAAATTGTTCATTTTTTTGTGGACAATAGATCAATGGAAGAAGATGAAGGACATAATGAGGCATCAAATGAAGATAATGATATGGTTCAATCAGTTCCAACAGATACTGAAAGGGAAGTACCAAGCAATGACATGAAGGTGGGAGGGGTGGAGAAGACACTTGGACGGTTCCTAAAGCTACCAGTAGAGAGAGTATCAATGAGAAAAAAGCAAGGTGCACCGGGTAGTCTTCGTCTGGGCCGAAGCTCACAGCTACTCACCTCAGAGGACTATATAAACCTGTTAGTTGAGTCAGAAAAAAAGAAACTTGAAATGCAAGAATTAAAACAGAAAAAGAAGGATATGGTCAAGGAGAAGAAGGCAGCAAGGATTGTTGCAGCACAACAGCGAGCAGAAGAAAGGATTGAAAGAGATAAAGCAAGGCAAGTTAAGGACCAACAAAAGCAAATGGCAAGACAGGAAAAGGAAAAACGAAAGGCACAACAAATGCTTGAAAAGGAACAAGGGATGATCAACGATACAAGAATAGCTGATGAAACTAGGATTATTTCAAACTCATTGGACTCCATTGCAGATAATACACCATTATTCCAAGATCTCATAAACATTCAAGTGCCCCACTATCAAACCGAGGGTTTACCCACTTGCCTTGTTCCTACCAGAGCTGGTGTCAATTCTCTGTATGCTCATTACACACCTCCACTTAATGCAGGGGTCAGTAGTGCAAATGTGAGGTATGGGTACTCAATACCTCCATGGTTGGAAGCTGCAAATTGGAATCAATCATATGGCAACAATCAACCATTTCCTAATCAGCCCTTGACTGGTAGGCCAACCTACCTGGCTCAAGAAGGTAACTCGGGGAGTTTTGGCACTCAAGATTCTCAGGGCCATAAAGAATAGGGGTGTCATATGTTTTCGGTTCTAACCACATTATGATGTGGATTTTGGATGGATTGTATCTTTTTCTTGGCACAGCAACATTTTGGCTTACAACCTAGTAGTGATTTCTTGTGGCAACCTAACTGTGTGTTGATAAGAAATTTTCAATGGAATATGTCTTTCTGTAAAATATTAATTATGATAAAACTATTTCTATAAGTTATTCTGTGCGCACTGTACAAAGCTCTAAACTCACTTATGGCTCCAATAAGTGGACCGTTATAATGTGATGACAGTGCTGGGCAAGTTTACAATCACTTAACACTGAATAGAAGTCTACACTCACAATTAGAAACACCTCCTGCTCGCTTCTAATGTACGAGGCACTAGTAGTAAGGAACTCTATACTTACCATGTTATTGATTGAATTAGAATGAATAAGAACTTTACATTGCTGGAAACTAGAAATACAATAAAGAACATAGTTATGATTTTTATCAATCACCTAGCTAACCTATTTTTTTACTACTGCCCAACTTATAGAGAGCATGTGTTTTTATATGTGTCAGTAAAAATGATGGAAGTATCTAAATTAATCAAATCAGTTGATGAACAACTATGAGAATCATATTGTTCCATCTTGTTACATCAACTTTCCAAAAGATAGAGAAATTTGGGTGCACAGTAACCTAATCAGCTATATGACGAATTGTGGCTTAGTCATTAATTCTTTTCTAAGCACCTATTCACCTTTTTCATTTTCCTTCATGAGTAGATCAATTGTTTGACAATATGAGTGATTCACATATGACAATTGTTTGGTTAACTAATGAATTGTTATAATTGACGCAAAGTTACAACAGCCTTCTTAGAGGGGGAAAAAAGAATTGGAGTAAAAATGGAAAATTAAAAATAGCTAAATTATTATAAAAACTAAATAAAAATAAAATTACAATAATTTATAAATCTACAAAATATAAACCAGCGTAGACCCATCTTAAGATGGGATCTTTTAAGCATCAAGAGAATCATGTCTCTGTTTCTTTAGATCCCTTTTTACACTTATGAGATCTGGAGTTAATATTGATCTATAACAGTGTATTACGGTACATAAAAATTATGAATTGCCTCTAATACATGTAAGAAGGAAATTCCAAAGCAGTAGGTATACAAAAATCCCACAAAATTGCTTCAGAGCTCAAAATCTACAGCATGTTAAGCTTTCCTGTAATTTAAACTTCCCTGCACAAAACTAGGCATTGCAAAAATAAGAGAGATTCAAAGGAAATCAGTGTACCGAAAGGAAATCCAGGGTAATTGCAATTGTGGGTCTTGTCATCAACGTTGGAGATAAATAAAGTTTAAAATTTGAATGAACCTTAGGAAAGATCAACAATCAGGCAGAAGCACATGCCATTCTTAAAGGGATTGAATTGGCTCTTGATAAGAGTGTTCACAATATCTGATGCATGGCAACTAAGCAACAATAATTATGTTTTTTGGAATAGAGATTATACCGACTCCATAAATTTAAAATTTCAGTAGGTCATGTGCTATATACGGGTCAAGGAGGGTTTTGATTCAATATTCTTTTCACATATTACAAGAAATTTACATTCAGAGGTACACAATCTAGACAATTCAACAGCTACAATGGACACCAACACCCTACAAATATATCACTATTATCAACACATTCTCCTCTCCCGATAGCTCTGCACTCCTTATATCCCTGTTCCCCAAGCAACTAGGAAGAAAAGTCTCAAAAGTGCATAGAAATCTGTTTGCAGAATCAAATATTCCAACTTAGCACAATTCCTACACATCCCTTGGAAGTACAAAGGTTGTCTCCAACACAAATGGCAGACCACCAAAGAAATGGACTCTCCTATAATTGTGATGAAAAATATGCTCTAGGTCATAGGTGTAAAAAACAGAAATTGTTCCAAATTGATATGCCCACTCAAGACCTGACCGAAGACATAACTACTGAGAGACACTGGAGTTACAGGTTGAAAACACCAACACTCCGACTCAAGCAGATATCGAACCTATTTCTTCATGAAGAACGGTCAATCTCTCTGCATGCATTATCGGGCATTTCAACTCCGCAAAATTTGAAACTCACAGGCTACATCAAGCACTGATTCGACAATCCATGTCATCCAACCAAACCAAAAATAGTAAAAAGGCACAATCTATGTCATCTCTGTAAAAATAGTAATAAAAGCACAATAGGAGTGGCGTTCGGAGAAGGAAACTCTAACAAAACCCTGACAAGGATTTAATCCTATAAAGTTTGCTAGTAAAAGCTGAGCGATATTAAAAGGAAATAAAAGAGTAGAAGCTTTGTTCATAAAACAGTAAACCCTACCCATTTCTTAACTTATAAACTCATCAGCTGTAAAAACAAAATAACCTTCAAATAGAGATGCATCGTCACAAGTGAAAACGATCTCAAAAACTTAGCAGTATGCAAGGTTTTACAGCATAAGGAAATCATAATATTCTACAATGAGTAAATCAAGAATAGTAGCGTTCAAACAGTATCCAGAGAAATGCTTATAAGTCAATTTAAATAATAGAGAATGCAACTTGTGTGTAAAATTCGGAATAAGACTTTCATAGAAGGAAACAAGATAACAGTTATGACTTCAAGAAACCATAAATAAATTAACAGTATAACTGTGATTAAGGTCGTAAAATGTCCACGGCTTCCATACAAAGTCCATTAGAAAAAAAAAAAAACATATAACTTATACAGAATGTCTACAAGGGCCGAGGCCGCTTGACAAGTCTCACTTCCAGAAAGGAGATTAAAAATACCAATAATTTACCGACAAGGAAATTACCAGGCTCTTGGCTAGAAATACATAACTACAACACTGTAGCCCAGAGAGCAACCTGAGTAGCAGGTCTGCGAAGAAGCTTCGTAAGGGTTTAGTGAGGCTTTAGAAGAGCCTTCCCCTCCGAGCAGTCGAATATAAAACAAACAATAGCATGAAGCAGAGCACTCAGAACTCTATGAAAGAAAAGAGAAACCCTCATATGCCAAATGAAAAAGATACAATAGCAGGGACAATAAAAATGCAGCGTTTTTATCTATAAAGCAAACACAGTAACAAGGCAATTGAGAGCAGCTACAGAGAGTTTCGAAAGTTGGTCTGGGCTCATTTCTGCGATGTTCCATTTTCCCTTTGTCTTTCTGCTCGGGGCCGGCTATGCAAGTCAGGGGAGAGCAGCTACAGAGCGTTTTGAGGGCTAAAACAGGCTAAAACAGCAAAACAACAAAAACAGAATGCCATAGAATGCCTAAAACCCTAAACCCTAAAAAAAATGCTCAAAATAATGCCATAAAATGCCATAGAAAGTTCACAAAATATCCTGTTAGAGATGCTTGTGTTGAAAAACACAGAGTAATAGCTGGTAGGATTAAAAATCCTACCGGTTACAGGCCATGGATGGTCGCCGACCTCCCCCACCTTCCCCACAGCTCGCCAGACCTTCTCCACACCTGCAACGTCCTTTTCCACACCTGCAACAGGAAGAAAAAAGCCATTAGAGATCAGAAAAACAACAAAAACAGCAGCGCAAAACAGAAAAATCCTATGTTACCTCAAGCTCAGTAGAATGGCGACCGACTCCTCCCCAAACAACAAAATCGCCGAATAAGACCACCACCAGAGAAATGCTAAACAACCGGCATTCCATGTTAAACAACTTGCATTCCAGAACGACCAAGAAATCCAGGCGGAAAAGCACAAGAAAAGCAGAACCGCTGTCCCAGCCAGAAACCCTGAAACTCCATCAAACCTTCGCACCAGCACACGAATAAACGACTCTGCGCGCAGGTACACAAACCCTATCAACCGAACACAGCATTCCCCCAACACACGAATAAACCACCATGCACGCAGGTTATAGGGCCGTCCCGCGCCATCTTCGGCGGGGGGCTTCGCCCAACAACCGGCCCCGAGCAGAAAGACAAAGGGAAAATGGAACATCGCAGAAATGAGCCCAGACCAACCTTTCAAATGGCGCGAAGGAGGAGTTTTATGACGCGAGGTGATAGCCCACACGGCCAGCTCCACGGTGGACAGGTGTCGTACCGGAGCCATGTGGGTTGACGCGTGGTAAACTGACGTGGCGGGGAGGGCGCACATGTATTGGCGACCCTCCCCTAATGAGTAAGAGAAGTCTATTCCACTAAATAACAGAATAAATTCTTCATTAATATAATTAAAAGATAATATTACGCTCTAATCACATGTAGTACTTAAGTTTTTACCACTTAAATGTATTTAAACTATCAATTCCACCTAAATCACCAAGAGGGTTCATTGTTTTGGGTCATGATCAAGGTTCTTAAATAATTTAGCTTAAATAATAATTATTTAAATTCTTTAAATTCAATAAAAAATAATAAGTTTATGAAAGAATCCTTAAAACCCAAAGGTGTAATGAAAATATAAAATAAATTTCTCAATTCAAGGATGTACTATATATGATAAATAGTTATTTTTCAACCCAAAGGTGCAAGAGTGTTGCTCATATATAACTTTACATTTGCATGCTAAAATCACTACCCACTGTGTTACAATCGACGTCTAGAGTTCCATTATTCATCAGTTTAATTGTTGCTTTGATGGTTGAAATTACATTCATATGTTATAAATATGCTACGGAAATGATAATTTCTTGGATGCATTTTTAAACCTAAATACAACTCAAAACGCATGTTATATTTCAATTTTTATCATTTTTCCTTGGCATCACATTTGGATGGTTCTCATTGCTACTTTGTATGATCACATAATACACTTGGAATCACAAAATTCTATCCTACATTTGGCATCATACAGTTCTATTATAATGGTTCCTGGATATTGAAGTGGTTGGATTATCTCATGTAATTGCACTGACAACTCTGAGTATTGTTATTTCTTGAGTTAGTCTAAATCTTGACAGTGTTATATTTGTTATGGTAACACTTTGTATCCTGGTCTTTTAATGCTTATTATTGGATCAATGCAAATCTTGGCATTATAATCTTTTTAACTAGATCTATGGGTGAAGTTTAGAGTTTTATCCATGATCTATTTGTTAAGCAAGCCACATAATTGGAAAATTTGTGGTCAACGTCAACTGCCAAAAACATAAGGGAAGTGAGAGAAGTTAGCTATCAATGGTGAAATGCAACTATCATTGAAAATAGAAGCTAGCTTGTGCCCCACTCTTGGTTTAATCATTCCAAAACCCACCATAAAGCAAACTTGGCATAGTATGCATTTTCCACATTGTACTACAAAGTGACGCATTCTTTTATTTTATATAGACTACCTACATTAGACACGTAAGGGAATGATGCCATGTGGAAACTCCCCTTCTCTAGGTGTCATTTCATTCTAATTTCCCACAACATTTGTCAAAGTCGTGGATTAATTCATAAAATTATGCTAGTGAGTGTTGTTAGGTATGATTCTAACTATGCATCAGGGTAGGTAGCATTATAATTGCACGTCATTGTATCCTTGTTCGTGTTAAGAAACCTAGTATTTGCTTGTTGTTTGAACTCTTGAAAAATTCTTTAAGAAGCACATCTTCATCATGATTAAGCCTGACAGCATGCAACGTGGATTGGTGGGAGAAATTCTATCGAGATTTGAGAAGAAGGGATTTATTTTGAAAAGTTTGAAGATGGTGGTTGTAGAGAGATCATTTGAAAAGAAACACTACAAGGATTTGTCTTCAAAGCCCTTTCTTCTTGGATTGGAAGAGTACACAATTTCCAACGCTATTCTAGTTGTGGTCTAAGAGAGGAAAGGTGTTGTTGTAACTGGTACGAAAATTATCAGAGCTACAAATCCTGCAACAGTTGAACTAAAAATATTAGAGGTGACTTTGTTGTAGAGGTTGAAAGGAATGTTATACATGGTAGTGACACAGTTGAGAGCGCAAAGGAGGAAATAACACTTTGGTTTCTTGAAGGTGTGGTGGACTGGAAAAGTAGTTTGCATTCTTAGGTTAATGAGATATTAACAATGAAATTCCTGAGTCCAACAAGTTTGACTAAGTTTTCGGATTATGTCATTTCCAAGCAGAGTCAATTTTTTTCAATGAGTGCTTGTTCATCGGTGTCTCTTCCTCCGAGACTTGAGCCTTATACGAGGTGAAGGGGATATACAAGGTGAAGAGGTTGGCAACTCGGACCCTTTCAACCTGTCAATTTTTAACTCGTCAAAGGACAACGAAAAGATCATGACAAGCAACTCATGTTTGCATTTGGTTTATGATATGGAGAATTTGTGTTGTTCACACGAAGCTTCATTCCAACATGACAGTAAGCCCATGGCAACTTGTCCATAATGTCTATGATCTTCGACACTGCCACATTTTTTTAGTGTTGTTGTTGCAGCATGCATCTCTCGCTGAGCACCAATCCTAGAACAATGGTGATCACATTGTGGGCATTCACTTTTCTCAGGAATTTGCATCCCATTTCCTCCATTTTATCAACCCATACATGGTTACCCACATGTGACCCACCAAAATAAAACATGGTCACTGGAATTTTAACATTACGAGTTTTCTTGTCGGAATCTACCACTTGAAAAATCTGGTAGGCTGCAGCCAAGCTATGGCGAGTGATCGTTATACTGATTTCTTCACCTCTGTATAGTTGTACAAATCTTCTAAACTCATTCACGGCCCGACCTGAAGCGTTATGGCCTTTGGGGTTATTGGTAGTAAAAAGAATCCAAAACCCACTCTCCACCTTAGGATCCAGACAACACCCAAAAGGGTATTTTCTTTTCCTTTTACTCTTTGTCACGATGGGCGTGATGTTAGAAAATTATATATTACAAATCAATGGAACACATAAAATGTATTGCAGAAATATAAAATACAGAAAACACATAAAACAAGAGAGACACAGATATACATGGTTCACCCAATTTGGGCTAGTCCACAGAGAAACATCCAGTCCTTCCTTTTATATTATCAAGCAAACTAAAGAGATATGACCTACAACAGATCTGTTGTAATTCTCTCTTCACTCTCACACAATCTCCTCTCTCTTTCTCGCTCAGAATAGAGATCTACATAGACACAATACAATTCCCTCATATATAGAGAGGGGTTGCCTTCTAGGGAAAAAAAACTCTAAATTAAACATAACTTCTACCCTCATATCTCTGCCTAATGAACGACCCAGATTGACTACGAAATTACAACATTTTGCAAGGAAATTTTACATCTATTTTTAGCTTCGGGGGCATTTTCATCGATCCCCTACAGGGGGGGCTCAATATCCGCCTAACGAACAGCCCAAATTGACTACGAAATTACAACATTTTACATGGAAATTTTACATCTATTTTTAGCTTCAGGGGCACTTCCTCTGATCCCCCGCAAGGGGGGGCCTCCAAATAATCACCGTCACCCCACCCTTGGACCCCCCTAGCGGCATACATTTTACGAGCACCGTTGCCGCCACATTACGAAATGGGGTCCAATGCGGCGATACCTCTGAATAAGGAAGATAATCAAACTCCACACCCAACAATCTCCCACTTGGAGACTGATTATAGCAACTCCACCGCTGCTTCATTTCCTAGACATTGACTCCACTTTGGACCTTGTTGTTTCTCATCTTATTCTTCATACTTGAAAACCAATTGAAATTAAGCATAATCTCAGTTTCTCCCTGGTTACAACTTTTGTTAACATATCTACAGGATTCTGGCTAGTGTGTATCTTTTCCAACTTCAACTGTCCATCATCCAACACTGACCGTATGAAATGGTACTTGAGTTGTATATGTTTAGTCTTGGAATGAAATGCAGAATTCTTTGCAAGATGTATGGCAATCTGGTTGTCACTGTATAACCTGCCCAACTCCTGCTTCTTACCCAATTCATCTAGAAACCTTTGTATCCAAATCATTTATTTACTAGCCTCTATAGCATCAACATACTTTGCTTCCATCGTTGAGAGTGCAACAACATTTTGTAGTTTTGAAACCCAACTAACAGTTGTTCCACCTACAGTAAACACATACCCTGTGGTGCTCCTCCTATTATCTCTATCATCTGCCATATCTGCATCAACATATACCTATAGAGCAATGTTTAAACCACCAAAGCATAATGCTTGATTTGTGGTACCTCTCTAATACTTGAGAATCCACTTCACTTCCATCCAATATTCTTTTTCTAGATTGTTTATGTACCTGCTTACAACTCCCACTGCATGTGCAATATCAGGCCTTGTGTAGACCATTGCATATATTAGGCTTCCAACTGCTGATGCATATGGAACTTTAGACATAGAAGTCATTTCTTCCTCAATCTTGGGACACACCTCCTTACTTAGTTTGAAATGGCTAGCCAAAGGTATACTAACTGGTTTTGAATTTTTCATATTAAATATTTTCAACACTTTTTCTATGTACTCACTCTGAGACAATGTTAATTTTCGATTCTTCTTGTCTCTAGTTATTCTCATACCAAGGATTTGTTTTGCAACACCCAAGTCCTTCATTGCAAATGAGTTTGCCAATTTTCTTTTGAGCATATTTATTTCCTGCATGTTAGAACCTGAAACAAGCATGTCATCAACATACAATAATAATATAATATAGCTGCCATCATTTTTCCTTTTGAGATAAACACAATGATTAGAGTGACATCTAGTATAAGCTTGTTTAGACATAAACCTGTCAAATTTTAGATACCACTGACTTGGAGCTTGTTTTGAGCCATACAAGCTCTTCTTCAACCTGCACACTAGTTTCTCCTTCCCTTTTACCTCATATCCTTGTGGTTGTTGCATATATATATATATATATATATATATATATATATATATATATATATATATATATATATCTTCCTCCAAATCCCCATGGAGAAAGGTTGTCTTTACTGCTGAAGATGCAAATCATCAGTTGCTACTAGACTTAAAATAGTTCTGGTTGAAGTCATTTTAACAACAGGAGAAAATATCTCATCAAAGTCTATACCCTTTTTCTGTACAAACCCCTTCACCACAAGTCTAGCTTTATACCTTTTTCTACCCCCATGTTCTTCCTTCAACCTGTAAACCCATTTATTCTGCAATGTTGTTTTACCTACAAGTAACCTAACTAAGTCCCAAGTCTAGTTATGTGCTAAGGAGTCCATCTATTCTTTCATGGCTTGCTCCCACTTCTTCTTGGTTTCTACTTGCACTACTTCTTCATAACATTCTGGTTCACCAGAATCAATCAACAATACATAATATAATGAAGGAGAGTATCGTTCAAGGGGTCTACTTATCCTAGTAGATCTTCTAACAGCACTTTCAGGTGTTTGAGGTGTTTGTTTCTATTGTGGTTGATGTATTTGTTCAGGCTGTTGATCATTATGATTTTCAGGCACCTTCACTTTTTCTGTGATCTCATCAAGCACTGTGTATTCTCTTTTTTGTTTTTCCTGTTTCTTTTCCTGCATCTGATCCTTATACAAAACCTTTTCATCGAATATGAGATCTCTACTCCTAATGATTTTGTGTTTTTCATAATCATAAAAGCGATAACCAAAATCATTAACACCATATCCAATAAAGGTACATTTCTTTGATTTTGCCTCAAGCTTTGTTCTATTTTCTTTATTAATGTGGACAAAGGCTTCACAACCAAAAGTCTTTAAAAATAAGTAGTTTACCTTTTTACCTGTCCATGTCTCCTCTGGAATACCACCATCCAAGGAACTTGAAGGCCCTCTGTTTATTAGATAAACAACGACATCTACAACATCTAACAAAAATTGTAAAGGCAATCCTGCATGCAATCTCATGCATCTTGCACGCTCCATGATTGTCTTGTTCACCCTTTCTGACACACCATTTTCTTGTGGTGTTCCTGGAATTGTCCTCTCTCTACAAATTCCATTCTTTGAATAGTACCTATCAAACTCTTTTCTGCAATATTCACCTCCATTGTCCGATCTGAGACACTTCAACCTTTTTCCTGTCTCATTTTCAACCAAAGCTTTCCATTTCTTGAAAGTATCCAATACATCAGATTTATTTCGAATACAATAAATCCAAGTTTTTCTAGTTGCATCATCAATAAAAGTAATATAATAACAGGAGCCACCGAGAGATGATATCTGAGCAGGTCCCCATACATCTGTATGCACAAGCTCTAATTTTTCACTCTTCTTTTCTTTCCCAACTCTGAGGAATTTGACTCTCTTCTGTTTTCCATAAACACAATTCTCACATAATTTTAAATCAACGTGCTTCAAATCTGGCAACAAATTTCTTGAGTGAAGAATCCACATCCCCTTCTCACTCATGTGCCCAAGCCTATGATGCCACAATGTCGTATCTTCTCCTTTAGAGGTTAAAGCATTAACAGAATTAGAAATACCATTGCATAAATACAATGTACTAACCTTTTCTCCTTTTGCTACTACCAGGGATCCTTTAGTGACCTTCCAGGTTTTATCTGTAAAAGTAGTTACCCAGCCTTCACCTCCCAACTGCCCTGTTGAAATCAGATTTTTCTTCAGATATGGAACATGCCTTACCTCCTTCAACAACCATTTATTTCCATTCTATTGTTTTATTAAAACTGTACCCATTCCAATAATTTTATCGGGTTTATCATCACCCAATCGAACCTGTCCAAAATCTCCTTGAACATAATCATGAAAATGTTTCTTATCAGTTGTGGCATGGAATGAGGCCTTTGAATCTACCACCCAAACACCTGAATCAAAGAATCAAAGAATCTTGCAACACATCAAAGAATCTTGCAACACATCACCTGTCACATTCGCTTCATGATTTTTTTCTTGTTGCACATCTCCCTCTTTTCCCTTATGAGACTTGCAATCTTTCTTCAGGTGTCCTTTCTTCCCGCATTTCCAGCACACTATCTCCGATCTAGACTTGGATCTGCCTTTCCTTGACTTACTGTGATATATTGGGCTCTTTCCTCTTTCCATTTTTCTTCCCCTAGTCTCTGCAGTTAGAGCATTACCTGATGTCGCACCGGAGCTTTTCCGTTGAAATTCCTCGCTAAGGATTACACCAACAACATCATCAAACTTTAAAGTACTATATCCAGGGATAGAGTTATTAATGGCCATAACTAAACCATTTCAACTTTATGGCAATGAGCATAGAAATAACAGAGCCCTAACTTCATCATCAAAAGTTACCCCTACAGAACTTAACTAACTGATAACTATATTAAATTCATTTAAATGATCAACAACAGATCCACCTTTTGACATATTCATATTAAATAAACGCTTCATAAGAAATACCTTATTTGAAGCCGAGGGTTTTTCATATAGTTTGGCCAATGACGACATTAAACCCTTTGTTGTCGTTTCCTTGAAATATTAAACGCTACCGACGCCACGAGGCACAACGGTATTGTTCCAAGTGCCGTTCTGTCGAGAATATCCCATTCTGTGTCTCTCATACTCGTCAGCTTCTTTGTCTTTCTGCTCAATGGTAGGTATAGATATTTCTTATACAAGTAATCTTCCATTTGCATCTTCCATAGCTGGTAGTTTTGGCCGTTAAATTTTTCGACCCTAAACCTACCATCTTCTGCTAATGCTCCCACTCAAACCAGGAACCCTTCTCTACTGCGAGTTTATCAGCCAAGCAGACCTTCGGCTCTAATACCAGTTGTTCGAAAATTATATATTATAGAGCAATGGAACACATAAAATATATTGCAGAAATATAAACACATAAAATGCATAAAACAAGAGAGACACAGATATATGTGGTTAACCCAATGTGGGCTACATCCATAGAGAAACAACCAATCCTTCCTTTTATATTATCCAACAAACTGAAGAGATACAACCTACAACAAACCTGTTGTAATTCCCTCTTCGCTCTCACACAATATCCTCTCTCTTTCTCTCTCACAATACAGATCTACATGGGCACAATACAATTCCCTCATATATAGCGTGGGGTTGCCTTCTAAGGAAAAAACCCTAAATTAAACATAACTTCTACCATTAGATCTATGTCTAATGAACGACCCAGATTGACTACAAACTTACAACATTTTACAAGGAAATTTTAAATCTATTTTTAGCTTTGGTGGTGCTGTCCCCGATCCCTCGCCGGGGGGGGCTCGATCTCCGCTTAATGAATGGCCTGGATTGACTATGAAATTTTAACATTTTACAAGGCAATTTTACATCTATTTTTAGCTTCGTGGGTGCTACCCCCGATCCCTCGTCAGGGAGGCCTCTATCTTCATCTAATGAACAGCCCATATTGACTACAAAATTAAAATATTTTACAAGGCAATTTTACATCTGTTTTTAGCCTCAGGGGCACTACCCCCAATCCCCTGCCAGGGGGGGCTCCAAATAATCGTCGCCGCCCCTCCTGGACCTCCATAGTGGCATACATTTTACGAGCAGCGTTGCCGCTACATTACGAATGGGGTTCAATGTGGTGATACCTATGAATAAGGAAGATAATCAGGCTCCACACCCAACACATGAGAAAGTCATTTATATTTTCTTTTCATTCTAATGGCATCACATTTCCTCTGTACATCACAATAATATATCCCCTCCCTAGCCTAATGATCTCCTGTTTTTCGTTGTGGAAGGCCACAAAGCACACCGAGTTGCATTGTCTAGACACCCAATCTAATCCATCTGATAAAAACCTCTATGTTAACCACCCGGGAAACAAGATTTTTGAAGTGGCATAGATGCTACATCACATTATAACCATAACTCTTCAACGCCGCTTTGTAAAGCAACGAGCTTTGGGCATATTTACAACAACCATATTGTTGGGCTTGGAATCGAAGTCCACAGAATTGTAGGTGGCCTGGATGAAATCGCCATATTTTACAATCTCTTGTCTCATATTCTCATCCAAGGGGTCCAGCAGGCCTTTCCAGTTGTTACATCCTTAATACTCGCGCCATTTCTCCCCCAGATTTTGCTTGAGTGACTTGATGGAATTGTTTAATATTCTATCCTATGCGATCAACTTTTCAATTGGGTTATATATCAATCTAACCTACTGAGCCTCTTTGGATGAATATCCCTAAATACATCTGAAGGCGATATTTAAATCATTGTTAGGTATTAAAAATTGGGGATACAAACCTTTACGATTTAAATAATCCAAAGTTAAAAAATTGTTTGAGTGAACTTTGAATATGAATAGGTATTAAACATGATATTATGAACAAATTGAAGGTGATTATGATTAGTGTTTTGGGTTTCAAAATGAAATCATTTATCAAATTATATAGTTTCAAAAATTTCAATATGAATTTTAATATTTAAAAAGAAATTAATTATTATTCAAAAAGATTAATCATATTTACCGAATAAATTAGCCTATGTGAATTAGAATTATGTCCTCAATTGGGATCATCTACTGTTGTTGTTGTTACATATGTGGGAATAAAAATAAATTTCAATTTAATAACATGTTTACAATCAAACAAAAATAATGTTAACAAAAACATGTCGTTGTACTATAGATGAAATCAATAATGACTTAGTTAAGTAACAAAATTACCGATCAAATTATAAATATTATCTCAAAATGAGAACTCTAGCCCAAAAACATGAAAAATCAACCCAAAAAGGAAAATTGTGTATGCAAGAACGATGTTTTTTTTAGGTTAAATTTTCAATTTTTTTTTAAATGGAAGTAAAAACCATATTTCTGGGAAAACGGATGAAAAAACACCCTCAAAACAATAAGCGTAGCTGATGGAACAAAAAAAAAAAAAAAATTGGGTTAGAATTTTGACACTTTTTAGCACTGAAATTAAAGATAAAATATCAAGACTTTGAAAAACTGTAAAATTCCTATAATTCTCGAACATGATGTTAAAGATAAAAAAGCATGTCTCAAATCCTTATAATTCCAACAATTTGCATCCATGTTGTTAAATATAAAATATATTGACTCTAAAATACCCTAAAATTGTAATTGTTTTCAACAATAGCATTAAAGATAAAATATCATAACTTAGAAAAACCTTAAGATTTTTACAAATTTTGAACCATGGAATTAAAAACCTTAAGTTTTTAACATATTTCAACCATGAAATTATGGACAAATTATATGACTAAAACAATTTTTAAAAATGAAAAAGGAAATGAAAGATTCATTATTCGAAGAGTAATTTTTATTTTAAAGGCTAAAACTATAGCTCTTTTCAAATCTTAGCCTAAGACAACTTATCTTATTGCAACAAAAACCTATAAAACAACCATCAAAACGAAGTTTCCCATTTTCATGAGGCTTAAAATTTCAACATTTTTAAAACTATCTTATACCAAATGATAACAATAAATAATATCATGGGAATATCATTGTATAATTTAAAAAATCAGCATTAAATTCTAATATTTCTTTACTTTTAATCAAAATATCAACTTTGATAGATTGAATATAACATACATTATTTTTGTAATTCATTATTGCATTCACGGGGGATTCACTCAGTGAACCTCTAACATATCATGTGCGCTTGTGGTATATTAAAAAATACTCTTAATTTGACTACATATTGGAAAATCCCTTTAAAAATCACATTATTTAACCCTATACCAATATGAACCCAATACAACTTCCCAATTTAAAAAACCTCTACTTTCACTAAATATTGTAGGTATCCATTTTTTCATTAACATTTTTTATACCCCTTTATATTTTTTCATTAACTTTAAGCTCCATTTTTTTATATTTTCCAATATAAAAACTTTTTAGCCCCTATATATCCCCCATTATATTATGTCATTTTTTCCTCAATATATATCCCCCAATATGAACCCACATAGTATGATATTTCTCCCCGAGTGAAGCCCCTGTGATTGCATTGTGGATATTCTAAAGAGATGAATTCTTCATAATTAAAACATATAATCCAACAAACATATAAATGACTCATAACTTCATGTAAGATCATATGGAAGTCAAAATATTTATTTCAAGTTACCATGCAAACATCATCTACATAAAATGTCTTAGACATTTATTCAAAATCACCCATAGGTTATGGCACGCCATTAAAATCTACATCTTCATATGAATTACTGATGCAGATGAAGATGACCCATATTATTCTCTTTCATCAACTAGATCCCCATCTAAGTGAACATGCATTCCCACCATTTCAGGTTTCAAAAGTCTTCTAGATCTATGATTAGGTTCAGCAGAATCCCATCTCAACATTGTTTCTTCTGGTAAAGACTTCTTCAAAATATCTATGGTCCTAAAGCGAAGAGTTCCTCTCTTTTTTAAATTGAAGTCATAGACAAGTATGTCAACATCCTCCAATTTTAAGAGGTCTATGCAGCGATGATCTATATTTATACCTTTGCTTTTTCTCTTTTTTTCCAATTTGTTTATCAACTACCATCTTTGGCTTGTACACACCATTGAATGGGTAGGTATTTGTGGCATACCAATGTACTTCAACAACTGTAATATCTTCATTTTATTTAATAACCTTTATAACCTTACAACACAAAATGGATAGCCAAGTGGATCTCCATATGCTAATACTGCTATCATGCAACCCTCCTTAACATCCTGCACAAAACCCCTGTAAAGGTGTTCCATGCCTTCACGTTGTGCATGTGATCTTCTAGAACCAATATTGATTTCTCTTTCCTCTACCTGTGGAGAATTAATAATGCCTTGAGATTGTTGTTGTTTAACAATGTGTCTTTCCTCCTATTCATTTGGCATATTTTGCGGCGAAATAAATGTAGTCTTCAAAAGTGTATCTTCATTTCTTGATCTTCAAATGATATCACTTGGATTATTGAAAAAAGACTCCCACCAAACTTAATCAGCAACATCAAAGTACCCATATGTATCTCTAATATATCTTTTAATTTCTTCGTGGCATTCATAATAATTTATCTCTCTCTTATGTCTTTGTGCATTATAGAGTTTAGCAATTGATTGTAATAACAATACCTTTGATGCAAATATTGGATGATCTGGAATGAACTTCAAAAATTCTAAACTTGATGATGACCATCATTCTGCAACAGTTGAATACTTCTTGCCCCTATAAGTGTTTTCCCATTATTTGTTTTTATACGAAAATTGATGTTGGAAGTTAATGTCATTAAGTTGTTCAATGCGTTTCTTCTCACCATGTGATCCCAAGATTACTTTCGTATGTCAATAGTTTCTTCCAACACATGAAAAACAGACTCTAGAATGTATGATTTATTAATACCTTCAATTAATGATTGTAGGCTCCCAACATCCTTCCTCCTCAATGTTACCAAAAAATGACTAAACATCTAATTAATATGGTCATGAGTGTGCCCAACAATAAGGAAACCAACCTTTACCTTTTTAAAAATTCCCAATTCAAGAAGCATGTTTAGATATCCAAAAATGACTTGATTTTTGTCTTCACGATTTGTGTTGTCTAATTACATATTCAGGAAGAATACCAGACCAATAAGAAACCACATCATGGATTATAGTTATAGTCAGATTTGCATCATTATAAATATTTGGACCTATGAAGTAAACCCTTGGCAACATCTTCCCATTAAAGACCATACAACCAACCAAGTTAAACTGAATAAATTTTTTCTCCTATAAATTTTTTGGCGTGCAGAAAAAATGTGGAAGAAGTGTTTTCCTTTGGTCCATACCATAAATTATCAAACCCAAATATTTATTTGGATTATCATAACACTTCTTTTGATTCTTATACAATATTTTTCTTTCACTTGTTTGTTGAATGCAATGCTCTTGAAGTGCTTTGACAATGGAATTTGCATATAAAATAAAAAAAGCCTATTAATAAATATTTTTTCATAGTTGTTAACTATCCAATTTTTAAAAATAATGCTATGAATGCATTCCTCTTTCTTCCCCTTGACATTTATCCCTTTTTTATTTGAGAAAATCACATGTACTACAAACCCCCATCCTTGTCTTCTTAGGAATACGAACATTGCTGAACTCATTCTTCCATATCCTTGTAAAACATGAATATGTAATAAAATTACCATCTCCTTCAGCACCTTCTGCATATTCTTTGTATAATTTGTATATTTCTCATCTTGATAAATTATATGCAATATGTATTGTGTCTTTATTTGGCGTACACTATCCATGCTTTGAAAAGGAGTCTTTCATCCATGACATTGCAGTGATTGTTGATGGCCCAACCTCTCTTCTATAACGTACTTATGAATAAAATGTAGGATCTTTTTCCAGTCTTTCTTGGATTCTTAACAAGCGAAAATTACCAGTTGAATGCAACATTTTGAAACTCTTTCTCTAGAGCAATACATTCCTAATATGCTAATCATAACCTACTAGTGTAGATTGCATGCAACCCACTAAATATGAATTTTTCATTCTTTTATTCATTGATAAATATATCTTCCTTTGCTCCAAATCAAACTTGAAATCCATATGTTTCAAGCAATCCCTTCGAAAACATTCACTTGAAACCATTTCACCGATAGAACTTCTACTTGTGAGATATATTGTCCTAGACCTTGGATAACTAGAATATTTTGGATTGATATGAAAAGGGCTACTCCTAATCCTAGATATAATATATGCTTGCAACAACTCCGTCATTTCATTATTCTCTGTAGAAGCATTTTCATCATCATTAGGAGGAATATTATCCTCACTATGATCATTATAAACATAGTTAGAAAATTCATCACCATCATTGCTTGGAAAATATTCATTACCATCCTCACTTGAAGGAAATTATTCACTACCAACATCTATGATTTTGAAATCTTGACTCGGACGAAATTCTTCACCAACTTCATTCTTTCTTTTGAAATATTCCGTTGGAGGATTCATTAATTCGTCATCGCCATGAGTGCCTTTGAAACACTCACTTAGAGAAAATGCATTATTCACATTTGTGCCTCTAAAATTATCATTTGCAAGAAACTCTTCATCCTCCCCTTCATAACTGGTTCTCGCATAATCTTTAGGATTAGGACTAAGTGGAAAATATGACTCTCTATTCATAGTCAAATTATCATTTACAAGAAATTCTTCATCCTTCCCTTCATCAGCGGTGGTTTCATAATCCTTAGGATTAGGACTAAATGGAAAATTTGAATTTCTATTTAATGGAAATTCTTCATCCTCCCCTTCATCAGTGGTGCTCTCATAATCCTTAAGATTAGGACTAAGTGGAAACTTTGAATCTCTATTTACTAGAAATTGTACATCCTCCCCCTCCCCTTCCTCAGTGGTGCTCCCATAGTCTTTAGGATTAAGACTATGTGGAAAATTTGACTTTGGAAATTCTTCATCTCCCCCTTCATCAATGGTACTTTTATAATCCTTAGATTAGGACTAAGTGGAAAATTTGACTCTCTATTTACTGGAAATTCTTCAAGATGCCATTGATCAGTGTCGCTCTCATAATCCTTAGGATTAGGACTAAGTGAAAAAATTGACTTTCTATTCACAAGAAATTCTTTTTGCTGCCTTTCATCAATGTTGCTCTCATCATCCTTAGGATTAAGACCAAGTGGAAAATTTGTCTCTTTATTCATTATGAAAGAATCCCTGTTATATTCGTCAAAATGAATAGAGTTTCAGCATGACGAAGATATTATTGCCACAGAAAGGAAAACTTCACTATTAGAAGAATCCATGACCTTCAACCAAAAGATGTCGAATGGTACAAATGCAGTCTCTCCCAATGACAATTTATAGCTTAGATATTGAAAATTTCCATCCAAAGTTTCCCCCAAAAAACTTTTACCAAAAATTTTCCCTCAAAAATTTTCATCTAAACTTTACTTGAAAACATATTACTAAACTTTTGGTCTTGAAAAATTTGACCTTACTTTCTATTCAAAATATCCACATAAATTTTTGTTTAATGCATTCCTTCAAAATAAAAATAATTTTTTTTATTTAAATTATTTAACATTGGCTATGTAACTGAATTAATTTTAAATTAATATTTTATTTTTTATCCCACAATGAATAAAAGTTAATCTAAACCTATAATATTAACTATATATTAATTTTTTTAATTTTAATTTTATTCCTACATTCGAGAAACGCTAAAGAAATTCCACAATCTTCGTTGTATAATAAAATTCATGTTTTCTGTTCGTCACATCAAATCAAGTATTTTGGATTTTGTTAAAAATTTTGGAGCAATTTTGCGGAGGAGCTGCATTGTCATTTATAACATTCAACGGGAGTTTTTCGCATTTGAATTGTTATTTTTCCTTCTATTTTGACTATTTAAAGAGGAATTTGGGGAAAAAATGTTGTTTTATGGTCTTTATGCTCCAATTATTTTATTTATTTATTTTACTGTTTTTCTTTTTTTTCGATGTTTTTTTGCACTATCATATTTTACAGGGAAAAACACATTAAAAAATCTTCCTTTTTTTTTCTTAGCGAAGAAGACAAAAAAAATCTCAAATTTGTAGGATTTTTAGGAGAAAAATTAAGAAACAGAAAAATTCATGGCTTTGAAATGAAAAAGCGGGTGTTAATTTTTTTTTTGCTCAGGGGTATTTCAATTCTACACGAAAAAAATAAAAATAAATAGATAAAAATCTATTGATTTTTTTTTCAAAAATGCAATATATATATATATATATCTATATATATATATATATATATATATATATATATATATATATTTCAACCATACATATTGCCTTTAAAAAAATTAAATAAAATTATTATTATTATTAATTTCTTTTTCTTTTTCTTTTTCTAACTTTAGGTTTTTTTTTTTTTTAAATGATGGTCGAATACCCATGGGCAAGCCTACCCGGGCCCCTCGTTGGAAAAAATTTGGGATTTTTTTTTATTATATTTGTTTTGTTAATATATATATTGTTTAAAAAAAACTTTACATTTATATTATTTTTATATAAAAAATTTATTGTTAATTCTTATTTTTTATTTAAATTTTTTAACTAATATATGTATTTTTTTAATTAACTATTTTATATATATATATATATATATTTCAGGAAGATGGCATTAAAAAAAGTCTTTGTGAATGTTTGTGGAACAAGGAGAACAATTTCATCATCTAAAGTTGTAGTTGGACTCTTTATGAATACTATTGAACATAATCGAATTGAGAAACATCGTAAAAGTCAAGAAACTAGCCCGTCAAGTACATTTAATATTTTTTCTGAATGGAGGAATTCATGATAAATAAATAAAACATATTTTACATGGCATGTTAAAGATATTGAAACCAATGATAGTACACATATCTATCTATATTGTGGTATGATTAATTTTGAGCCATATGAGGTGATGGGCAGAGTACGAGACATATGTTTGGTGTCGAATGTAGACACTATTTATGTTCTTGCAAAATTGCCCAAGACACATGAAAATGTTAGATATCGTCTCTCAAAGGTCAAGTATGACACATATGAAGAATCTACATAGTTGTGTGAAGAAATCGTAGCCAACATTTCAAATAACATTGTAAGTATGCTTATTTATATTTATGTGTTATGTATTATTGTAGGGATCATTAAATTTTTTATAAATGATTGATCATTAAAATATTGTATTTTGTTTGAAAGGATTTTGTTGAGAGTGTTTCAATGATGTTGGAGGGTGTTTATTATCTAGAGCCAAATATTATGAATGTGATCAACAGTTTCCATACAAAGACAAAAGAAGAAAGGAGAAGGAAGGAAAGAGTAATAATCTGTGACACTGCAATTGTACATACAGGCAATCATCAAAGAATCCCTAAGCTGGGTCAATCTAGAAAAGCTAAACATGTTGATTTTGAAGATGTGGACACTGAAGCTGAACCTGAAAGATATGTTACCATTAGTGAGGATGAGATTAGAATTGTTGTTAAAAGAAATGTGATAAGGAAGCGAGAACTCGGCTGGAGAAAACATTCGCCAAGCTAGGGTTTGCAGAAGAATATCAGTGTTGGGCACCATGGAGGGGCGAGAGGTGGGGGGGGTTACACTCCCTCTACAAGCAGGCTGTCTCCAGTCACTTCAAGAAGCCACTGGAAGCTAAAACCAGGAGTTCAGGAAAAGGGAAACATGAAAATAGAAGCTCACGGGAGCAAGAAGATAAGCAAGAAGAAGTTAGAAAAGAGAAGAGAATAGAGGGAGACAGTCAAAAAGCTTCTCAAAGAAATCGGACAGGGCCATGTAAACCTAAGGCGACAATCACACCCAGAGTGGTGTTAAGTGATCTAGTGCTACAGGCGCACAAGGAGCACATGGCTAATCATGTTGTGATATGTAAATTCATGGGGTTATGGCCTACAGAGAAAGCTTTAAATGCATGGATAAAGAATCATTGGAAGCCCAAGGGAGAGATAGATCTGCACCTTGGATCCAAGGGTTTCTTCACAGTCATTTTTACAAACTTAGAGGATAAAGACAGGGCGTTTGAAGGAGGGCCTTACTTCTATGCTGTCGCAGGCCTCTATATGCGACCATGGATGATGAATTTTGTGCCGGAGTGAGAGACATTCACTTCGGTTCCTGTAGGGATAATACTCTATTCCCTACCTCTAGATTATTGGCAGCCAGAATCATTAAAGCCATAGGCAATAAACTAGGGCTTTTTTTTTTAATATCAAAGGCCACCCTACGAGTAAAATACACCTCCTTTGCCCGTATTTTCATAGAAATGGACCTTTCTGGAGCACTATCGGATGAGATAATCCTAGAGCTATATGATGAATATTGGGTGTAGACGGTGGACTATGAGCATGTTCCTTTCTGATGCCGAAAATTCCATGAACACGGGCAACTCTTCAGAGACTGCCCTTTAAACAAAATCGAGAGTAGTGTTAAAGCCACCTCTGGGAAAGACACAGAAAGTTTTACCAAAGTGAGAGGCAGAGGTAAAGGAGGAGAAAGTGCCAGAATAAATTCAATGAGGAAAAGCATATTAGTCACAATAGATTCAAGATATTAGAAGAAGAAGATGGGAACGATAAAGAGAACCAGGAACTGGAAGATAGCCATGCAGAGAAGGAAAAGGAGGACAGAATGGAGGATAGACCTGAAAATAGCCAACACAAGGAGGATCAGCCAAGCACTATGGAACTTGACAGGGACCAAGAGATGACCTCAAGTGAAGTGGGAACGGAGGATCATGAACTGCAAGATATCCTTGATAGGGAGCACCTCGATCTGGAAAAGTTCATGGAGCAGAGACAAACCAAAGGAGTGGAGTCATTAACTCAAGAGGAGTTTAATAGAGTGCAACAGCTATTCCTCTAGAGAACTCAGGCAAAAAGTGCGGGGGTTAAAAGAAATCATGATAGTCGGGAAAATGGAGGAGTTAAATCGATGGAGGCAACATTGGGACAGGCTCCCAAGAACCCAAGCAAAAAAAGAGGAAGAAAAAAATAGAATGAGTTGCCGATAGAATGTGGAAAACTCATGATCAACTCAGGTAAGATGAAAGATATTACAAGTTAATCATTTACAAATCTTTCTTAATGAAGCTTACAACTTGGAATATTAGAGGTCTAGGAAGTAAGAGGAAACAGAGAAATCTCAGCAATAGAATGAAAAATGGAAAACCAAACATGGTATTTATTCGGGAAACAAAATGTTCAATAGACAAAATAAGAAAAATACACAGCAAATGGCTGATTAAGTATGAATATATAGAAGTTAAAGCAAACAAAGCAGCAGGGGGAATTATCACACTCTGGAACCATCTGAAATTTGGAACACTAGATGCCAAAGCATCCAGGAACTATCTATCAATGGTCATTCAACCTTTGGGGGACAAGGAAGTTTATTTGATCACTAATGTTTATGGTCCACAAAAGCCTGATGATAAACTCAGGCTCCTATCCTCACTGGAGGAGCTAAGAGAAAGACATCCAGGTATCCCTTGGATTCTGGGAGGAGACTTTAATATGATCAAATCTCTATCAGAAAAAAAAGGTGGGACTAGATCATTAGGCAGAGATTCCATAGCTTTTCAGAATTTCATAAGCAACATGAGGCTAGTAGATACAGAGACAAGTAATGGTATCTTCACATGGAATAATAAGAGGGGAGGAGTGGCTTAGGTGGCCTCTAAACTGGATAGATTCATTATTTCAGAGGACCTTCTCCTCACAGGCCCTATCTTATCAGCTTTGATACTACCTTTTGGAGGCTCAGATCACTAGCCTATTCAACTTGAAGCTTCATTTATAGAAACTCCAAGAAATAGGCCTTTCAGGTTTGAAAACATGTGCTTACCCATCCAGACTTCTTCAGCAACATTGAAGAATGGTGGGCAGAAGACATGCAGGTTCAAGGCACAAAGATGTTCCTTCTACATAAAAGATTGAAATACATCAAACGCAGGCTCAAATATTGGAATAAGAATGAGTTTGGCAATATCTTCGAAGCCAAAACAACAATTGAACGACAGCTACAGGAAATCAACCAGATCATGATCATAGATGGCTTCACCGAGGAGAGTAAGGGACAAGCGGACCATATTCAATAGAAATGGGAGGGCTTATGTATGCAAGAGGAGATATTCTAGAAACATAAATCAAGGGTACAATGGTTAAAAGAAGGAGACAGGAATACAAGGTTTTTTCACAAATCCACCATTGAGCATAGGGCTCAAAATAGGATTACGAAAATCAAATACATTCAAGGAAAACGGCTCAATACACACCGAGAAATAGAGGTTGCTCTAGTCCAACATTTCCAAGGCATAGTAGAGGAGCCTCCCATGGACAGATCACAATTTATCAATGACTTCAAAAAGCACATTCCCAAGCTAGTGACAAGAGAAGACAATTTTAATCTAAACAGGCTAGTGAATGAAGAGGAGGTTAGCGAAGTCATTAAAGAAATGCAAAATGGGAAAGCTCCAAGTCCGAATGGTTTCAACGTGGACTTCTTCAAATCCTGTTGGGATATAGTCAAACAAGATATACTCGATGTGGTGGAGGACTCAAGGAAAAACAAAACTATTCTGAAGGCACTCAATACCTCTTTCCTAGCCTTGATTCCAAAGCAGGATAATGCCATGACACCAAATAGATTTAGACCCATAACATTATGCAATGTGGTGTATAAAATTATTTCCAAAATAATTGCAAATAGGCTTAAACCCCTTCTTCCAACTCTAGTGTCTGAGGAGAAAACTGGATATGTGGAAGGCAGGAAAATTCTTAATAATATCATTCAAGCTCACGAGGTGGTTCACTCACTTAAGAGCAATAAGTAGGCAGGTATGATCATTCAGCTTGACCTAGAGAAGGCTTATGACAAGCTAAGTTGGGCATACATCAGGGAAGTTCTAATAGAATTTGGCTTTGACCATAACTGGATAAGATGGGTGATGGCCCTTGTAACCACCTCAAGCTTTTCAATCCTGCTTAATGGCTCACCTTCCAGAACCTTTAAGCCCACAAGAGGACTCAGACAAGGAGATCCACTTTCACCCTTCCTCTTTATTCTCATGATGGAAGGGCTAGGAAATGCGATCAAATATGCCAAAGTCGAAGGCAAAATCTAGGGTCTTAAACTCACTCTGAATGGGGATGCCTTGACCCATCAACAATTTGTGGATGATACCATGCTACAGGGTATGCCAACTGTCAAGGAAGCTCATGCCTTCAAGAAAATCTTGAACGACTTTGCTTTGGCTGTGGGCACAGAGGTAAGCCTTACCAAATCCAAGATTTTCTTTTTTAATACTGATATTGCAATTCAGAGAAACCTCACCAGAATCCTGGGCTTTCAAAGAGACATGCTTCCCTCCAAATATTTGGGGGTGCCTCTGACAGACAAACCACTGAGCAAGGTAGTGTAGGAGCTGGTTACTAATAAACTCCAGGACAAAATCCAGAAATGGACAAACAGGTCTCTGAATTTAGCAGGTCGGCTAGTGCTCACAAAAGCTATCCTTCAAACTATCCCCATCTTCATGTTTTCAACCCTTCCAGCTCCAAAGGGAGTTGTGCAACACATTAGAAATATCCAAAGAGATTTTCTTTGGGGCAAAGGGGAAGAGAAAAAGAAATGGGCTTTGGTAGCCTGGGAAAAGATTTGTAAACCTAAGACACATAGAGGTTTGGGACTTGATGACCCTGAAACCCTAAACACAGTCATGGGGAAAAACTATGGTGGAGATGGCTAAAAGAATCGGTTTCGCCATGGGCCAAAGTTTGGAAACAGAAATATGCAAACAATTGGCAAGAAAAGGATTACATTAGAATGTCTGGGATCATCAAAGGTTCACACATTTGGAACAAAGCTTGGGAGAATAGAGCCATTATTCAGAAACACAGTTTCTGGGAAATCAGAGATGGAAACTTTGCTTGGTTTTGGGAAGATAATTGGCAACAAGAACCAAAACTGGTAAAAGAAGAATTTGTCGATCTCAAAAAGGATACTGATGACAAAGGGTTACTCAGGGTAAAGGATTTCTCGGAGCAGGACAAAAGTGATAAAAAATGGAGAATATGGAAGAACTTGGTATACAATGATGAATCCTCGTTGAAAATCCGGGCAAAATCTATTACAGAAATCTTGGAATAGAGAAAGATTTTGACATCAACATCTTCAGACCAACTAATATGGGGTAAAAACAATGAAGTCAACTTTAACCTCAAAGAGGCCAAGAGAATAGCCCTTGGGCTTGAATTCCCAAACCCTGATAAAGTATGGAAGGACATATGGCAGAACCAAATCTGGATGAAAATCAAATTGTTCATGTGGTTAGTGCATCATAAAAAGATTCTGACTTGGGAAAACCTCAGGAAAAGAGGGGTGGCTGGTCCTTCTAAATGCTTGCTATGTGAACTACAAGAAGAATCTATGGAGCACCTACTCAACCTATGCCCATTCACCTCCACCCTACCGAACTGGGTGGCTTCAATATTCAGTCAAATAGATAGGGACATGGGCAGCATCACCAGTACTTTAAGGAATTGGAGGAAAAATTTCTTTGAGGATGAAATAATCAACAAAGCTTGGGCTTTGATTCCAGGCTTTCTAATCTAGGATGTCTAGAAAGAACGCAACAATAGACTCTTCAAGAACAGATTTGGTTCATCCCAGACCATCATGGCTCATATTAGAAGGCAGATCGGAGAAATTGTAGGAACCCTCATAAAAAACCCTTCTAAGAACCCTCCTCAAGATCAGGAGGTGCAGATACTTCTTCAGCTGGGGCTAAAGGGGCTTATCCCCTAGGGTATAAACAAGTCTGTAAATCATATATCAGTTAACAAGGATTTCTGGCAACCTCCCCTAATGGTTTTATGAAATGCAACATAGATGGAGC
The DNA here is from genome assembly GCA_031772625.1 of Pinus tabuliformis. Lineage (NCBI taxonomy): Eukaryota > Viridiplantae > Streptophyta > Pinopsida > Pinales > Pinaceae > Pinus > Pinus tabuliformis. Next base: position 891,779,310 of record CM062806.1, on the reverse strand, counting down.
CTCAAAAGGAAACCCTGGTATGGCTGGTTATGGAGGAGTCATAAGGGATGAAAAGGGCTTCATAAAATCCATATTTTACTGTCATTTGGGAAAGGCCACTAATAACATGGCAGAGCTCATGGCCCTTGAGCAATGCTTAGAAATCTTGAGGGACTCTAATATAAAGAATACCATTATTGAAGCTGATTCCGAGTTGATAATTAATTCAGTAAAGAAAATTTGCAATGGCTTAGTACCAGACAAAGTGTCGAGACATTGGCGGTTACTGCCAGTTTATCAACGCATACACTCCCACCTGCAAACCATGAGAACCTTGAGTTTCTTTCATGTGCGCCAAACAACCAACAGATTAGCGGACATATTGGCAAATGAAGGAGTACTCTGCTCCAAGAGCTACATGAAATATGAATGGACAAGGACTCCCCATGGACGGTTGAGGGAAGAGTGTGACAGACAAGCGCACTTAGACAAGGAGTTCTATCAAAGCAAAGGAAATCAACTAGATGGAGAATGACAGAAACAGAGGAATTTTTGTCTGCAGGAGGAAGTAGCTCATGGTTAATTATGAGCGAGATATACCCGAAACTCCTAGGGTCTACATTACTAATGAAGGCCTTGGTTTTTTTTTTGGGGCGGAAAATGCACTCGAAACCACATAAACCAAGGGTTCTCGGGCAGGAAAACTTATGCAGGACAAGTCTTTACACTGGCCTATATCACATACAGGACAAGTCTTTGTTGGTTAACGTGTGGGCAAGTTGGCGAATTCAAAGCAATCTTATGCATTTCGCAGAGCAAACAACGAGCCGGTTAATAGCCCATACGGACCCGAAAATTGTTTAAACTGTGTCTCGATAAGACTTTGGGTCCGCAACTAGTGTTAATTTTTGTGCCAGTTGCTCGATCCTTTCTAAACTGCTTGCATCTCATGGATTTCGGGCAGTTAAAATCCCGAGAGTTATCCCCCCAGGTGATCCGGATTTAAGCAGGAACACAATAGATTACAGAGATAACCATAAATACAGACATGCGATAACCATAGAAACAGAGATGCAGCGGAAATAATACTTCATTTCATTAATGGAGAATACTGAAATATGCTTACAAATAGAAATAACCCAGCTAGGGCGATGGTAGCTTATCTCTGAGAAGAGATGTGTCGGCTACATGCCTCTGAACTGTTTCGAACTGTGTTTACAATGAGGCTCGAAGGCCTATTTATTATTTAGAACAATGGAAAACCCTTCACATTCCAAAACCTAACCCTAGAAGATGAAACGCCAAATTGTGGGCCCCGTTTTGGGGTGAGTTGGACAGCCAACTTCCCGGGGTCGCGAATTGGTCGTATTATCTCCGTTTGACGCGCATGATAGCCCGTTGGAAAGATCTCTCCGAGGACTACGACAAAAAGGACGATTTTTATCAAATAAATCGTTGGCGGTGGACTTCCCAAAAAACATCGTTTAGGGCCTCAAAACGGCTCCGGAAGTTTAGGACCCGAAAAACTGCTAAAAATAGTAAACTGTGCTATAATTAAGGAAACTGAAAAACTGAAAGAGACAGTTGTGGGGGTCCAAATGGGATAGGTGGGTGGCCACCAACATCCACCTGGATCATTCCTCCCCCCTTAGGAAGCAATGGTCCCCATTGCGTTGAGTTCCTCCCTGAGATGAGGAAGCTTTTGCTGAGCTGGGTCTCTAATGAGTTGTTTTACAATCTCTTATGTGTCCAGAAATGGTGGGAAGCATGGTCGGCGATGGTCCACATTGAACAATCGGTGCAAGCGAAGGAATGGAGGAATGTTGTGCTTCAAAGCATTGTTGCCCACAGCCTTGTTACTGGTGTAAGGACCATGTCGAAGCGGTCTGAGTTTCTGATGGGTTCTGGTAAGGCGTTCTCTCTGCAAATGTAACCAAACTTTGTCGTCCACCTGAAACTTGTGTGGTACCCCTCCGGGTAAGGAGAAGTTTTTCCTGTGTTCTGTCACAACTGTATCCCTCTGTTGCTGTTGCTGTGTGGAGGAACCCTTCGCGGGGGTCATGGATGTAGCAACGATCTTCCCCTTACTTTGGGATCGAACCAGATAGAAAATAAATTTCCTAGTCTGTGAGATGAGCTTGCTGCCTTTCTTAGCAGTGATCAAAGAGGTGGTGGTAGGTGGGGCTACCTCCAGTATCCTGTATAATGAATTATCCAAAGAAATGATGACAGCGCGAGGCCTTGACTCATACACAGCATGTCGCCTCCACAAGTATGGCTGGCCTAATAATACATCACAAACATCTAGAGGTGTAACATCACACAATACCTCGTCTGTGAAGGGCTTGATGCTGTAGGGAAGGCGGAACTGCTGGCGAACTTTGAGATCTCGTCCTTTGTGAAGCCAACCGATACTGTACGGCTGTGGGTGTGGTGTAGTTGGTAGACCTAACCACTTCACGACCTCTGCTTAAATGAGGTTCTTTTGGCTGCCACTATCGACAATGAATTGTAGCGGCGAACCCTTCACCCAGATCTGTGAGTGGAAAAGACGTTCCCCCTCCTCTGGATCTTCGGGCTCATTTTTCTGGATCTTGGCAGTGGCAACAGTGGCACTAGGATCTGCATCAATGATTTGCTTCCCTTTGCCATCCCCCTTGGCGGGTTCCAGTTCAGAGTCAGAACATGCATCTGATTCGGAAGCCTTCAACTCGGCCACCAGCGACTGCTTGGTCCGACACTCACTTGTGTTATGAGTGGGACTCTTGTGGAACTCACACCACTTTCCTGTGTCCTTCTTCGGCTTCGTGGTGTTTTTCTTTTCTTGCAGCTTAGAGGGGTTGTCTTGGGTCACCCCGCCTTGGCTTTGTCCTTTGGGCTTCGGATTTGCAGATCCAAAGTCTCGCTTCTTCTGTTTGAACTTTTGCTCGATTTTGACAGCGTATCTGTATGTTGTGCCGAGTGAGGAGATGTTCAGGAACTCCATCTCTTCCTGGATGTATCTGTGTAGGCAGCCACGGTATTTGAGTACCAGATGCAGCTCAGAATCTTTGATACCCAGCTGTGTGCGAAGGGTATGAAAAATATTTGTGAACTCTGGTACATCTTGGTCTCGTCCCTGCCGTAGTGTGGTCCATTTGATGTATTTGTCCTCATAGCTTTTGACAGGGTAGTACTGCTCCTTGATGGCATCCCGGAAGTCATTCCAAGTGGGGGCGGCTGAAAACAGTGAGCCTGTACTTTCATCCTTCTGCTCGCAGTATGTTTCCCACCAGTCCTTGACGTGGGGGGCTGCTTTGAGAAGAGCGAAAATAATCTTTTCCCGACTTGAAAATTCATGAACAGAAAAATACCCATCTATCAGATTTAACCATTTATCTACGGCATCTACGTCTATTTGACCCTCGAAGATGGGGATTTCAAAATTAACTTGTACCTTAAACGGTGTGGCATTTCCAGAGTAGCTGTTGGAAGCCGATGTGTCGCCTCTAGGTAGCCGCTGAAGGATTTGGGCAAAGTTGTCCATCATCGCGTTCCTTTGTCGCTCGAGGGCTTCTTCGAGCAAGATTTTGATAGGATCTCCTGCCCCCTCGTTTTTCTTCTCATCCGCCATGGGAGGTCGTCGAGATTTGCGAGGCTGGTCTTGCAAAGGTTCGACCAGTTCCAGACCTAACTCCTTATATCCCGACCTCGTTGGGGACATGCAAAGAAAAACAGAGAAAAAGCAGACCGCTTTGATACCACTGATCCGGATTTAAGCAGGAACGCAATAGATTACAGAGATAACCATAGAAACAGAGATGCAGCGGAAATAATACTTCATTTCATTAATGGAGAATACTGAAATATGCTTACAAATAGAAATAACCCAGCTAGGGCGATGGTAGCTTATCTCTGAGAAGAGATGTGTCGGCTACATGCCTCTGAACTGTTTCGAACTGTGTTTACAATGAGGCTTGAAGGCCTATTTATTATTGAGAACAATGGAAAACCCTTCACATTCCAAAACCTAACCCTAGAAGATGAAACGCCAAATTGTGGGCCCCGTTTTGGGGTGAGTTGGACAGCCAACTTCCCGGGGTCGCGAATTGGTCGTATTATCTCCGTTTGACGCGCATGATAGCCCGTTGGAAAGATCTCTTCGAGGACTACGACGGAAAAGACGATTTTTACCAAAATAATCGTTGGCGGTGGATTTCCAAAAAAACATCGTTTAGGGCCTCAAAACGGCTCCGGAAGTTTAGGACCCGAAAAACTGCTAAAAATAGTAAACTGTGCTATAATTAAGGAAACTGAAAAACTGAAAGAGACAGTTGTGGGGGTCCAAATGGGATAGGTGGGTGGCCACCAACATCCACCTGGATCACCAGGCAGACCCGAAATGGATTTAGAGTCAGTTCTAAAATCTTTTCGGGTTCAATTAGTTTGTTAATGGGTGAGCTAGAAGAGTTCCCGAAATAGCCCCTCGACCGTTAGATCTTCGGAGCCAGATCACATGGTTGACGGTGGTTTATAAAGTTTTGTGGGCCCTTGGCCCGGTCTGTGAGCTTATGGCTCGGTAATTAAGGTATGGTGGGGCTCGACTATATTGTGGGCCACAGAGCCTTGGGTTGTAAAATATTTTTGTAATTTTATTTTTATATAATGGAATGGAAGGACCTACTCTTGCTTAAGCAAAAAAAAAAAAAAAAAAAGAGATTAGAATTGTTGTTCAAAAGGAGAAAAGAAATAAAAACACCAAAAGGAAAAATGGCCATGAATGTCTCTCTTCCAATTGATGATGAGGAGATTGTTTATGTAGAAGAAGATATGTTAACCAATAAGAAGAAGAAATCAAAAGTTTGTTATGTTAAAATCATGGGCAACAATAAAGATCAAAGTGAAAGTTCTAAAGGCAACAAAAAAATCATAACACCCGGCATTGATTGAGAGGATGTAATTATTAAAACAAAACAAAATTTCATTTGAAATCACTTGATGAAGAATAAATTAATTAATGGTGGTAAAACATTTCAACTTAATGTTAGCCAATTTTATAGGTTAGATGAAGGACAATCTCAATATCAAATTAGAAAGGCACATCACCTACATGTCCATAATTTGAAAACATTGTTCAGGTACAAAACATATGCACATGTAGTGGATCATGTGATTCTTTTTTATCCAAATCTAGTTCCCAACAAAAAGGCATTTGATAGGGCACGATGCTTTGAATATAAATATTATGTAATTGGAGGGAACTATTCTACAATGGCCAAAGGAAACTTGATCGAGGAATATCCCAATAACTCTTTTTTTTAAATGGTGAAATGCATCATTTATGTTGGTTTAACAGAAACAGAGGCAAAGTTATTAGCATGGGATCATAATGCAGATAATGAGTATAGAATGTCTATGACTTTCATCTAAAGGGTCAGATTTATTCATAATGAATTTGTAGAAAAATGTGGTGGGGATAAGACAAAAGTCAATTTAAGCTTTCAGAAGGAATGTTGTATGGAAACATGTTATCAAATTGAGGATAAAATCAATTCAAAATGTGGCAAAGTAAATTCAGAATTATTTAGAGGCATGGATAACATTTTCCACTTGGCATTTAGAACTAGAGAGATATGGGAATTGATTGATGAGATTTTCGACATGTGGGAGAATATTGCCATAAAAAATGAGAAGGTTAAAAAGTCTAAACCCATAATATTTACCAATTGTAAGACTGGTCCTAAAATGAAGCAACTTCTATATGATATGACTATCTCACCTTGGAGAGAATTGTAAGGAGTAAAGGATGATAAAGTAGTCAAATCAATACTATGTCGTGTGAAGTCAGGTGAATTGTCATTGGACAAAATGTGCTCGAAATTTCAAAAGTAAATTTGTTGAATTATTTTCACTTTTTCTGGAATTAAAATTCTCTTTTAAATATAACATATTGTTTTTGGTAGTATTTTTTATACATATCACTATATTGACAAATTTTACTTTATTTATTCAGCGATAGGATTTATATGAAAATACAAGAACATATGGTTAGAATGTTGAATGAAGAGAGTTGGGATGATGTTGTACGCAACTACCCAGAATCAAGTTCTACAACAACACTTTAATATTTTTATCTTGCTATCAGAAAGGAAAGTTGATTTTTACATTCATTTTATTCATATGTAAAAAAAAAATTATTACTTATATTTATATTTATTTATTTCATTAAAGACGTCAAAGAATGATGCAGATGGATTACCAAATACTTTCAAAAGATTTATTGAAAAAATTAAGTTGGAAAGGCTGAGAAAATAGTGTCTTAGGAATGTTGAACTTGCTTCTACTCTTACTCATTTCATTTGGAATGGGTAAGACACTATCCAATATCAAATAATACAAGGTGATTGTGAAGACATTGCAAAACTCATACCTAAAAGGGAATACATCTTGATTATTGTAGACATTCCTTGTGGTTTCAATTTCCCAGACATTGGATATGATAGTGAGCCTTATACTTATCAAGTTTTTAATAAAGTGGTTACGGGCTTTCAAGAAGTCACAACATCACCACTTTGGAAATTTGTGACATTTCATTCAAACACAACTTTCAATGTTATTAACAAGCTTCAAGGGAAAAGAAAAATCAAGGATGTAGCTTACATGGTAAGACATTGAAATTTTATGTTTGATTAATGTTAAAAAAAAATATTTATGTACAAGTTAATTGAACTTTTACTATGTCATGTTACAGGAAAAAGTCAAATCTTATTTATTCCGGAAATCGACCAATTATAAGTGATTGTGAGTTCATCCATGTTGAATGTTGGACAAAAAGTGGTAGCTATAAGCATATTCTTCTGAATCAAGTAGATGGAAACAGTCATAGCCAAGTACTAGTTCATGATGCTGTCATAAGAAATTTAACATATGAGGATAAAGATGCAAAATGAGAGATAGTTAACATTTATAAAAAAACGCAAGAATCAATTAACTATCTTATAGATTTATGTTCAAATGAAAGATATTGGGTTTTGGAGTTATTTTCAAGTCCAGGTAAGTTTTATTATATAAAATTGAATTTTAATAAATAAAAAATTAGGTTTTGTGTGTTTAATACTAATTTACTTTCTTATTTCTTTTGTTCTTGATGATTAGGTACAACACTATAATGTTGCCTACAAAAAGAAAGAAATTGCATTGTGATTGAAAAAGACCCACTACAATGAAATTTTATTCAATAAAGAATTAATGTTCTTCAATTTCTTCCAAATGCAATGCAAGAAGTTGGTTTGAGGAAAGGAGATTTTAATGAATCACGTGTGGCAAAAAAGGTGAAGGAACCTCAACCACCATTACATGGAATGATTGGAAAATGACACTTTGGGAGATTTGCAGACCTAAAAGATCCATTAGAAGAGGAAAATGAGGAAACTCAAGAAGAAAATATTACGGAAAAAGAAAATAATGAGGTTGTAGAAGATGATGAGCATGGATTATATGATATTGTTGGTGAACTTTAAGTTATGCTTGCAAATCAAGCTCAATTTTGAGATATATTCATTAGTCTTACTTGTAATGTTTTGACTTTGATATTTTATGAAAAGAACGATCATTTGATTATTGTTGTTATATGTTCAATATTTGTATTATCTCATTTTCACTTTAATTTTTATGTGAATCAATTTTTTTGTAAAAACAATGTGATTAATATTTAACATAAAATTCATAAAAAATGCTATTTTTAGTTTTATTTTTATTTTTTTGTTAGGATTTTCCTATAAAAATCGTTTATTTGACATGTCATTTTTGACAAAAAAGTCTCAAAATGTGTGTTTTTTCATTATATTTATATTGAAAATGTGTATTTTTTGGTCAAATGTTTAAAATTATTATATTTTTAGTCACAATTATTTGATGTGCATTGAAATATTAATTAACATTACATAAACAGATAGAAAATACTAACTTTAAAATATTGACCATTTTTTATATTTTAACTATGCGAAAAAATTAATATTTCATTACAAAAAATTTGAAAAGAAAAATTAAAAAACACAAATACATAAATACACTTAAAAATGAATATCTTAGAGAAGAAAAATACATTATAAAATTTAAAGTGTCAAAAATAAACCCTCTAAGAAAAGAGGGTTGATGTTGAATCAATACTTTTTAAAATCATCATGAAAATCACCCACATTTAAAACAAATGTTCATACTTGATACATAAGAAAATTTAAAGTCTCGAAAATATGCTCCAAAAAAAAGGTGTATTCTGAATCACCACTTTTCAAAATCAGGGGATGTTTTGCTACCTCAAAAAAACTGGTAATCTGTAATTTTCTCATTTGATCGGTAACTATGTTAATTGGAGTCGGCATGAGTGCAAATAATCCCTCAAAACATATTTAAAAGACAAAAAAATATGCACTAAGCATATATTTATAGATCACTCTCAAAACGAAATAGATTGTCCACAAATCTGGTGAATGACCATTAAAAATAATATATAGAAAATGTAGAGGTTCTTATTCAATGACTACGAGATCACAGACTCTTTCAATGTTGTATGCAGGCCTCAATGGTTGGGAGACGTGGGGAATTATGTATTTTTCCATGTGGTATTGTAGGATTTGGCAAAGGAAATTTGTCATTGCCTTCCCAGCTTAGTGCTCTTATTGGCGACAAATTTGCGTATTGCCTTAGCGATCAAAACAATAACAATAGCAGCAACATGATAGTGTTGGGTGACATGGAAGTTCCCACTAATGTCCCTTTGAATTACACTCCCTTTCTAAATAACACCCAATACAATGAATTTTATTACATTGGTCTACCAGCGGTGAGTATTGGTGGACAATCCTTGACACTAACCTCCTATATGTTCACATTTGACAGTGACGACAATGGTGGAACCATCATAGATTCTGACACTTCTTTCACTACCTTTCCCCTAGACATATATGACCATATTGCAGCTGAATTTGCTTCTCAGATTGGATATCCAAGAGCTCCTCAAGTTGAAGCGACGACTAACTTTGGATTGTGTTACAATGTGTCTAGTGTAGCCAACAGGAAAATTAAATTCCCTGAGTTTGTGTTCCTTTTCAATGGTGGCTCACATATGGTACTCCCTTAGGATAATTATTACAAGATTCAAACCCAAGATCTCCGGTTCGATGAGACTTCATTCCACGGCCATCACCACTTGAGCTACCCTAGGCGAATTGTGTTAAAGAAATTATTAAAATAATAGAATGAACCTATTAAAATTGTCTTGAAAACATTTTTAATTTGTGTATTTTGTTAAATGTTATATATTTTGCTGATAGGCATAGATGTAGGTTTGTTGACTTTTATTTTTTTATTATTTAAATTGATGAGTGAGATTGAATGTTGAGAGAATATGCTAGGGATACGCTTCATCTGACTTTGCAATCAACGATGGTCGTGTAAGGTGGTGCAAAGCATTGGATTTGCGTTTCAATTGATTTCAAAAATTTTAATAAAAAATTTGTCGGTGGTGAGGAAAATAGGTTTTCCATCATCTTTCATTTGAATTGCACAACGCTTGAAGATCAACGGGCGTTGGAATGGATCTTTGTATCGCCTGTTCTCCCATGTAGGAGATGCAAGAATCCAACGCCTAGTTTTGCGGTTTTTTTATACTCATGCACATCGTTTTTCATCAATCCTTTGATTGCTGCCATGAATTCATATGCCATGTTTAGGCTATGTTTCCTTTTAATATTTTCTCTGCAGGGTACACAAGCCAATTTCAGCTTGGTAAATTGGCTTGCTCTCTATGAGCCTATAGACTCGATCTTGGGAATGCAGAGGGTTTCACAAAATTGGCACTAGATTCGTGGACAAAGGAAGGTTGTTCATTATCACCACAATCTAATCAACATGAAAGAAAGGCCATGACTGCCCATTGGTGGACTTGTTTCTCGTAGGCAGTTCTTGGCAGCAAAAACTACGTCGAGAAACCAACTCGACTAGCCTTTAGGTTCAAGATGACCCTTCAACTAGAGGGGGCTCCCTCAATTGTTATGAGGCTTTGTTTGAAACTATTCACGGTCACCGAACAACAGCCTATGAAGCACAATGGACAAATTTATGATTTATTTTGGGTGGTTGTTAATGATTGTCTAATCTCTGTTTATGAATAAATCCCTCTCTTGCAGAGTCCTTGGTCAAAGTGCCAGCATCCAATTTGACAGAATAACATGATTTTTAAAGAATTTAACAAAATAATACAAGGGAATTCATGATAATTAAGAAATCATACTAAATACTTAATCAACCAAATAGAACAGATGCGTGTAAAATATTTCTACAACCAAACAAAACGCATTCAAAAAATGACAGAATGCAACAATTAACAGATGTAGATGAATTAACCAAGACAAAAATAATCTAGTTAATTAATCTCTTTAAATGTTTATAAATTTGCACGAGATTTCAGAGAGATTGACACTCAATCTATTCTTACCTAGATCTCCTATGTTATTTTGAACATGTGAAAAATTAAGGTATGAAAGCACTAAAAAAACATACAGGAACACAATTCCTATCAAGAACTGGAGCTAGAATACTTCAATTAGGATTTCTGCAATAAAGATTTACAAAGTGACAGGGTTTCGGCATCAAACGCCAACCCTTTGAACATTGCAAATAAAACAATATATAGAATAAATCTCTCCTAAATTGTTAAAATATTTCTGTAATAAAATCCTAAACAATACACTAAAAATAAAACAATCTCTGGATAGTCTGCAGGAAATTTGGAAGAGTTAGAAAATATTTAGCCTCCAATTTGGGAAATGGATTCTTTGACTGCTCTTTTTTTCTGTTTGAGATTTGGAATTATGTTGATGCTTTTCTCTCAAATCTGAAACAAGAAACTATTTCTTGAAAATTCTACCAGATATTGATTCTCCTGCCTGGAAATCTAGGGTTGTTTCATAGTTGTCTCTTCAAAAACTGTCAGTTGTCCTCTATCCTTTAATTTCCAATGATTCTGTGCCTTGAAATCAATGATCTAGAATGGATTTCTAAGCATTTTTAAGATTTTTTCTTGATAAAAATTTATCGAAGAATCGTTTATCACTGGGACTTACCCTCACACCCAATAGGAAATCCTATGTAGAATCATGAAAAGGAAGAAGCAATTTTGTGAACAACAGGGCCCCTTTGATTAATTTTGAAACAATCCATCGTAATTTTTAGAAGTCAAAACCACAAGTGGATTTCGGGGGGAACCCTTGGTGGTATGTGGTTTCAAGTAGAGTGGGGTACGAAATTCATCATAGATTGCCACATCTACGAAAATGGTTTAATCAAAACCACTTTTTGGATCCCCCCACTCTTTGTTAAACTTTGGAAAAAACGGGGGGTATGAAATGAATGATGGTCGTTGATCTATGAGCCGTAGCCCTTGGGGCTTAAGTAGAAACTATATAATCAGGGCTAGGGAACCCAAGACCAAAACCTTTTTGGGGCTTAAACCCTTTGGCTAGAAAAGGGAGTTGATTCTCCAAAGTATAGCATTATAATAATCCTTTGAAAGAATACTTCGGGACTTAATGGAAAAGGGGTCTGATTCTTTAGATATATTAAGCTACATAGGACCACATAATATGCGCTTGGGCCTTTATAATATCGGGACTTCGCAATCGGGGATTTTATAACGTAGCACTTAGTTTCACTCTCCAGGACTTGCGATCACCAATCACCTTCCGTGTTTAGCCCTAGTCCTTTGTCTCTTCACGTGACCGTAATTAAGACCTCATATCAAAACTCCTTTTCCCATCAATTCGCAATTGAACTTTTAAAGTGACACAAGTTACAAAACGTCGATATGCTTCAAGCTCCCACTTGCGAACTCCAATAAGTGACGTCATCACTGCCACATGTCACCTTGTGAGTGGTGACATTTGTCACCTTTTTTGACCCATTGTGACCCCTGAAAATGCCTAATATGCCTGCCACGTGTCCACCATAAAACTACGTCATGATGACATCAGCCACCACATGACCTTTATCAGAACCAATCGATGACTGCCACACGTCCCTTATCGGAACCAATCGAAGACTGCCACCTGTCCCTTATCAGAACCTATGGAACACTACCACCCATCCCTTATCAGATCCAATCATTGTTTGTTGTGTGTCTCTTATCAGATCCAATATTTTTTTGCCATGCGTCCCTTTGGGAGGAGAGAGAAAAGGCCCAACCATGCTCTGTTTTGTGATGAATTTCCTTTATAATTTGCTTTTGGCGTTTCCTGGGACTTTAACACTAGAGGCATGTCTCCTGACGATTTAACACTTCAACACAATATTTATCTGATAATGCAATATGTGATGCCCCTTTGGAACTCCAATTGCCAATTGTCGATACTGCGGGATCTTCGATTGTTGCAATCCCAGAGTCAACACTTAGCCTTTTTCCTTTGTTTTTGGATTTTGAAGAGTGAAATTAAACTTGTTCTATCTTTTGATCCAAGAATCCATTTGGGTAGTTCTATATACCGTTGGAAAGATAATTCAAATTATTTTCCAATGGATAAGGTCTGATGAAGCTTTGAGTCCTTTCGATGCTTAAAAAATGACCTCAAACTTTCCTTTCTATTTACTCATATTTCCAAAGAAAATTTATATAAGCTTGAGGATTTAGCGAGGAGGTGGACTGGCTAAAATTTAAAAAAAAAAAATTTGTAACTTTCAAGGGTGTCAAAATAAGAAACAACATAGGATCCAACTAGGGACTGCTTCCCCCTGTGGGACATAGAGATCCTAGTAGACCAACTTCCTTGAATCTGTTGGGCATGGAGTCATACCATAAAACTGTAATATGCAAATATGAAACCATACTAGGTGCACTAATCTAGAGATTCTTTCATACTGAAATCTAAAATCTAGAAATTGTTGAAGTGAAACAACTAAGACTATAAGTGGAAATAAGCACAATCGTACCTAGTTCATTGGGTTATGGAGTCAATCAGTCGATCAACAATAAATTTACTCCTTTTAATCCCCTACAAGTCATTGCACTCAACCAAACCAAACTTCACACTGAAAACTTGAAACACAAGTTGAAACAACTACTCATCTACTGCATTAATCAATAAAGTGAAAACTCACTGATCTACTACACACTGAATCTGAAAATAACTAATTCAATCCCACACAACCTCTACCTAACTGAACTGAAAATTTGCACTGTTAGGTGTAATCTACTTTCCAATGTAACCAAGTGAGGAGTGGATTTACTGACAGACCACTTTGCCAGCAATTGAAAACTTGAAACATATTTACAATATAAAACTCAAACTCCACAGGCAACAGATACTTACATGTGAACTTGGAAAGTTGCATCTTTTGTAAGCTTCTGAATTTTCTGATCACAGTAGAGAGGAAGAGAAATACACTATTGAATGCTACCATTTCTATAAAAATGAAAAACATGTAGTTGCATGCTATTATCATAGCCAGAGATGCACTTATCATTTTAAACCAGCTGAATCCGGAAACCAGTGGAATCGCCATAGGACAAAGTGGAGTCGCCATGTGAAACCAATCTAACCAATATCAATTGTCTAGTCTTTATTCACCAGCAAAGAGTATATCTAATCGTGATCGTAATCCAGGGAAAATTTTATTTGTCACTGCGTTCCCTGGAAATGACGCCAAATGTTGTACTTGTTTCTCGTAGGTAGTTAAATCATGATTTATACACAGCTGGGTAAGTACGTTAAATCATGATTTATACACAGCTGGGTAAGTACGTTAGAATTGGGAGAGGTGTATGAGCCATGATGCAACAGGGAAGGAATTCGAACCCTGGTCAATGCCTTGAACCTCGAACAGGGTTCGGGTAGGTAGTCGAGGCCTGCACCACGCACAGCTGCCGTCGCGGAAGCTTCCCCTTCAGCTCCTTGCAACTGGCAGATGGAGGTTAAACCGCGTTTTGGTTTATCCTAGGGTCGGTAAAGGTAATTTTATCACTGTCAACTGTCAGCTGTTTACAGTTTCCGTTTCTTTTGGTCAGTCGGTGGTCTCTCGCCTTCGTAAGTATCAACCATGGTTAAGCCCTCCGAGTTTTTAGCACTGGACCCAGACGTTGAGGACATACTTTCCATGTGGGGCAAGGAAATTAATTCTCAGAATGTGGACTATTATTTTGGATCTGTAGATATCTCCAGTCGGGCGTCTGCTTCTCAGTCGGAGATCCCTCAGGTCTTCATCCAAGACAAGGTGCCGGACAGAGAGATCCCGCTTGAAGGTCTTGCGACCGGCCCTTTGCAACAAGCGAAAGAGACAGATTTGAGAGGGGTGCACGCGGCATATAAACCCTCAGAGCCAAAGGGTCTTCCTCTGAAACCACGGTTTACAAACCCTAAGGGGCTCGAAGAAATATCCCAGCTAGGGTTTCCAGCGGATATTGAGCATTCTAGAGTTCCAGGTACTCCAGGTTCGATCACGAGGGTTTCCCTCTCTCGAGATTCACAAGGTCTACCCGAGATTCAGCCAAGCAACCAAGGCACTTCCTTAGCTGACGGGCCGGCAGAAAATGAAGGTTTGGGGGCAGATACTTTATTCGCTGGGAATGTCAACTTGGATCTTTCAGGACAGATCCCGACCCTGTGGGAACCAGATACCCTTTTGGGCTCAGCACAGATAACATCAAATAATATCGAGGATTGTGAAGGAAGAAGACCGGCGGTGGAAAGCTCAAGGCCAAGAGGAGCGACAAGGAAACAGAAAAGACCCATTGGAACACAGGTAATAGCGGAGAATCTGGTTCTAGGGATGGAGGTATCGATGAAAGAAGCTCTAGCGGTGGCTGATTGCACCTTGGTAGGCAGAGTCAGAGGTAAGCCATATTCTTCTGCTTTTCTTCAAGAATGGGGCGAAAGAAGTTTCACACCAGAGAGATCTGTAAATTTCGAAGCAAAGGTATTAGCAAAAGGATGGTTCAAGTTCAAATTTGATGATAGAGAAACGGTGGATTGGGTTCTGCAGCGTTTATGGCATATTGATAACATCCCCGTTCTATTTAAAAAATGGTCTCCTTTGTTTGACGCTATTAAGGAACGCACAGATACATTTCCTGTCTGGGTGCGTGCTCCGGGTCTACCCTCCCTTCTATGGACTGAGGAAGTTTTCAGAACAATCGGTAACCGGCTGGGGGAATACATGACAGCGGACATGTCTTTCTTAACAACAAACAATTTGGCAACTGCGCGTATTCTTGTAATGCTCAAACCAAGTGGGGGTTTGGCACAAAAGGTAAACCTTCAATTTGACGAATATGTCTATGAACAGATTTTAGACTATGAATACCTTCCCTTTAGATGCCATTGGTGCCATGAGCACGTTCATTTAGCAAAAGACTGCCCCCATAAGAGAAGAAGGAGACATTTTCGTAGGACTCCTGCTCACAGAGCAAATGCACAATCCGATGATCAGACTAGGATGGAGCAGGACATGCCGGAGCCACAAGAACAAATGAATATGGAGGCAGAGGAGAACGAGAAAGAACCTTCGAATGCAAGCGCACAGCCTACAGACTTGGATGCAGAAATTGGCACAGACCAGGCCGCTGTGGAAGGGGCCGTCGAGGTAACAGCCAAAGATCCGGAAGCAGTGAAAGGCTCTGTCGAGGAAACACTTCTAATTCAATCCGACGATCCGGAGAAGGGTAAGTGCTCAGGGACTCCCTCCTCTTCTATTTCTCCTGAGCCTTCAAATGTAAATTATAATATTGCTTCTTTGTCTTATCATGAGCAAGAAAAAAATATAGTTGAAAATATGGGAGACCCTATATCAGAGCCGAATGTGGAAACCTTAACTGAAACATTACCCCTCCTGGATATAAACTGTGAAGACAATTGGCCTCCTCTCCCTCTTCCTGTGACTCGGACCCCTTGCCCATACAATCTGAGATCTCAGGGTGGGAACCAAGTGATTCAGGGGTCTTTAGGTGGGCTGGGTTTGATTCCTACTCAGACAAAATCCAAAAACAAACGAGGTCGGAAATCTGATCTTTTCAAGGCAAAACTTAAAGCAAAGTTGGATGTTGCAGATGGCAAACAATTCTCCATCCAGGGGGTTCTTAGAGCAGCCCATCCCCCTGAAGGAGTTATCAAATGATCTTAACATCCTGGAATTGCAGAGGTTTGGCCAGCAAACCCAAAAAACTGGCCCTGAAAGAATGGATTTTCAACTCAAAAGCAGATGTTATCCTTCTGCAAGAAACCCTTGGGAAGGCCACTGAGATTGAACCTATGCTTAAGGCTCTTCTACCAGGGTGGACTTTCAGTGCTATGGATGCCTTTGGACATTCGGGGGGACTAGCAATTGGGTACAAAGAGGGGAGAGTAAAAGTTCTCAGTAACTGGGGGATGAAGAATGTTATGGGAATGGAGATATTATCCCCTGATTTCCATTTCCCTATCACCATAATAAATATCTATGGGCCTTGCCAAGGCAGGGAATTTTTTTGGGATTCCTTGATGACAACATCAGTTTTGAAAGCTCCAGTGATGATTCTGGGTGGGGACCTAAATTTCTCTTTAGGTCGTGCTGAAGCTTGGGGACCTTCGGCGAGAGAAGATCCTCTTACAGATTTTTTCCATAACCTCATCTCAGAGAATAACTTTGTTGATCCTCTCCCGATTAAGCTAAAGCCTACTTGGCGGAATCGTAGAGTTGGTGCAGACAGGATTGCTAAGAGGCTAGATCGTTTCCTGCTTTCAGATTCGCTTTCTGCTAAAGTTCCCCTAATCAGACAGTGGGTTGATGAACTTGGGAATTCAGACCACTTCCCTATCTTTCTAGATCTATCTTCTCCTCCACACAAGCCCCCCGCCCCTTACAAATTTAATCCTGCTTGGCTACAAGATCCTTCTTTCAGTGATTTGTTTAAAAAAACTTGGATCCACCCAGATCACAATGCAGGAGAGGAGAAAAGCTATTTGTTCATGGAAAATTTAAAAAGATTGAAATCTGCAACAATCTCTTGGGCAAGGGATAGGAAATTGAAACAAAATGAGGAGCTAAACTGTATAAGGGAAGACTTGAAGAAATTGGAGAGTTTGGATTCAGATGGATACTCATCTCAAGAATCCAAGGATAGAATTCTTCTTTTGGAGAAGCAGCAAACCAGAATACTTCTGGAAAGGGAAGAAGAATGGAGAATAAAGAGTAGGGCAGTTTGGCTTAAGTCTGGGGATGAAAACACCAAATTCTTTCATAATTTTGCAAAAGGAA
Source organism: Pinus tabuliformis (assembly GCA_031772625.1). Lineage (NCBI taxonomy): Eukaryota > Viridiplantae > Streptophyta > Pinopsida > Pinales > Pinaceae > Pinus > Pinus tabuliformis. The sequence goes on along the minus strand of CM062806.1, from coordinate 891,762,072 downwards.
GAAAATCAATAAATACAATTTGGAGCCTTAAAAATGAAGAAGGAAGAGAAGTCAAGTCCTTTTCTGATCTTTCTGGACTAGGGAAACGACATTTTCATAATTTATATTCTGAACAGAGAGAAGCTACTATTGCAGAAGTCCTCAAAACTGTGCAATGTTTCCCCAGATTCATTGAGGAAGAAGAATCTGAAGATCTTTCAACTTCGGTCACTAAGGCGGAGACTGAAGCAGCCATGAAGCTATTAGGCAAAGACAAAAGTCCTGGCCCTGATGGCTGGACTATTGAATTGTTTCTTCATTTCTTTGACCTAATTGGAGACGAGATAACTGAAGTTGTCGAGGAGTCTAGATTGAAAGGAAATGTTTATAGACCATTTAATTCAACATTTATTGCACTCATTCCTAAGAAGAATGAGCCAGAAAGCTTTGAAGATTTTAGACCAATTTCTTTGTGCAATTGTATTTATAAGATTATTTCAAAGGTTATTGCCCTCAGATTAGCTCCAATTCTGTCAAGGAACATATCTATGGAACAATTTGGGTTCCTGGATGGCAGACAAATCCATGAAGCTATAGGGGTTGCTCAGGAGGCAATCCATAGTGTCAAATTAAAGAAAAAGAAAGGAGTTGTTCTCAAAATTGACCTCTCCAAAGCATTTGATAGGATAAACTGGCTCTACCTTCGAATGCTTCTTACTCATGTGGGATTCAACTACCCATTTGTTAGTTGGATCATGGGATGCATAACAAATGTCAGCTTTGCAGTTCTGGTCAATGGAGCTGCCTCTTCCTTTTTCTCTAGCCAGAGGGGCCTCAGACAAGGGTGTCCTTTATCACCACTTCTGTTTCTCCTTGTGGCCGAAGGACTAAGCAGGCTGATTCATAAAGCCAGAAGTGAGGACAAGGTAAAAGGTATAGAGGTAGCTATAAATCTCTTCATCACCCATCTTCTTTTCGTTGATGATATATTGATCTTTACAAATGGAAAATACAGCGAATTAAAGGAGATAAAAAGTATCTTTGATCTCTTTCTAAAAGCTACTGGAATGCAGATAAATTCTGTGAAATCACAAGTTTGTTTGGCAGATGTGGAAAGAAGGGAAAGGTGTCTCATAGCTGATCTCTTTCCTTATCCTAGCCAATCTTTGGATGTTCCTTTCAAATATTTGGGGTTTTGGCTAAAACCTGCAGCATACAGAAAAGCAGATTGGAACTGGATTATAGCAAAAATTGAAGCTAGAATATCACACTGGAGCTATAGATGGCTTTCCAGAGCTGGTAGGCTAACTCTCATCAAATCGGTCTTGCTAGCCATCCCGGTTTACTGGGCCGCACTAACTTGGATTCCTAAAGGTGTAATGGAAAAAATCAGAAGAATTTGTTGCAGATTTCTTTGGGCAGGTTCTAAGGAGTTCTCAGGTTTACCGTGGGTGGCTTGGGACAAAGTGGCCAGATCAAAAGAGTGGGGAGGTTGGGGGATCAAAAGACTTCCTGAGTTCAGCACTTCGTTAGCAGCAAAGTCTGGCTGGAGGCTTATAACCATAGAAAATCTATGGACAAGGGTGATTAAAAGGAAGTATATCGATCCAACGCCCTTGGAAGATTGGATCCGGAGTCAGAACAAGAAGGCAAAAAACTCTTCTGTAATTTGGAAGGCCACAGTGGATGCTTTCTCAGTGATTGAGCAAGGTTTAGCTTGGAAAGTGGGAGACGGCAGACAAATCAGGATCGGCAGAGACCCATGGATCGGGTGCAATGAAGCTTTCGCCTTATCGCCAGGGCTCCTTCGACATCTTGAGTCCATAGATATCACCTCCTTAAATCAGGTGGCAAGAGTTGGGCAGTCCTCCATTTGGGGCCAGGTTTGGAAGGATGATGAAGAATTAGGGCTAAATCTTAGATGGAAGAATGAATGGACAGGTTTCATAAAAGAATTAAAACGTTCCAATGTTAGGATAAGGGAGGAACCTGATAGGTTAATGTGGGCTCACAGCAAATCGGGGGGATATACACCAAAGGAGGGATACTCTTATCTTTTGGGAAAGAAAGGATGGGAAGCTCCGGACTGGTGGTCCAAAGCTTTATGGAAACTCAAAAGCCCCGCAAAATCTAAGCTCTTCCTTTGGTGTATTCTAAAAAAGAAGGCTCCAACATGGGAAATCCTTCAATCCAGGTTTCTAGTTGGCCCAGGGCGTTGCCCCCTGTGTAAGTCTAATGAGGAAACTTTAAATCATCTTTTTACCACCTGTCCTTTCTCTCGGAAGATTTGGGAGGAGGTCACTGGGTTTCTCAAGGTCTTTGCACATTGGGGAAACGAGCCGCTGGCCGAATCCTGGAGGAAATGGTGGCATACATACTCAGATGGGAATATGAGGAACCTGCCGATTATCTTCTGCTGGGGTGTGTGGCTCGCGAGAAATAAGAGTCTGTTTCAAGACCAAATTACACCGCCCTCTGTCATTGCCTCTAATATAGCAGCCATCTATCATGCTCTGCCTCCCCCTGAAGCAAAGAAAACCAGAACGATTCAAAACAATCTCATAATACAGGAGGATATCCCATGTGGCTTCTTTGACGGAGCCTCTCAAAATAATCGGGCCGGCGTAGGCATGAGCATGCACATCAATTCAGAACACATTCTAAAAGCCTCAGTTGGGCTGGGCCCAGGAACAAACAATTTTGCAGAACTCTCCTCTTTGCGCTTACTTCTTTGTTGGCTTCAACACAAAAACATCAACTCAATACAGTTATTTGGGGACTCTCTAAATGTTATAAATTGGATCAATGGTTTAGCTGCTTGCCAAAATCAAATTTTAATGACAATTGTTGAAGAGATTTTATACTTGAAGACTCTCTTTAACAGGTTTTCATTATGTCATATCTACAGGGAAAGGAACGAAGAAGCCGATCAGTTATCTAAGGCAGGTTTACTACAGGATCCGGACAGCTGGGCGATAGAGGAGATTTACCAGGGGCAGTCAGTCAGATCAGACCTGCCTCCTTATGATCAGTAGCATATACAACAGTTTTTTGATTCGCCCCTTTTTTGTCGGCTCTTTATCAGTTTTCTCATTTTACTGTTTATATTTTTTGTATATATGTCTCCTCAGCAGCTCCCGTTTTTTCGGCTGTTCGTTCACGGTTTTCAGACTTCCAAAATTTTGTCTCTCACACAGTGCAGGTGGACACTTTTTTCTGACTGTAATGGAGTTGTTTTCCAATATGGAGACTCCAGTTAACTTTTGATCTTTTGTTTTAAATGGTTTTACATCCTCCTCTTGGGAGGAAGACTCTCTCAGGCTTCAACAGTAAAAAAGCTCCCCGCGGGTTGAGCTGTGACTGCTTCTTTAAGCCCTGCGCGGCTTAAGAACTACTGGATCAAAACTTTTATTATACTAATAAAATGTTGCTTTTTTCCCCGGAAAAAAGGTAGTTCTTGGTTGCAAAAAGTACACCGAGAAACCAACTCGATCAGTCTTTAGGTTCAATATGACCCTTGAACTAGAGGGGGATCCCTCAATTGTTATGAGGCTTTGTTTAACACTGTTCACTGTCATTGGACATCATCTTATGAAGCACAATGGCCAGATTTATGATTTGTTTTGGGTGGTTGCTAATGATTGTCCAATCTTTGTTTATGAATAAATCCCCCTCTTGCAGAGTCCTTGGTCAAAATGTCAACATCCAATTTGACAAAATAACGTGATTTTTAAAGAATTTTACAGAGTAATATAGGGGAATTCATGATACTTAAGCAGTCATACTGAATACTTAATCAACTAGATAGAATGGATGCATGTAGAATATTTTGTACAGCCAAACAAAACACATTCAAAAGATGACATAAGGCAACAATTAACAGACGTAGAGGAATTAACCAAGACAAACAGTCTAGTTAATTAATCTCTTTAAATTATTATAACTTTGCATGGGATTTCAAATAGATTGACACACAATCTATTCTTACCCAGTTCTCCTATGTTATTTTGAACATGTGCAAAAATAAGGTATGAAAGCATTAGAAAAACATACAGGAAACGCAATTTATGTTAAGAACTAGAGCTAGAATACTTCAATTAGGATTTTTGTAATAAAATCTTTACAAAGTGACAGGGTTTTGGCATCAAAAGCCAACCCTTTGAACATTACACATAAAACAATATATAGAATAAATCTCTCCTAAACTGTTACAATACTTATGGAATAAAATCCTAAACAATACGCTAAAAATAAAAAAAATCTCTGGAAAGTCTGCAAGAAATTTGGAACTATTGGAAAATCTTCAGCCTCCAATTTGGGAAATGGATTCTTTGACTGCTCCTTTTTCTGTTTGAGATTTGGAAATATGTTTATGCTTTTCTCTAAAATCTAAAACAAGAAACTATTTCTCGAAAATTTTGCCAGATATTGATTCTCCTACCTGGAAATTTGGGGTTATTTCATAGTTGTCTCTTCCAAAACTGCCAACTGTCCTCTATCCTTTAACTGCCAATGATTCTATTCCTTAAATTCAACGATATGGAATGATTTTCCAATCATTTTTAAGATGTTTTCTTGATAAATTTTTACCGAATAATCGTTTATCACTAGGACTTACCCTCACACCAAATAGGAAATCCTATATAGAATCATGAAAATGCAGAAGAAATTTTGTGAACAACAGGGCCCCTTTGATTAATTTTGAAACAATCCATCGTAATTTTGAGAAGTAAAAACCACAAGTGGATTTCGAGGGGACCCCTTGGCGGTATGTGGTTTCAAGTCGCGGGGGGTGGGGTTGCGAAATTCATCACAAATTACCACATATATGAATATGGTTTCGTCAAAACCACTTTTCGGATCCCCCATTCTTTGTTAAACTTTGGAAAATACGGGGGCTCTAAAATGAATGATGCTCGTTGATCTATGAGCCTTAGCCCCCAGGGTTTAGATAGAAACTATATAATCGGGGCCAAGGGACCCAGGACCAAAAACTTTTTTAGGCTTAAACCAATTGTTTAGAAAAGGGGGTCGATTCTTCAAAGTATAACATTATAATAATCCTTTGAAATAATACTTTGGGACTTAGTGGAAAATGGGGCTAATTCTTTAGAAATATTAAGCTACATGGGACCACATAATATGCATCTGGGCCTTTATAATATCGGGACTTTGCAATCAACGATTTTATAACGTAGCACTTGGTTGCACCCTCCAGGACTTGTGATCGCCAATCACCTTCTGTGTTTTTCCCTGGTCCTTTCGCTCTTCACGTGACCACATTTAAGCTATCATATTGGAGCTTCTCTTCCCAGCAATTCACAGTCAAAACTTTTAAAGTGTCACAAGTTACAAAACATCAATATGTTTCAACTTCTGACTTGCGAACTCTGATAAGTGATATAATCACTACCATGTCACTACCACATGTCACCTTGTGAGTGGTGACATGTATCACCATGTTTTGATCCATTGTGACCCATGAAAAAACTGAATCCGCCTACTAGCTGTCCATCATACAGCCACGTCACGATGACGTCAGCAGCCATGTGGCCTTTATCGAAACCAATCGCTGACTTCCACACATCCCTTATTGAATCCAACCATTGTTTGTAGTGTGTCTCTTATAGGATCCGATATTTTGCTGCCACGTGTCCCTTTGGAGGAGAGAGAAAAGACCCAACCTTGCTCTGTTTTGTGATGAATTTCCTTTATAATTTGCTTTCGGCGTTTCCTGGGACTTTAACACTGGAGGCCTATTTCCCAGTGATTTAATACTTCAACGTAACATTTCTCCAATAATGCGATATTTGATGCCCCTTTGGACCTCTGATCGCCAATTGCCGATGTTGTGAGATCTTCTATTGTTGGGATCCGGGACTCAACACTTAACCTTTTTCCTTTGTTTTCTGGATTTTGAAGAGTGAACTTCAACTTGTTCTATCTTTTGATCCAAGAGTCCATTTGGAGAGCTTGGAAATCTAATTCGAGGTACTTTCCAATGGAGAAGGTCCAATGAAGCTTTGAGTCCTTTCGATGCTTGAAAAATGACCTCAAAATTTCCTTTCTATTTACTCATATTTCCAAAGAAAATTTATATAAGATTGAGGGTTTATCCAAGAGGTAGACTAGCTAAAATTCAAAATTTTTGTAACTTTCAAGTGTGTCAAAGTAAGTTACAACACCCATTAGAAGCACATATATGGAGTTTGTGTTGACCATGAGGCACGTGGTAGAGCCAAACGTCAAAGCGACACAAAGATATGGAGGGAAATCTAGGGCACCAACAACTGGGAAGGGTTGCTTGATCCCATTAATGACATCGAAGATCATCAAGTATGGAAAATTAGCCCACGCATGCAAGGTTAATTGCAATTGAGTTGCAGCAGATTCTTTTCAGCATGCAAGGTTAATTTGCAACAATTGTGCAATTTACAAAGCCTTAATTGTTGGACCAATCCTCTTCCATATTTGGTTTAACAATGGCACCTATATGTTTTGACTACCAAGTGCGACGATATTTGTCACTATAAGTCTGATAATCAATCTGTCTTGATTAGAAATAAATTAAGTGTTATGGTTTGACCAAAATTTATATGTCAGCTTGTAAATTATTGGCTATATTATTTTCCTAAAGGAGTTCACTAGAATTTTCATGTAAAGAAAGTGTTATAAGAATGGCTTTAGTTGATGATAGCAGTAATAGGAGAAGCATACCCAATTGCGGTAAATCTATTCTTATAGTCGAGAGCACTCAAAAAATCACAAAAAAATAAGCAAGAAACAATATGGAAAGGTATATCACAAGAGGTGAAGAAAAACAACATTGGAAATATCTAAAATACCAACTCCATGTGCAAGATCTGTGATCTTACTGGGTGTATGCAAGGTTTGCCGAAAAACTTAACCATGTGAGCCATATAGAGAAATACCATGATTAATATTAGCATGAATACGATTATAAAACATTTATTAATGTGGTTTAGGTTTGTGCCAATGTTTATAATATTAATTTTGAGGTATAGTGTGGGGTGATTCATTGGGGTTGCAAGGGTTCTTGGATTCTCTTTTAGTTGTAGGCGTCTATGCCAAAATTTTCACAGAATTTGGTTGAGGCATGGAGCCCTCTGCTTCTCTAAAGGTTAATTTTCCCTCAACGTCATGGAGAAATGATAATGAATTTAGTGGGTTCCATTGGTTACTACTTTAACTGAAGGACCCTTTATGGGATGTGATTTTGTTGTTGAAGAACGACCACAGTGGTGTGTTGCTTGGAAGTTGCGTCATGCAAATCTGTATGGACCATTTCACCACACAGATACAATTCTAATGTCAAAATCAAGTTATAAAAAAATTCCAAATATGAATGCAATTCAGGGAAAATTTTAAGAACGCCCCCTAAATTTATAAATATAATAAATGGGCGAATCTCCATGGTATATAGGAAAAATGGAAGGCGATTTTATCAATAATATAATATGTATATATAATTTTTTGGTGAATCTCTAACCAGGCATGGCGAATATTTTACTCAATTATAAAATCTTGTAAGATCTTGGCGAGTCTTTCACTAAATAATAAAACTTTGTAAAGTCCTAGTGAATCTTAGCATAGGCTACATGTTGGTTTAATTCCCCCATTTAAATAGGCTACATTCCAGGTGAATACCATGGGTCAATACCATGTGCCCTTTTGGTGAATACCATGGATCAATACCATGTGCCATTTTTATTTTTATTAATTCTAATATTAGCGTTAATAATGGTTTTTTGCATGGTATTAATAACAATCTAGTCCATGGTATTTGTCCCATAGTATTTTGGCCATAGGTTTCACCTAAATATAACCCATTTTTTGAGTGTTCGTAAATATAAGGTGACTTATGGAGTAAATATAAAAAAATGTTTTATTTGTTTACCATACCTCTCGTTTATTTATATTTTTATTAATTTACCATACCTCTTTTACAAATATGGTATTTGGCCCATAGGATTCACTTAAATAAAACCTCTTTCTTGAGCCTTCATAAATAGAACGAGGGTTATGAACTAAATATAAAAAGAGGTTTTATTTATTTACGATACGTGTAGTTTATTTATATTTTTATTTATTTACCATACCTTTTGAGTAAGTATAAAAAGACGTTTTATTTATTTATCATACCTCCACTTTACTTATATTTTTATTTGTTTACACCCTTACATGTATATAAGGTGACTTTTGGAGTAAATATAAAAAATATTTTATTTATTTACCATACCTCTCATTTATTTATATTTTTATTAATTTACCATACCTCTTCTATAAATATGGTATTTGGCCCATAGGATTCACTTAAATAAAAACCTATTCTTGAAAATGGGCGAATGGATTCACTTAAATAAAACCTATTCTTAAAAATGGGCGAATGGAAGGTTGTAAGTCCTAATTTCAAGGGCTAAATTTACCTTTTTTACCCTCTCCCTTAAAATAAGGTGGGCTATTTGAGGTGATTTGTAAAAATGTACTATGATACAAAATATTCACCCACTAAAAATTTAAAACCCCTTAATTTCGCCAAAGGGCGAACATTCGCCCCTAAAATTATCCTTGATGCAATTAGTATATTAACTTGAATTTGACGTTAATACGTCCAAGGGACATGGATTTTTAAGTCTTAATACTAATTAAAGGTCTAATTTGGACAAGGTACACTTCGTCCTTGATGTTACAATCAACATTCATAATAAATTAATTAATTAATAGCTAGTTAATAATTAATAATAATAATAGTTAGTAATATTGTTAATTATTAAAAATTGATAATATTAATAATATTATAAATTATTAACAACATTTTTCTTTAATAATCAATTAATTAGTAATTGATAAATAATTAATAATAATAATAATAATTCCTTTTAAAATTAGATTGTTCGACTCTTACTCATATCCACTCTCAATTCCCTAACATTTGTCACACTTCCAATATTTTTGACTTATTAAATCAGCGCAACTATAGCAATCTTGGAGCACTTTTTTCCCTTCTCTTTGATCATAGAAACAAGATTTTGAAGATTAAGAATCCCTTGGGTTTACTATTATTCCCTTGGGTTTATAAGCCCTTAGATTTTTAGTCTTAATCCCTTGGGTTTATTATTCCCTTGGGTTTATAATATCAATCCCTCGTGGTTTCTTAATCTAAGGGTTTCTATTCTTAGGGTATAATATTATTCATAGGATTTACAATATTATTCATTGGGTTTATATAATTCCCTTGGGTTTATAATCATGGTCAACCATGGTCCAATGTCACATTGTGACAAAGATTGTCTCACTATAAAAATCAATCATAGTCAACCATTGTCAACCATGATCACTCATGGTAAACAATTGTCAACCATGATTACTCATGGTCAACCATGGTCTAATGTCACATTGTGACAAAGATTTTCTCAGTATGAAAATCAACCATGGCCTAATGTCGAATTGTGACAAAGATTGTCTCAATCTGAAAATCAACAATGGTAAATCATGGTCAACCATGTTTATTTTATGGTTTATATAATATTTATCTTAGGGTTTTTATACCTTGCGTTTATAATGTTATCCCTTGGGTTTGATATTATTCCCCTGGGTTTTTAGTATGAATTCCTTGGGTTTATTATTCCATTGTTTATAATATCAATCCCTTGTGTTTATTAATCTAAGGTTTCATATTCCTAGGCATGATATTATTCATAGGGTTTATAATATTAATCCTTAGGTCCAATATAAATCTATTAGGTTTATAATAATGGTTAACCATGGTCCAATACCACACTATGACAAAGATTTTCTCAACATGGAAATGAGGCATGGTCCAACATCGCATTTTGACAAAGAATGTCTCGATATGAAAATCAATCATGGTCAACCATTGTTAACAATGGTCCAATGTCACATTGTGACAAAGATTGTCTCAATATGAAAATCGACCATGGTCAACCATTGTCAATCGTTATCAACCACGGCCAATCATGGTCAACATGGTCCAATGTCACAATGTGAAAATCAACCATGGTCCGTCACATTGTGACAAAGATTGTCTCAATCTAGAAATCAAACAAGGTCAACCATGTTCATTTTAGGGTTTCTAATAATTATCTTTAGGTTTATGTACCTTGGGTTTATAATCCCTTGGGATTTTATTCAACCATAGCCAACTATGGTCCAATGTCGCATTGTGACAAAGATTGTCTCAAATATGGAAAGCAACCATGGTAAACCATGGTCAACTATGTTTATTTTAGGGCTTATAATATTAATCTTAGTGTTTATATACCTTGGGTTTATAATATTAATCCCTTGGGTTTAATATTATTCCCTTGGGTTTATAATCCCTTGGGTTTTTAGTATTAATCCCTTGGGTTTATAATATAAATCCTTTGGGTTTAGTAATCTAAGGGTTCATATTCCTAAGGTATAATATTATTCATAGGGTTTATACTATTAATCATTGGGTTTAATATAATTCCCTTGAGTTTTTAATCCTGGTCAACCATGTTCCAATATCAAATTGTGACAAAGATTGTCTCAATATGAAAATGAAAATCAACTATGGTCAACCATTGTCACTCATGGTCGACCATGGTCCAATGTCACATTGTGACAAAGATGGTCTCAATAGGAAAATCAACCATGGCCAACCATTGTCAACTATTGTCAACCATGGTCCAATGTTACATTGTGACAAAGATTATTTCAATATGAAAATCAACCATGGTCAACCATGGTTGAACGTCACATTGTAACCAAGATTGTCTCAATATGAAAATCAACCATGGTAAACCATGTTTATTCTAAGGTTTACAGTGTTTATATTATGGTTTATATACCTTGGGTTTATAATATTAATCCCTTGGGTTTAATATTATTCCCTTGGCTTTATAAACCCTTGGGGTTTTAGTCAACCATGGTTCAACATCGCATTGTGACAAAGATTGTCTCAATATGAAAATCAACCATGGTCAACCATGTTTATTTTGATGTTTATAATATTTATCTTAGCATTTATACCTTGGCTTTATAATATTAATCCCTTGGGTTTGAGATTATTCCCTTGTGTTTTTAGTATTAATCATTTGTGTTTATTATTTCCTTGGGTTTATAATATCAATCCCTTGGGTTTATTAATCTAAGGGTTCATATTCATAGGATATAATATTATTCATTGGGTTTATTATATTAATTCTTAGGTTTAATATAAATCCATAGGGTGTATAATCATGGTCCAACGTCACATTGTGATAGAGATTGTTGCAATATGAAATTTAAATAAACCATGTTCAACCATGGTCCAACGTCGCATTGTGACAAAGATTGTCTCAATATGAAAATCAACAATGACAAACCATTGTAAACCATGTTTATTTTAGGGTTTATAATATTTATCTTAGGGTTTATATACCTCGGGTTTATAATATTAATCCCTTGGGTTTTTAGTATTAATCCCTTGGGTTTATTTTTCATTTGAGTTTATAATATGAATCCCTTAGGTTTATTAATTTAAGGGTTCATATTCCTAGGGTATAATATTATTAATAGGGTTTATAATATTAATCCTTGGGTTCAATATAAATCCATTGAGTTTATAATCATGGTCAACCATGGTCCAACGTCGCATTGTGACAAACATTTTCTCTATATAAAAATCAACCATGGTCCAACATTGCATTGGGACAAAGATTGTATCGATATGAAAATCAAACATGGTCAACCATGGTCGAATGTTGCATTGTGACAAAGATTGTCTCTGTATGAAAATCAACCATGGTCAACCATTTTCAAACTTCATCGACCATGGTCAATCATGGTCAACCATAGTCCAATGTCACATTATGGCAAAGATTGTCTCAATATGAAAAGAAACCACGGTCATACATGATTAACTATCATCTAATGTCGCATTGTAACAAAGATTGTATCAATATGAAAATCAACCATGGTAACCATGGCCAACCATGTTTATTTTAGGGTTTATAATATTTATCTTAGAATTTATATACCATTGATTTATAAAATTAATCTTTTGGGTTTAATGTGACTCCCTTAGGTTTATAATCCCCTGTGTTTATTACTCCCTTGGGTTTATAGTCCCTTGGGTTTATTAATATAAGGGTTCATATTACTAGGGTATAATATTATTCATAGGGCTTATAATATTAATCCTTGGGTTTAATATAAATCCCTTGGGTTTATAATCATGGTCAACCATGGTCCAACGTCACATTTTGACAAGGATTGTATCAATATGAAAATCAACCATAGTCGTCCATTGTCAATCATGCTCAACCATAGTCCAATGTCACATTGTGACAAAGATTGTCTCGGTATGAAAATCAACAATGGCCAATCATGGTCAAATGTCGCATTGTGACAAAGATTGTCTCAATATGAAAATCAACAATGGTAAACCATGGTCAACCATGTTTATTTTAGGGTTTATAATATTTATGTTAGGGTTTATATACCTTGGGTTTATAATATTAATCCTTTGGGTTTAATATTATTCCCTTAGAGTTTTAGTATTATTCCCTTGGGTTTATAATATCAATCCATTGGGTTTATTAATCTAAAGGTTCATATTCTTAGGGTATAATATTATTCATATGGTTTATAATATTAATCGTTGGGTTCAATTTAAATCCTTCAGGTTTATAATCATGGTCAACCATGGTCCAACGTCACATTGTGACAATGATTTTCTGAATATGAAAATTAGCCATGGTCCAATGTCGCATTGTGACAAAGATTGTCTCGATATGAAAATCAATCATGGTTAACCATGGTCCAATGTTGCATTGTGACAAATATTGTCTCTATATGAAAATAAATGATGGTCAACCATTGTCAATTGTAATCAACCATGGTCAATCATGGTTAACCATGGTCCAATGTCACATTGTGAGAAAAATTATCTTAATATGAAAATCAACTATGGTCAACCATGGTCTAACGTCACATTGTGACAAATATTGTCTCAATATGAAATTGAACCATGGTCAACCATGTTTATTTTAGGGTTTATAATATTTATCTTAGGGTTTATAATATTAATCCCTTGGGTTTAATATTATTCCCTTGGGTTTATAATCCCATGGGGCTTTAGTATTAACTCCTTGGGTTTATTATTCCCTTGGGTTTATAATGTCAATCCCTTGAGTTTATTAATTTAAATGTTCATATTCCTCTTGAATAATACTATTCATAGGGTTTATAGCATTAATCCTTGGGTTTAATATAAATCTATTGGGTGCATAATCATGGTCAACCATAGTCCAACATCACATTGTGACAAATATGTTCTCAATATGAAAATAAGTCATGGTAAATCATTGTCATCCATCATCAACCATGGTTAACAATGTTAAACCATTGTTAACCTTCGTCAACCATGGTTAATCATGTTCAACCATGGTCCAATGTGTCATTGTGACAAAGATTGTATTAGTATGAAAATAAACCATGGTCAAACATTGAACAACATCGCATTGTGACAAAAATTGTCTGAATATGAAAATCAACCATGTTTATTTTAGGGTTTATAATATTAATACCTTTGGTTTAATATTATTCTCATGGGTTTATAATATTAATCCCCTGGGTTTATTAATGTAAGGGTTCATATTTCTAGGGTATAATATTATTCATAGGGTTTATAATATTAATACTTGGGCTCAATATGAATCCTTTGGGTTTATAATCATGGTCAACCATGGTCCAAAGTCACATTGTGACAAATATTTTCTCAATATGAAAATCAACCATGGTCCAACATCGTATTGTGACAAAGATTGTCTTGATATGAAAATTAGTGATAGTCAACCATGGTCCAATGTTGCATTGCGACAAAGATTTTCTCTATATGAAAATCAACTATGGTCAACCATGGTTAACCATTGTCCAATGTCATATGGTGACAAAAATCATCTCAATATGAAAATCAACCATGGTCTAACGTCACATTATGACAAAGATTGTCTCAATATGAAAATCAACCATGGTAAACCACATTTATTTTAGGGTTTATAATATTAATTCTTTGGGTTTAATATTATTCCCTTGGGTTTATAATCCCTTGGGGTTTTAGTATCAACCCCTTGGGTTTATTAATATAAGGGTTCATATTCTTAGGGTATAATATTATTCATAGGGTTTATAATATTAATCCTTGGGTTTAATATAAATTCGTTGGGTTTATAATCATGGTCAACAATGGTAAACCATTGTCAATAATGGTAAACTATTGTCAACCGTCATCAACCATGGTCCAATGTCACATTGTGACAAAGATTGCCTCAGTATGAAACTCAACCATGGTTAAACATTGTCCAATGTCACATTGTGGCAAAGATTGACTAAATATGAAAATAAACCATGGTAAACCATGTTTATTTAGGGTTTATAATATTTATCTCACGGTTTATATACCTTTTTTTATAATATTAATACCATGGGTTTAATATTATTCCATTGGGTTTATAATCCCCTGGGGTTTTAGTATTAAACCCTTGGGTTTATTATTTTATTGGGATTATAATATCAATCCCTTGGGTTTATTAATCTAAGGATTCATATTCCTAGGGTATAATATTATTCTTAGGGGTTATAATATTAATCTTTGGGTTTAATATAAATCCCTTGGGTTTATAATGATGGCCAGCCATGGTCTAACGTCACATTGTGACAAATATTGTCTCAATATGAAAATCAACAATGGTATATCATGATCAACCATGTTTATTTTATGGTTTATAATATTTTTCTTAGGGCTTATATACATTTGGTTTATAATATTAATCTCTTGGGTTTAATATTATTCCCTTGGGTTTTTAGTATTAATCCCTTGGGTTTACCATATCAATCCCTTGGGTTTATTAATCTAAGTGTTCATGGATTTTATAATATTAATCCTTTGGTTCAATATAAATCCATTGGGTTTATAATCATTGTCAACCATGGTCCAACGTCACATTATGACAAATATTTTCTCAATATGAAAATCAACCATGGTTTGACGTTGCATTGTGATAAAGATTGTCTTGATATAAAAATCAATCATGGTCAACCATGGTTCAATGTCGCATTGTGACAAAGATTGTCTCAATATGAAAATAATCCATGGTCAAGCATTGTCAAATGTTGTAAACCATGGCGAATCATTGTCAACCATGGTCCAATGTCACATATTGACAAAGATCATTTCAATATGAAAATCAACCATGGTCCAACGTCACATCGTGACAAAGATTGTCTCAATATTAAAATCAATCATGGTAAACCATGGAAAACTATGTTTATTTTTGGGTTTATAACATTTATCTTTGGATTTATATACCTTCGGTTTATAATACTAATCCCTTGGGTTTAATATTATTCCCTTAGGTTTATAATCCCTTGGGGTTTTAAGATTAACCCCTTGTGTTTATTATTCACTTGGGTTTATAATATCAACCCCTTCAGGTTTTGGGACTAACCTCTTGGGTTTATTATTCATTTGGTTTTATAATATCAATCCTAGAGTTTATTAATCTAAGGATTCATATTCCTAGGGTATAATATTATTTATAGGGTTTATAATATTAATACTAGGATTTAATATCCCTTAGGTTTATAAAAATGGTAAATCATGGTCCAATGTCTCATTGTGACAAATATTGTCTCAATATGAAAATCAACCATGGTATGACGTCACATTGTGACAATGATTGTCTCAATATGCAAATCAACCATGGTCAACCATGTTTATTTTAGGGTTTATAATATTTATCTTATGGTTTATATACCTTGAGTTTATAATATTAATCCCTTGGGTTTAACATTATTCGCTTGGTTTATAATCTCATGGGATTTTACTATTAAGCCCTTGGGTTTATTATTCCCTTATGCTTATAATATCAATCCTAGGGTTCATATTCCTAGGGTATAATTTTATTCATAGGTTTTATAATATTAATCATTGGGTTTATAATGATGGTCCAATGTCACATTATCATAAATATTGCCTCAATATGAAAATCAACCATGTTCAACCATTCTCCACCATCCTCAACCATTGTCAACCATGTCTAGTCATGGTTAACCATGGTCAGTCATGGCCAACCATGGTCTAAGGTCACATTTTGGCCAAGATTATATCAATATGAAAAACAAAAATGGTCCAATGTCACATTGTGACAAAGTTTGTCTCAATATGAAAATGAACCATGGTTAACCATGTTTATTTTAGGGTTTACATATCTTGGGTTTATTATATTAATCACTTGGGTTTAATATTATTCCCTTGGGTCTTTGATATTATTCCCTTGGGTGTATTAGTTCCTTTGATCCAAACTTAAGCAGGAACATAACAAATTATATATATTTAACCATAAATACAAATATGCAACAAAAATAACACTTATATTCATTAATACCAAACACTGAAATATGCTTACAAACATAATGGAAATAAAACTAGCTCGGGCGATGGTAGCTTATCTCTAAGAAGAGATGTGGCGGTTACATGCCTTTGAACTATGTTACAATGAGGCTCAAAGTCCTATTTATTATTAAACAACAAGGGAAAACCCTAAACAACCAAAACCCTTATCCCAAGAGATGGAACACCAAGGGTTTGTGGGGCCCGTTGGGGTTAGTTGGGCAGCCAACTTCCCAGGGCCGTAACTTGGTCATATTATCTCCATTTGGCGTGTAAAATACCCTGTTGGAAATATATCTTTGAGTACTGTAGGATTTTCCTTTTGCAAACCTTAAAAAAACGTTGTTTAGGGGGTCAAAACTACTATAGAAGTTCAGGACCAAAAAAATGCTATAGACGTTCAGGACTCGAAAAACTGCTAAAAATTGTAAATACTGCAATAAACAAGGAAACAAATGAAATCGACTGAATATCTAGGTGGAATAGGTGGGTGGCGACCAATATCTACGTGGATCATTCCTCCCTCCTTAGGAAGCAATGGTCACCATTGCGTGTAGAGTCTCCATGAGGTGAGGAAATTTCTGTTGAATTAGGTCCATGGTGAACCATTTACCCTGGTGAAGGAGTTGGCCTGCTTTGACAACTCGATATAGTTGGATCCTATGTTGGCAAGTGTTCTTGATCTATGTGTCCATGATTTGATTAGTTGTGGCATGTTCCATGCAGTATGGTTTAACTTACTTGGTGTGAGTTGTATTGCAATGTCGGATGTGTCCAGTAATGGTGGAAAGTATGGCCAAAGGCAGTCTACGTTGAACACTGGGTGTAGACCAAGGAAGGGTGGAATGCTGAGCTCGAAGGAATTGTCCTCGATAACCTTGGTGATATTTTATGGCCCATATTAGAGTGGGCGAAGCTTGCGGTGGGGTCCAGCGAGGCACTTCTTCTATAAATCTAGCCAAAATTTGTCGCCCACCTAAAACTTGTGCGAAACCCGATGCTGATCATGGCGCTGCTTGTACTTAGCATTGGCTATGTCCAATATAGTATGGACCTGCTAGTGGATGTGTTGAATGCACTCAATGAAGTTATTAGCCTTGTCGGCTTCAGACTGGACTTGAGCTGAATATGCCTGAGTGGTTGCAAATGGTATGGCCACATCAATGGGACATAATGACTAAAATCCCAGCTCTACCTGAAAGGGGTTGTGGCCTGTTGAGCTGTGGAGAGCTCTATTGTGTTGTGCTAGACATATGGGAGGCTTTCATCACATATGCGTGGATGCTTCGAGTTGTACACGTGCAAAATGTGCATGGCCATCCTATTCACGACCTTTGTTTGGCCATCAGTTTGGTGGTGGAAAGTCGTGGACTTAGTAAGTTTTGTATCTAGCATCAACCAGAGACTTGACCAAAATGCACTTAGGAATCCTCTGTCCTGATCTGAGACAATGGACAATGGGATCCCAAAGTGTACCCACACTCACTTAAAGAAGAGCTTAACATTGGCCTCTGTTGTGATACTCTTCTTGCAGGCTGCCATACTGGCCATCTTATAGAATCTGACAACGATCACGAAAACAAAATCGTTGCCTTGCTTAGTAGAAGGAAGGCCCAACATGTAATCTAGGGAGATGGATTCCCAAGGTCGACTATGAGTAGGAATAGGATTATATAAGCCTTGCTTCTTGATGGTTAATTTGGGAATGGGGCAAGCAGTGCAAGATCAAATGTACTTCCCAACATTCTGATGAAGGTTCAACCAATAAAAATACTTCTATAGTACTGCCATTGTTTTCTCTACTCCGAAATGTCCAGTGACCCGACTGTAGTGTGCCTCCCAAATCATCTCGGCCAACTCGCTTGAAGGAAAACATATGTTTCCGAGGTGTCATAACAATGGATATTGGAGGTGAAAATTTGGAACTTGCTTACCTTCCAGGGGTGTCTAATATGTACTTCCAGATTCTGGATCGCTCTTATAAAGATGTGGCCACCCCAAAGTCTCGTGCCCACAAGAGTCGAGCACAATGATTAGTGCCATGATTGGTGGTCGGCTGAGGTAGTGTGCAACATTATTGGTGTTTCCCTTCTTGTATGTAATGTTCAACTGGAACTGTTGCAGGTATGTGCACCATTTTTTATGGTGATCGTTCTACAACTTCCCTTGTGTTTGTATGAATTGTAGGGATCGGTGGTCTATGTGGATGACCGTTTCCTTCCTAGAATGTAATTCTTCCATTGACGGTAGGCCTGCACAATGGAATACATTTCTTTTTCATAGATGGGATACTTTCAGACTGTGTCTGAAAGTGTCTCACTGTGGTAAGCCACTAGATGACCATGTCGAGTAAGAACTACACCAATAGCATAGTCGAAGGCATCTATCTCAATCTAAAATGGTTGTTGCAGATCTGGTAATGTGAGCACCAGTGCAGATAAGAGGCGATTCTTTAACTCAGAAAATGCCTTCTGTTGGGTTTCATACCAAAATAAATTTTCTTTTTCTCCACCCTTGATGACTTGAATGAAAGGCCAAGTGATATGAGAGAACCCCAACATGAACCCACGATAGAAATTGGCAAGACCTAGAAAGCTGCAGATCTCTGTTAGAGTGGTTGGGGCTGGCCAATCTCGAATGACTTGTATCTTGGTTGGGTCCACATGCACACCCTTCTCATCAATGATGTACCCTAGATATTGAACCTGGGTCATGCCAAAAGTGCATTTATCCAAATTGGCACACAACTTGTGTTGTTGCAGGGTTTGGAGGACTTGTTGAATATGGTGGAGGTGCTCTTCCCAACTCTGGTTGAAGATCAAGATGTCATCTAAATACACCACCATGAATGCATTGGTGAAGGTTCACAAGATGTCGTCCATCAATCTCATGACGGTTGTAGGAGCATTCATCAACCATTCAAAAAGGCTCTCCCTGGATTTGAAGGCAGTCTTCCACACATTGGAGGGTTCGATAGGCACCTGGTGATATCCAGACTTCAAATCAATCTTCTTGAAATATTTCGCCCCCTTGAGCTGGTCTAGAAGGTCATCAATCTGCGGGATTGGGTACCTATTACGTACAGTGAACTTGTTCAGCACGCGATAGTCAATACAAAGTCTCCAGGTCCCATCTTTCTTCTGTACCAATACAATCAGGCTCCCATAGGATGATGAGATTGGCTTGATGTGCCCTTTCTGCAAAAACTCTTGAATCTACCTCCCAATCTCATCGTTCTCCAAAACAAAGAGTTGATAGATCGGTCCATTGGGTAGCGGCGCGCCCGGGGTCAGATCGATGGAGTACTTGACCTAACATTGCAGAGGCACCCATGACCTTGTCCATCTGCTACTGTTGTGCGAAGAAGCCTTGTCTAGAATTCATGGCCATAACCTTCTTCTTGCCCTGAGGGAGAATCATAAGGAAAACAAATTTCCTGGTCTGTGAAATGATATTATTTAATTTCTTTGCAGTGATCAAAGAGATGGCGGTAGGTAGGGCTACCTCTGGTATCTTGTACAACTTATTGCCCAAAGTAATAATCACAGAGCGAGGTTTAGAATGATATACAACATGTTGCTTCCACAAGTATGGTTGTCCTAATAATACATCACAAACTTCAAGAGGGGAAACATCACGCAGTACCTCATCCGTGAAGGGCTTAATGTTGTAGGGAAGGTGACACTGCTGCCTAACACAGAGCTCTCGTCCTTGGTGAAGCCACTCGATGGTGTATGACTGCGGATGTGTTGTAGTTGGTAGGCCCAACCGCTTCACGACCTTTGCTGAAATGAGATTCTTTTGACTCCCATCGTTGACAATGAACTGTTGTGGAGAGCCCTTCACCAACATCTGTGAGTTGAAGAGGTGTCCCCCCTCCTCTAGATCTTCAGGTTCATTCTTCTTGATCTTGGTAGTGGCCATGATGGCACTAGGCTTTGCATCAATGATCTGCTTCCCTTTGTCATTCCCCTTATCGGGTTCTGACTTAGAGTTGGAACATGCGTTTGATTCGAAAGCCTTTAGCTTGGACACTAGTGACTGCTTGGCTCGACACTCACTCGTGTTGTGAGTGGAGCTCTTATGGAACTCACACCATTTTAACGTGTTCTTCTTTGTCTTCAGGGTGTTGTTTTTTTCTTGTGGCTTCAGCGGGTTGTCTTGGGTTTCCCTGCCTTGGCTTTGTCCTTTGCTCTATCCTTTGTGGGTGCCTTTCCCTTACTTAGGATTCGCAGATCCAAAGTCTCGCTTTTTCTGTAAAAACTTCTGCTCAATCTTGACAACGTATTGGTACGTTGTTCTGAGTGAGGATATGTCCAGTAACTCCATCTCATCCTGGATGTACATGTGTAGGCAACTGCGGTACTTGAGTACCAAATGTCGCTCAGAATCCTTGATACCCAACTTGGTGCGAAAGGGTATGGAAAACATTAGTAAACTCTGACACATCTTAGTTCCTTCCCTGCTATAACGTGGTCCGCTTTATGTATTTATCCTCATAGCCATTAAGGGAATTTTGAGCTATAAAATGAGCCTCCTAAGAAAAATGTATAACCAAAATAATCTTTATAAGAACCAATAGGATTCAAGATGATGATGTCAACCATGGGGGATGATTCACCAATTTTGGAGTAAAAAATAAAAAGATTAAAAAGTAATAAAATAATAAAACTACTTTTTCAACTCGTATTTTCAATTTATCTCCCTAAGGTTTTACTGAAATTTCGAGCAGGAGTACTCATTGGATGCAAAATTTAGTTCCTCATCTAAGGAGTACCCATGTTACATACTTTCGATGGACCTTGCTGCACGGAAAATGAGAAATATATAAAAAAGGTGATTGCAATTACGTTTTTCATGTATTTCTCTTTTTTGTGTACTAGGGTCCATCGAAAGTATGCAACATGGGTACTCTTTAGATGAGGAATCAGATTTTGCATCCAACGAATGTTGCGGCTTGAAATTTGAGTAAACCCATAGAGAGATAAGTTGAAAATACGAGTTCAAAAATTAGTTTTTTTTCTTTTTCCCTCTAAAATTTGATGATGTAATCTACTCTTATTTTATTATTTCCATTATTATTTTATAATTTCCTTAGGAGGCCCATTTTAGACCTCAAAATTCCCCTAATGTCTTGATAGGGTTGTACCGCTCCTAGATGGCGTCCCGGAATGAGTTCCAAGTGGGTGTGATTGAGAATAGTGAAGGTGTACTTTCGTCCTTCTTCTCATAATAGGTTTCCCACTAGTCCTTGACGTGGGGGAAACTTTGAGAAGTGAAAAAGTAATCTTTTCCCGACTGGAAAATTCATGAACAAAAAAATGTCATTCTAGCATATTTAATCATTTATCTATGGCGTCTGCATCTATCTGACCTTCAAATATGGGGATGCCAAAGTTAACTTGTACCTTAAAGGGTGTGGCGCTTTTAGAGTAGCAGAGTAGCTGCTGGAAGAAGACTTGTCACCCTGGGGTAGCCTTTGAAGAATCTGGGAAAATTTGTCCATCATCGTGTTCCTCTGTCGCTTGAGGGCTTCTTCGAGCAAGATTTTGAAAGGATCTCCTACCCTTTTGTCTTTCTTCTCTTCCGCCATGGGAGGCCGTCGGGATTTACAACGCTGGTTTTGCAAAGGTTCGAGTCCTAACTCCTTATATCTCGACCTCGTTGGGACATGCAAAGAAAAACAGAGAAAATGCATACCGCTCTGATAGCAGTGATCCGAACTTAAGAAGGAACACAACAAATTACAAACATAACCATAAATACAAAGATGCAACATAAATGTCACTTCATTTCATTAAATATCAAACACTGAAATATGCTTACAAACAAAATGGAAATAAAACTAGCTCGGGCGATAGTAGCATATCTCTGAGAAGAGATATGGTGGCTACATGCCTTTGAACTATGTTACAATGAGGCTCAATGACCTATTTATTATTGAACAATAAGGGAAAACCCTAAACAACCAAATCCCTAACCCAAGATATGGAACGCTAAGAGTTTGTGGGCCCTGTTGGGGTTAGTTGGGCAACCAACTTCTTAGGGTCGTAACTTGGTCATATCTATATTTGGCATGTACGATACCTTGTAGGAAAGATCTCTCTGACTACTACAGGATTTGCGATAGGCCCATAGTTGTATGTTTATTGCAGACCTAAAAAAAACATCGTTTAGGGGGTCAAAACTGTTCTGAAAGTTCAGGACCTGAAAAAATGCAAAAAATAGTAAATACTGCAATAAACAAGGAACAAAGGACACTGATTGGAGATCTAGGTGGAATAGGCGGGTGGCCACCAATATCCATTGGATCATCCTTGGGTTTATAATATTAATCCATTGGGTTTATTAATCTTAGTAAGGGTTCATATTTCTAGAGTATAATATTATTGATAGGGTTTATAATATTAATCCTAGGGTTTAATATAAATATCTTGGGTTTATAATATAAATTCATTCAGTTTATTAATCCCTTGGGTTTATAATATTAATAATTGCTTATGTTTATAATATTAATCTCACAAGTGTTTATAATATTAATAATCGCTCACGTTTAAAATATTAATCTCACAAGGGTTTATAATATTAATGTATTAGACTCTCAATATTAATCTCTTGCGTTTTTAATATTAATCCTTTAGTTTTATTAATCCCTTAGGTTTAAAATATTAACCCTTTGTGTTTAATATTATTTCATGGAGTTTATAATGCGTTTGATTTATAATATTAATAATTCATTTGGTTAATAATATTCATAATTATTATATTATTAATAAGATTAATAAATTTATGTATTCAGGCTTCTGTGATCCATAAGGAATTAAGAAAAGTTTTTCAGTGATCCATAACGAACCAACAAATAAACTACACTTCTTGGTTCGAAACGCTTAAGCCAAAAATTTCTCTTATGTGATTTTTAACAAAAGACTTTTATTAAGATTAATAATTATTGATAATATCAATAATATTATCATTTTATTATAATATAATAATAATTATTTTTAAATTTTCATTAAAATTGTTAGAATTAATATGCTATTTATGATATAATACTAATATTTTATAATATAACCATTATTATTATTGTATTATTATCATAATTATATATTTATTAATATTGATATTAATATTGATGTTTATAGGCATTTATATAATATACAATCACATTATTAAATGTGGTTGTGCATGTGATTGATATATGCCTATATCAACCACATTTATTAATGTGGTTGTGCTAGTTAATATATATATATTAAGTTTGGTGGGACTACATTTTCATCATTTCCAATATATATATATATATATATCTATATATATTAAGTTTGGTGGGACTACATTTTCATCATTTCCAATATATCACTTAGATGAAAATAGGAAATTGAATCAATAACAAAACACCAATCACCATTTATCCAAAACCCAATAAATAATATAAAATATTATAATTGAAATTATATAACTATTTTATTTCTAAATTTATGTTAATTACATATTTACTTATAATTTAAGGAATAAAAAAACAACATATTCTAAAAGACCAATAAATTATACTCGATTACCTTAAATTACAATGACCCTTAATCAACAGTTACCTGTAATGATATTTACAAAACATTCTAATTATAAAATATAATTGAAATTTTCTCGGAAATAT
The DNA here is from genome assembly GCA_031772625.1 of Pinus tabuliformis. Lineage (NCBI taxonomy): Eukaryota > Viridiplantae > Streptophyta > Pinopsida > Pinales > Pinaceae > Pinus > Pinus tabuliformis. The sequence goes on along the minus strand of CM062806.1, from coordinate 891,737,998 downwards.
TATATTACATAAAATGAAAAAGATAAACAATCGGAGTTGTCTATAATGCGACTTTTTGAAGATTCCGGTGTCGGAATCCGATAGATGAAATTGAGATTAAATCTTGATTTGTTGCAGTTAAAATGGTTTTTTAACTGTATATTTGGATTCAGCACCCTGAAAAACCCCTGGGACGGTTTAATTGTGCAGAAACTAGCTATCAAACTTCGATTCCAATAAATTTCTGCCGGATTTTCACCGAAAAAACCCTCAAAAATTCGCGTTATAGACAACTGCTAAACAATCTACTCTATCACAATTATATTATATAATATTTATTATATATAATATTATAAATTAAATAACCTAAATATTTTTTATTAAACTCAGATTTTAAACATTCAATTTTATTTTGAACGACCTGAAAGCTTTTAACGGACGATGTGACATTACGTTCGAAAAAACCAGGGAGTCCCTGAGATCGATGCATGCTAATAAAAGCACCCATAAACGATCATTAATAGACCATGCACAGAGGCCTATATTAGCACACATAAATCGATATTCTAATTAATTTTTAATTTATTGCAGGGCTGTAATGGATATCATGGAGGATTGTTAAGGACGGCGTGGGTAGGGCAGCCATCATAATTTCATTTAAAAATATAGGACAAAATTTCAACCAAAATAAAGCCATTCTACACGGTAATAAAAGAGGTTGTAAAGTAATTTTTTTTCAAATTAATATTTTATATATTATTTTTATATCAAAATCAATATATATTTTTTTCTAAAAATCAATTTCCTGCCTATTGGGGTATTTGAATAATCACATTTTCGATAAACTAGTAATTATCAGATTACTACTGCAATGGCAGGGGATCATAAATCTAAGCAAAATTGAAAGCGGTATTATTTAAATATTATTTGGTCTATTGCCTCGATAATGATAAAAGTTACTATTATTTAAATTTATATATTCTGCAACGCATGCTCGCTCCTACCGAGATTCTTAATCCTGCAACGTTGATTTAAGTGAAGTCACTATAATCAATGCAGCAAATCACTCCGTTCGATCTTCTTTCCAATCTTATTTATTACCATATTTAATGGTAGCAAATCACTCCGATCTTATTTCCAATCTCATTCATTACCATATTCAGTTCAGCCAATCATGGTTCATTACTTGCTCACTGATCGAGGCTTTTTAGTCTTAGTCTTGTGTGGAGAACTCATATAAACTGAGCTGTGGATGCAATTGTGGGGGTGAAGAGAACAATGTTGGTGATGAACATTATAACCCTGTGGAATATGCAGAGGAAATGCATCTGTGGATCGCGAATTGAATTAGAAGCATGATGAAGCGGACATGAAAATGTTTAGATTGTTATTTTCACATGCTTTTTATTCAATTTGGGATCCACAGATGCATTTCACCTGGGAAGTGTTCGTAGTTTTTGCAACAATTTGTTTCGCAGGTCAGTTCTTCACTTTGTAGGTGCATGCTGTTTCTTTGACAATCTGTTCAAGCCATTATTTTTTTTCTTCTAAATTTTCTGCACCCTTTGTAACATTTTTCTTCTGTTCTTCACTATGCTGCACTGTTATTAGCTTATGGGTCAGAGGCTCAGGGGACTCTATCATTCCCTTGCTCTTTGTAATGTTTTCATTTTATGATCATCAAAAACCCTCTGTGCTATGTTTGGTTGAGAACGAAAAACTAATGGAGCTTTAGGATGCTTAAGGGTACAAAAGAGAGGATTGAGGATCCCTCTGCTCTGATAACAGAGGGCTAAGTGAAACCAAAGGTGTTGGGTTTTTTTGTGTGCTGAGAATTGAGATTTTATTATTGCAGAATTTGAGATTTTTAGTTGCAAAAAAATATTATGCTGCACTGTTATTAGCTTATGGGTCAGAGGCTCAGGGGACTCCATCGTTCCCTTGCTCTTTATAATGTTTTCATTTTATGATCACCAAAAACCCTCTGTGCTATGTTTGGTTGAGAACGAGAAACAAATGGAGCTTTAGGATGCTTAAGGGTACAGAAGAGAGGATTGAAGATCCCTCTGCTCTGATAACAGAGGTTTAAGTGAAACCAAAGGTGTTGGCTTTTTTTGTGTGTGCTGAGAATGAGATTTTGTTGCAGAATTTGAGATTTCTAGTTGCAAAAAATATTAGGTTTTCTTGTCTGTGCGGGGTTTTCTTTGCATCCAACTTAATCACGGCAATGCTTATTCACCCTACAGATTTGCTTTTAAGGCGATCCTGTATGTGTTATCCGGAAAATAGCGGATCCATTTATACGTATCCATTCACAATGACCATACTCTTGCATCCCCAGTAAAAACCAGGCACTATGGATTTACATAGCATGCTGGCTTGAACTCTCAGAATTTCAGAAGCCCTAAACGACATTTATTAGAAATCTTCGTTTTGCCATCGTTTACGCCAAAAAGTTCGGACAGCTTTGTTGACGGATAGAGGATGAGAGTGTCCTAGCCCTGCAGCGACAATTATGCCCATCATGGGCCTCTGAGCTGGGGAACTGCCCTCGAACAACATGATTTGGTCTGTCTGAGAGGCAGCGCAATTCCTGTTATCGGGGTCCGGATCAAACTGGGCTCCTTTTACTTTCTTGATACTCATGTAGCCGTGGCTCTGGCATTCTGGTACACGATTGGCTTTGGGGGTTTGTGGTATGGCTTGGTAGTTGCCCAAATTGTCCGCGTTCTTTCTATTCTGTTTGCTGTTCTGAAGGCAGATTGGGAGTTTGAGGCCATTGAGAGCCCAGAAGCTGGTTGGAGGGTATGCATATGGTAAATTGCAGATGGCATCAAGCAAAGTCATTGATGCGGATGAAGAAAAAAGCTTTCTGTCAACACGGCAGATGAGTAACCCTCCATAGATTCTTAAGAATGCCATGACAATAATTTCAAAATCTGCAACGGAGATGAAAACTGTGTAACAGAGAGGAGCTTGTTTGTCGCATATTATCTGATTGAGTTCCTTTTGATGGTATCAAATGGAGTCTTTGTTTCAGGGACAAGGCAATGTCTCCTACACAAGGAGAAGGTACTCAATTCTGTTCCCTGACACAGGATGTCAACATGAAGCTAAGGTACTCAATTCTGTTCCCTGACACAGAATGTCAACATGAAGCTGATGCCTCCTTAATCCAGATTGAATTTTAGAGAAGCAGTCTTGTATAGTAGGGAATCCAGTCTTTACTCTTAAGGCAAATTGTCATAAGCCATCTGTTATAAATCTTCTTGTGCAGTGATGAAGAAGCTTTTTTGTAAGTAGTGGCATTTGATGAGGGTTTTGTCGGAAATTTTCTATGGCAAGATATGTAAAATAGAAGATTAATGTAGCAGTTTTTATTTCTCAAAGTTACGAGGGCTTTGGGCATTTTTTATTTTTCGTGTTTATGATTTGATGTGGCATGTATATTTTTGAGTGTGACGAAGTCTGAGAAATGATTTTACAAATTAAAATTAAAGTAAGAAACAAAAATATATTATAATTCGCCAAGAATATGTTGTTAATTAAGTAGACAACCTAAAAATAACGCCATTGTCAATGTGCATGTTTAGTTAATTGGCCAAAAATATATCGTTAATTAATTAGCCAAATATTGGTATCTAGCAAGCACAAGACACAAGCCAATGTTTGAGTCGCGAGTCCAAAAGATGATGTGGTCTTCATATCAAGATATTTTCTGTCTCCGTTTATAGGTGCAGCCTCTCAGTTACCTGGAAAATTCTCTTTCTCAAGTGGGACTATATTTGTCATGAAATATTTGAATATGAAACGAGTGCAGAGTTCTCATTTAAAATAACAGTTTTGAACAGACCAAAAGGAGGTAGATCAATATTTTTTTTTTTTTTTACATACATGGTGAATCGGTAATTGCTTGGCTTAATCTAGGGGAGACCCAGGATCAAACCTTAATGCTGCCACTATAACACCAAGAGCATAACCAACCACCTGCAAATCAGTTATATTAAGTTCCTATGATTTTAGCCATAACTAACCACCTGCAAATCAGTTATACTAAGTTCCTATGATTTTAGCAAGAGCAGACTCAACGAGAAAGGGGAATCTGCCCCTCTAGCCGCCACCACAGCAGGTCAATATACTTAATGAGATTTGAACTCGGTCAGTCTAGGCATCGCCCATGCGACTTTACTGTCAAACCACACATCACTGTACTAAAGGAGGTAGATCAATATTAACCATATATTCTCCCACTTTAATTTGGTTATGGACTGCTCCACTTGGTGGCAATCTTTGTTTAATTGCAGTGAATCGTCTAATAATGTTGGCGTATATGCACGTTTGCTACCTCCACTCCTCTTTCATGGTTGTAATGGGTCTTGTCAGTGTCATTTGGGTTGCTGTCGCGACAAACGGGCTATGGACTTGTGTATTTATATAAATTGCCCACAAATGAGGTTCCTATTCACAACTTTTGTTGTGGAATTGGATTTCTAGCCCAGGATTGGCTTCGGTGGTATATGGTATGGCTAGCTAATTGCCCAAATTGCTTTTGCTTTCCCCAGTTTGTTCGTTATTTCAAAGATGGCTTGGGAGTGAGGCTTGGAGAGACCAGCAACTGAGTCGAGGCTACTCAGATGGGAATTACAGATGGCATCAAGGAAAACCATTGAGGTGGATGAATAAAGGGTCCTTGTGCCAACAGAGCAGATTAATAGCTTCTGCTGCAAACAAAAGATTCCTATGAATAACCGGACTATGATATCACAATTTCACAGTTTTCAACAGAGATAAGATGTGTATCAGAAGAGAGGTAACTTGGTGGTACCATGGTATCTGCTCAATTAGTTGTCTGTATTTCTGGCATGTTGCATCCTTTTGCTGCTTATGCTTTGTTGTTTTTGTTATTGCCTATGCATCTGCAATCAAAGAGAATTACTTCATACAGACATTCCTTACCTACCTTCTTGAGAAGGCTTGGTCCTGAAAAGCAATGCTTGTCTGGATTCAGGGCTTTTTCCTTTTCAATTTACTACTAGGGTATAATTTCATTCCGATCCTTATTTCAGGGCCATGACAATGTTTCTGACAACGGGGAAGATTTCAAATTGGCTAGTCAAAGAAGTTGAAAACATCAGCCTGGCATCCTTCTATCCTGATGGATTTTAGAGAAACGTAGTCTTCTATGGTAGGGAATTTCGAAGTAAATTTCCACGGTAGTGAGCATTAGCCTCAAGGTGGGGAGGTGAAAAACCTTAAAAAAAACTATTGAAGCCTTGCATGTGCCATTATTGTAATAAAGTCTTTTGGGATTTGAACTTTAGGACCTACAGATAATCATTTGGAAGTATTACTGTTGTTCAATTGAAGGTTTTGTGGGTTGGGGCTGTTGTTTCATGGTGATGCGTTAAAAGTCCATTGTAACTGGTTTTAATTTGATTATCAATTAATCTAGTTTTCATAGTAGAGAGATTAGTATAGAAGAGATGTTGTAAGGTTATATTATGTTAGGTAAATATTTTGATTTGGTCAAATTACAAATAAATATAATTAAAAATAAAATATTGTTACCAAGTGTGAAGATGTATCAAATATCTTAATGTGTAAACTTCTATTAGAATGAAAAATGAATTTGATTCTCGCACTATCAAATATTTTAATGTGTAAACCTTTTTTAGAATGAAAAGTGAATTTGGTTCTTCACAATACTGGATAAATCCAAAATTCAGAGTTGAAATAAATTTAGGCTACTCTATTTTAGAGTTATATCTGATTTTGATGGCACTCGTTTGTTTGTCTGCAATCAAATGTAATTGTTAATAGCTAGCTAATAAGTACGGAGTTTTGGTACTCTGAGCTTTCCCAAACAGAATCTGAATCTTTGAAAATCACGTTTAAAAGTACAGCAAAGAGCAGATCACCAACGCAAAATCAAAATCAAAAATAAAATAAACTTATAGTACCATTTTTCGTTTGTTTATTCGGGACAATCTCATGAATCAAATATAACCTGTTACCGGCCCCGCCAGCAACTATCTCATTGTCAAACCGATTATACCAGTCACACCATTGGCATTGTCAGTTTCAATCCTGTTTCCGTATTGGGGCACCTTCAAATTTACGAAATATGTGAATCTAAATTGTCATCATAGTTTTGATCTCTGAAAACAATTTAGATAAAGGAAAGAGGATTTGATTTCAGCGTCACTCCAGTATTTTGATTGAATAAATGAATGCTCCGAAGGATCCAAAAGTGCATACCATTCAGTTATTGTTATTTGCCAATGGAAAGAACAATCCTGCCATATATAAAGTTTGTGGGTCGCAAGACCTCCTGGTCCTGGGCGGTTATCTTAGTATTGTAATTTATTATGTAAACCTGACTTAGATGATTCACAAATTGGGTGATTATGATAGTATTATCATGTGAACCTCACTTGGATGTTTTAGAAGTTGTCTTTGGAGGTTACATCCGTAGGAAGAAAGAGAAAATTGATAGAACAATTCTTGAAAGCTAAATAATCTAGAAGTTATATAAACATTTTAACAGAAAGAGGAAGAGGAAGTTGTTGGAACCTTTTAACAGAAAGAGGAAGAGGAAGTTGTTGGAACCTGTGTCATTTGTTTAGATGTAATTTGCACTTTCTTCTGTCATACTTGTTACGGTGGTGTCTTAAATAAAATCACTAATTTTGTTAATAATATACTGTAATACAGTTACAAGACCTTACGAGTTATAAACTTATATGGCCTAAATAATATTAAAAATTATTTTTTCTTCTAGTAGTTTAATAGACAACAATTCCTTAAATAGACTCATATATCATTTTTATATTCCAATCCAGATGGAAATTTGCAAATTGGTAAAACGAACGGCCATTGTTATCAGAAATTTGTAAACGAACGGCAATTGTTATCAGAAATTTTATTTAAAAAAGATATTTCAGTCGTTCTTATATGGATTTCAAATTCTATACATCACAATTTCCATATATCCAATTTACTATATTAAATATTATAATTTACCATTGAATAAACAAAGGTATTTAATGAGAGTTTCAATTTATAAACTAATGCTTACATTCTTTATTATTTCCTCATCCTACAAGAAGCCTTATTTTTAATTAGAGTTTCCCATATTGTGATATCAATCTCGTCCTTTGCTCTAAGTGTGTTTTTGCCTAATAATTGGCCACAAAAATTTCTACAATGCCTTGGGCGTAGATGCAAGGATGTTCTCTACCACCATACCTTTTTCAGAAGAAAAAAACATCATATATCTATATTAAGGATATATAAAGGTCTTAGATACAATGGCTGTAAGAGACTGTTGCCAGCCCTTAATCATATTGATGTATGAACAATCTATACTAAACAAAACTAGTTCAAATCATCCTTATCAGAAAGACCGAGAATTGGAGAGCGACTTAAATGGCTTATGAGAAGAGGCTATATTTCTTCCAGATTTGAGACCCCAGATTAGAGACCCAAAAATTTTTACAAGACTGTACCAAAAAGCAGAACATCAATAATAGGAATGACTGTTGCGCCCAGCCTGTTGAGATGAGGAGCCATGATCAACAAAACTGTACCAAAAAGCAGACCTTCTAAAATATGGTTGACAGTTGCGCCCATCTTGCTGAAATGAGGATCCATGATCAACAAGAGCATGTTACATACGGAGATCATCAGAGACCAATTGCTGATCTAGAACCACGACATCAAAAGAGAATCATATTTATACAAAAAGCTTTTAATGGAGAGACTCATGACAGGCCAGAATACGCTGGAAGATAGCCTAGATAGGCTCCTTTGAGTTCTGAAAAGTATGTGCATTCTTCTAGATCCATAGATGCCAAACGGTGATTATGAACAGCGACCTCCTAGAGGGCGGTTGCCCACTCCACCAAAGAACTCCTTTCTGGACAGAAGAGAAACGGATGAGAGGGAAAACATAATGCAATGATAAATCATACCAGATTTGAAGGGACGATGGGCAGTGGAAGAACATATGCAGGTTTGTTTCCGAAGCTTTCAGGCACATGGTGCATCGGTTGGGTCCCTGCCAGCATCTCCTTTGCAATGACTCCCATGTGAGGTTCTTATTCCAGAATACCAACCAGGAAAAGATAACCATCTTCATCGGGCACGCTGCTTTCCAGAAGCAGGAAGGAAAAAGAGGATGTGAATTCTCTGTAGCAAATGAAAACAAGTCTTCATAAATGTTCCTAACGTTGACCAACTTATGAATGGACCAAACCAGGCAATCATGGTCGCCTGTCCTGGAGACCCCCAAGCTAATGAGCTTCTCCTTTGTTGACCGCCATAAGGGAAGCATCTGACGAGATAGATGAAGCTCTTCACTTTCCTTTCAGATCGGAGAGGCAGCTGTCCACCCCTTTATCAATTTGTCCCATGTAAAGATCCCCAGCCTGTGAAATTCGTGCAGCAGTGGATGTGGAAAAGAGAATCCCTTGCCTGATAAGATGGAATCGAAGGCAACAAGAATGTTGGATCCGGAATATAGGGTCCAGCAGAATTTGGACATGAAGAGGGGTTGAACCTTGTAGACACTGTTCCATATCAGCGAGCCTTTTCTGATTCCCAAGGATTGCTTTCTATACCAGAATTCAAGAGGTTTTCCTTTGAGGTATTTTGTCCTTAAGAGATTACGCCACGACCCGTCCCCAAATACGCCTCTGTGAAGAGTTTTACAGAGCAAAGCGTTTCCAAAGGCGCGAATGTTCTTCAGGCCCCATCCACCCATAAATTTTGGGGCAGCAATGGAAGCAATTTTGACAAGATGGATTTTTGTTTGATTTGCATGGCCTCCCCAAAGGAAGTTTGCAATCAGCCTGTTCATCTGATTAACAATACTACTTGGAAGATAATAAATATGTGCCCAGAAGACAGACAGTTGACAAAGCACTGATTGTACTAAAATAACCCTGCTCGCAAGAGAGAGAAATTTGTATTCCCATTGCGCAATTCTCTTGTAGAATCGGTCCAGTAGCCATTGCCAGTCCCTGATTGAATGTCCTTTTGCCTTTAGAGGAAAACCCAGATATTTGAATCCGAGCTGCAGCGAGTTTGTGGCAATACCCAACAGGTCCAAAATCCATTTTACAGTATCTAACATCCCATCATTATGGAGAAGGAAAGATTTTTCCTTGTTGATGATCAGGCCAGTGGCTCTCTGAAATCTTAGGAGAATGTCGTTTATGCAGGTCCAGGAAGCCCTACAGAGCATAGCAAGGATGAGAATGTCATCAACGAACAGACTATGAGAGATGGAAATGTTCTTGCAGATTTTTACTGGAAGGCATCTCTTCTCCGCAACAGCTTTGTTGATCTGATTGCTAAGGGAGTTCATCACCAGAATGAATAGCAGAGGAGAGAGGGGACATCCCTGGCGGAGACCCCTCTCAGCTTGAAAGAAAATGGAAGGAATGCCATTCACAATCACCGAATACTTAACATTTTCTACACATGACATGACCCAATTGACCCCTTGGGAATTTAGACCAATTTTTGCTAACAGGATTCTCAAAAAGCCCCAATCGACACAATCATAAGCCTTTTGTAAGTCGATTTTGAGAATAGCAGCATCCATATTTTGCGATATTATTTTGTAGAGGCTTTCTTGAGTCATGGCAACCGCATCCAAGGTTATTCTGCCCTTTAAAAAAGCGTGTTGTTCTCTGGAAATATAGGAGGAGAGGATGGGCTTCATACGTTCTGCAACAATTTTAGAGATAATTTTGAAAGTGATGTTACATAATGATATTCGCCGGAAGTCCTGAAAGGTATCAGCGCTGTGTTTTTTTGGGATAAGCGCTATAAATGTAGATGTTGCAGAGTGTATATTCCCAGCCATCCGGGAAGCGTCCACCATACCCAGCAAATCTCGTTTGAAGAGATCAAAATAGTGTAGGAAGAATTCTATTGGCCAGCCGTCAGGCCCCGGGCTTTTATCCTTTTTGAAGGATCCATACCTAGATCTACCATTGTGTAATATCATTCTTGTCCTTTGCTATAGGTGTGTTTTTGCCTAATAATTGGCTGCAATTTTTTTTACAATGCTCTGGGCATAGATGCAAGCATGTTCTCTACCACCATACCTAGATCTACCATTGTGTTTGGCTCAATGTCAAGGCATAATTTGGAGAAATTATGGCTTCAGTGTGCTTGAAAGAGGGATATTGGGAGTTGAAGCACCAAAATTGGAAGGGGTAGAGTCCAAGAGTGTCATGGCAGTGGATTGAATAGGGCTAAAAAATTAGATGTGAATGGCTCATGGCTAATGCATTATCACGCTGAGCCCATCAATTACCATCCTCAAGACAATGGATCAATTAATACATGTCCATTCATAATGACCATACTCCTACATCCCCAATACAGATGCAGCGCCATGGATGAGCAAATATTAATATGGCATATAACCATGTTATGGCCATAGCATGCTCGTTTGAATTCTCAAATTTGAATTTGAAACCCAGCCAAAGGACATTAAAATTAAAAATCGTATTGGAAAGCTCTCAAAACTTAAACATTTGCACTAGTGCAAGGCAAAGGAAGTCACTAAGCCATTGTTCCTATGTTTGAAGTCAACCCAAGGGCCATATCTTCAATAAGCCTTAGGGCTGGCCTATGTTCTTCCATTTAACATAAATTTAATGGTTAAACACAATTTTTTTTATGTCGAGTGGTAGTGTTGATTAGATCGCTCCCACAACATGCACAGGGCACGCCAATGATTGCCTCTATCTAAGAATTCATCTAGTAAAGTTGTTACATCAAACAACCTAGATGTTTTTTTTGTGTTTGTTTTCTTTTCTTGAATTTTGTCCTTGCATTGTCCTAGTTTAATGATTTCATTTTCAATGGATTCAGAGAAACTAATTTGACAATGATAGAATGGCGAATATTAATCGTGCGTGAGTTTTAGAGCTCACGAACGCAACATAGTGTATGTTGGTCCATGTCTTCTATCCATTTCCATTGCATTTTAAGAATTCCTTAAAGAATTCCACTTTTTCTTTCAGTACAATCTTTGTTGTGTCCATTTTCCTGTAGTACCCCCTCCTTTGAGGTCACGACATAGAGTGTTTGTTGACCCCATTGTGTCAATTTTCCCATAGCACCCCCTCCTTTGAGGTCATGACATAGAGTGTTTGTCGACCCTATTTAAGGGATTATAGGGAGCATTATTCAACCCCTACCTTGTCTTGTTTAATTAATCTAACAATGGGAAGGATTATAATCATATATTTGCAGTGGAGTTGGATGTAGTGCAAGATTTTGAGTTTAATGATATTGATGATAACCATGTGGGCATAAACATCAATAATATGATATCACCTATGGTGGCAAAGACAGTGTACATTATTGGTAATGGCATTGTTTAGGAATTTGATCTTAAAGCTCATAAGAGAATTCAGTGTTGGATAATTTTTTATGGTGCAAAGAATAGGCTTAATGCAAGTGTTGTACCAAGGGGATGTTGAATCCTAATCGACGATTGATATTTGTTCATGTCAAGCTCTCAAATGTCCTTGATAATATGTATGTGGGGTTTTCAACATCCACATTGTTGCTTTCTAGTGCTCATCGCATTCTAAGATGGATTTTCAGGATGAATGGCCCTGCGCAAGGCCTTGAAATCCCAAAGCTTCTTCATATTGCATCTGAAAATTCTACGCTGAACACTAGAATGTTCACAGTTGGGGTATCCATAAGCATTGTAAGTATCATGATTGTCGCAATTATGGAAATGATTCACCTTATTAGGAGTATTTGACAAAGTGAGGTGATTGAAGAATGGGAGCTTGAATATGGGCCTCAGATTTGCATATAATGAACTTACAGTGGCCACAAAGGGATTTAGGGACAAATAAATGCTAGATCTAGGGACAAAGGATCGCTGGGGTTTGGAAGTTTTGTGAGGATTTACAAGGGCATGATTCCCAACACTAGGATAGAAGTTGCAGTGAAATGGATTTCACAAGAATCCAAGTAAGGGGTAGGGAATTTTTTGTAGAGATTAAGAGTGTTTTCTAGTTGCAACACTGCAACCTAGTTCGTCTTCAACGTTGGTATAATAGGCATAAGGTAGAGATTTTTCTTATTTATGATTATATGCCAAATGGTAGCCTTGGCTAGCACTTGTTTGAGGATACAAAGAATATTTTGAGTTGGGCACAGAGTTGCATAATTTTGAAAGGGGTTGCTTCACCTTTGCGTTATTTTCATGAAGAATGGGAGTAGAAAGTAGTGCATAAAGAGGTCAAAGAAAGCAATGTGTTATTAGATGTAGATTTGAATGGTAGGTTGGGAGACAATGGGCTTACTCCCTTATATGATCATGGGTCAAATCATCACACCACCCATGTAGTTGGAACTCTTGGATACCTTGCACCAGAGCTTACATGTACTAGTAAGTTCCCAACAAGCACTGATGTGTTTGGATTTTGGGCTTTATTGCTTGAAGTAGCTTGTGGAAGAAATCCTATTAAGCCGAAGAGTTCACATGAAGAATTAGTCTTAGTGAATTAGGTTTAGAAGTTTCATTCCGTGGGGAAGCTTTTGCATGCAATGGATCCTAGACTTCTTAATGAGTACTCTGTTGAAGAAGTTGGGATTGTACTTCGACTTGGTTTGTTTGTGCTCTCATCCTATTAAGCCGAAGAGGTCACATGAAAAATTAGTCTTGGTGAATTAGGTTTAGAGGTTTCATTCCGAGGGGAAGCTTTTGCATGCAATGGATCCTAGACTTCTTAATGAGTACTTTGTTGAAGAAGTCGGGATTGTACTTCGACTTGGTTTGTTGTGCTCTCATTCTCACCTCAAAGCTCGACCTAGTATGAGACAGGGAGTGAAAACACTTAAGGTGATAAACCACTTTTTGTGCTACCTTTTAAACCTCCCTCACTAGTGATCCGAATTGGATCCATGAAAATTATCAGAGTTCTATGACTGTATCAAATCATGCCAGAGTTCAAAAACTTGTGAACAATGAGCTATCAGGAAAGACTTTTGGACAGTGGTAGTTTGTAACCAACACGGAACAACGAGGACCTTGGTCAAAGTGCACTGACCGAGGCCCATGGAGATCACGCAGTGGTGCAAACTAGCAGTTGGGAAATCCAGATCAGAAAACGGACGCTATTTAATCACGCATTGTTGGGAAAAACCCCTTGAGAAGGAGAATCCTTGAGCGCTCAGTCACAAGGGAAGCCAAGAAACCGTGGGAAAAGCGCTAAAACCAAAGGTGGGTCCCGCACTACAAAACCGGAAAAATATTTGAGGCATTTCGGGCGGTAAGCGGGTTTGGCAGAGGACTCAATGATGCCATTCACTGAATGACGCGTGTTCGGTGGATGAAAGAGAAAACCGCTCTCATCGCGGGTAATGTCCGAGCAAGTCATCCGTGCGATAACAGCGATAACTGTAGGATTTGGAGGCCCTAGATCTAACGACGGAGATTGCACCCGATGGGGGACTGAATCTAGAGGGAGAAATAAGCCATGGTGCATAAAGGTTTGAAGTTCGATTTGATCGTTGCTCTGGCGGATGAATAATTTCACAGAGTAGTCGAAATAATGACCGTTCGAGGAAGAGCTAGCGCTCAATTCGTGAAGGGACAAGTGGCCACCTCCCCGTGAAACGTTACACAATGACGATGATGCAGAGGCAGGGAATTCCAAGCGGACAACAGCAGGGGATCCGAAGAGACAGAAGAGGAAGCGAACAATCATGAGACAGATTGGCTTTAAGCCATGAACAGACAGAGCAGAGAACATAAGGAGACAGAGAAGCAGAAAACAAAGAGTTGCGCTGACCTGGAGAGCTAAGGCAACATCGAGCAGACAGAACCGGGGTTGAGAGGTTCAAACAATCCTTGAGAGGATACTTGTCGCGCACTAAGTACCAAGTTGGACTCATCCCATTAAGACCAGTTGAGGTCGAGTCTTAGTAAGGGGGAGTCTGTGCACTCTAATCGCTTGGGGAATCCAAGAACCACCCTACTAAGCATCATCTGTGTCAGGAGACTCAAATTGAGTTCCTCATTGTAAAAACTCTGCTTTAACGACACAATAAAGAAGGCCACCACTGAAAGTTGGACCAGGGGACGTAGCCCAGGAGGATTGGGTGAACTCCTTATTAATTTGTTGTGTTTTGCGTTTGCTTGTTGTGTTTCTCTTACTGTTTTCCGATTGCTTGTGTATTTCGCAATCTTATCGATTCGTTGCTTAAAATAACATAGGCATATCACCAGCACATGAGTCTTTAATACTTGCATTAATTAATTAACTGAGATCACTCATAAGTATTTTCAGATCAAGTGGTATCAGAGTTTTAGGCTGTTAAAGTTAGACAAGCTTGCACTAGATTTCGCTGTTGAACGCTAACTAGATCAAAACTCAAATTAGGATGAGAGTTGGTCGAAACTAATCCTGAAATTGGAAGACTCTATACTCTGAAGACAATGTTAGAGGAAGGTTCTGTGGTGCTAGACATTCAATTCATAAATAGTTTCCTAGCCATAAGGTCCATGGTAGAGGAAATGTTTAAAGACTCTACAAAACACAAGGATGAAGATTCATCAAGCTCCAAACAAGATAAAAGAGAAGAAGAGTCTTGCTTCCATGACCATTGAAAAGGCAAAGGGAAAGAAGAACGCTTTCTCACACCTCCTAATAGCCCTAAACATAAAAAGAAAACATCTTTGATTAAACTAGATGTTAAATTTTATTTACCAATATATGATGGAGAGTTGAATGCAGAAAACTGGATTAGACAAATTAATGTTTATTGCAGAGCGCAGAGTATCAATTCAGACGAGAAAGATTTAGCTGGCCAGCCTACGCCTGGAAGGCACTGCTTTGGTTTGGTGGGAAGGCAGGACCCACGCTGACATGAAGAGACATGGTAAGACTATTTTTGTCTGGAGTGAATTTGTTTCTGCAATCAAAAAGCAGTGCTATCCACTGGCCTACATGCCGCTAGCTATGATGAGCTGACAAACTCTTCGACAATTAAAAGGGCAAAGTGTATAAGGATACATCTAAGAATTTAGAAAGAGAACATTGATTCTAGGAATCTCATTAGACTCGCCCGAGACTCTGTTAAAGTATATCGGTGATCTACACAGCTACATGAGGCACACTATCTTCATGTTTAATCCCATTAGTATAGATGAGGTATCTATACAAGCTATTCATCTAGAAGCTAGAGGAAAGAATGGAAACCCAAAGGTGGGGGATCATCTCAACCCACTGCAAGCAAGAATAAGGAGAAAAGAAAACAGAAATGGAAAGCAAGGACGATCAACACTGCACAGAAAATCAAGTTTTCATGCATTCATTGTAAGAAGGATGGGCATGATGATGAGCACTGTTGGATTCTGCATGTGGAGCTGAGAAGTTTGAGGGCAAAAAGAAGAACACTGTGGTAGCTATTTAGAAAGATTTGGGGTCGGACTCAGGAGATGAAACAACCATTACAGCTACAGGTATAAAATGTAAGAATTCATAAACATTTACTAGCAATTTTGCACAATCTATTATTGATGAAGAAAATGAGAGAAAAAGACATGTGCTTTTCCATATTCGAGTTATTTCCAAACATCGAAATATTGATACTTTGTTTGATAGTGGCTCACAAGTAAATTTAATTTCTGAAGCAAATGTAAAGAAGTTGGGTTCACTGACTACACTTCACAAGAAACCATACCCATTAGGATGGTTAAATGATAAAACACAACTACAAGTGACTAGACAATCCAAACTCAAGTATTTTTTTGGGTCAATGTTTGTAGATGATGTTGAATTAGACATAATTCCTTTGGATATATGAGGAATTGTTTTAGGAAGTCCTTGTATGACAGAAAAGCGATTTTTTATAGCGCTGAGAACAAATATCTACTTGTTAAAGATGGAATCGAATACTTTGTAAGAGCTCATAAGCTCAAAAATAATTACACTCATAAACTCAGGGCAGATGAAATGAATAATAAATTCATGCAAACAATTCTTGCTGATGGTTGTAAAGGAAAAGAAACTTGATAAAACCAATGTATTTGAGGGTTGTAATGCTAAACAACAAGCTGATTTAGAAAAATTTGTTTCAGAGTATGATATTTTGTTTCAATAACCTAAAGGTCCCCCCCCAAAAAGTAAATCTAGTGCATGAAATTAATTTGCAGCAAGATGTTCCATTGCCTAACATTGGAATGTACAGGTTGTCTGCTTTAGAGAATGCGAAAATCAAGAAGAAAGTGTAGGAGTTGCTTGAGAAGGAGTTCATCAGACCTAGCACATCACCATGTGGGTTACCAATCGTTTTGGTGAGAAAGAAATATGGCTCGTGGAGAATGTGCATTGATTATCAAGCACTGAATAAGATAACAATAAAAAATCGTTATCCCCTTCCTCGTGTAGATGATCTCTTAGATCAATTGAAAGACGCTGTTTATTTTTCCAAGTTAGACTTGCATAGTTGATATCATCAGGTTAGAGTTGCAGAACAAGATGCATGGAAGACTGCTTTCAAGACAAAGCAGGGATTGTATGAGTCGTTGGTTATGCTTTTTGGCTTAACTAATGCTCCTGCTACTTTCATGAGAATAATGAATGATGTACTCAGACCTTTTCTTGATGATTTTGTTATTGTGTATCTAGATGACATTTTGATATTTACCAAAACATGGGAAGAACATTTAAAACATGTTAAGCAGACACTAGATGTTTAGAAAAGAGAAAAACTTTATGTTAAATTCTCACAATGTGAATTTGGCAAAACATTTTTGAATTATTTGGGACATAGAGTAGGGGGTGGTGAATTGAAGATAGATCCCTCTAAAGTGGCAATCATTGTCAACTGGTCTAAACCCAAATCTGCTACAGAAGTTAGGAGCTTCTTAAGAGCAGCACAATATTGGAGAAAGTTCATTTCTAGCTTTTTCTTAATTTCAGATCCCTTACATGCTTTAACATAATTGAACAAGGTGTTTCAGTGGGGAGGCAAACATCAAAAACCCTTCAACATCTTAAAAGAAAAGATTAGTACAGCACCAGTGCTAGCACTCCTTGATCTTCAAACACTGTTTGAGATCCAAACAGATGCCAATGACTATGCCATGGGAGCAGTGTTGACACAACACGGTAAACCCATATGTTATCATTTTAAGACATTTAATTCTGCAGTAGTTAATTATCCCACATATGACAAAGAATTGTATGCATTAGTATAGAGTGAAAAAGTGAAAATATTACTTAATGGACAAAGAGACAATAATACATATTGATCATCAACCACTTCAATATCTACTCCCAAACTAAGTTGTAGCAATCAAGACACTATAGATGGATGGGTTTTCTACAACAGTTTCATTTAGTCATGAGATATAAAAAATGGCATATACAATAAAGTTGCATATATGTTATCTAGACCCATTATAAATGCATTTACTATACTTGAGTGTAATTTTTTGTTACATGAGCGCTACATTGAACAATATGCTCACGATATAGATTTTAAAGATGTATATGCAACTTTAAGTCAAGGCAAACGAGTAGAAAAATTGGATTATTATGTAAAGGACAGAGTCCTATATCATTGTGGGAAGCTATGCATTCCACAAATCGAAAGAGTTAAGAAAATTCGAGAAGCACACATTTCTCTAATATCAAGTCACTTTGGGGTAAGTAAAACAGTGGCACATCTGCAAAGATTTTGTTATTAGCAAAAAATGAACGAGATAGTTTTTAGATATGTAACAGGTTGTACTATGTGTGCTAAAATCAAGCGCAACAACATAAAACTAGGCTTGTACACTCCATTACTAGTTCCTTCTCATCCCTGGGAAAATGTTTCTATGGATTTTGTTGGAGGACCGCCTAAATCTAGGAAAAGTCATTATTATCTGTATGTTGTTGTGGATAGGATCAACAAAATGTGTATTTTGATACCTTGTAATAAACAGATTACAGCCGAACAAACTGCAAAACTGTTCTTTCAACATGTATGGGTTCATTTTGGATTACCCACTTCTATTGTATGTGATCGAGACACCTGATTTGTGGGAAAGTTTTGGTCGAGTCTGTGGGAATTGATAGACACCAAACTGAAGAAAAACACATTTTTTCATCCACAAACCGATAGCCAGACAGAAGTAGTCAACATGACAGTGATCCAGTTACTCAGGGGATATTGTAGCAAGTATCCTAAGCTTTGGAATGAACATTTGTGTTATGTGCAACGTGCTTACAACTGAGCAAAACATTCTTCTACACATAGATATCCTTTTGAGATTTGGTTTCACACCAAGGTCACATTTGGATTTTGTCTTTGGTAATGACACAACAGTTGAGGGACACATCGATGTACAGAGGGAAACCAGTTTCATTGAACAAATCCAAAAGATCCACCAGGCAGTGCAGGAACAACTGGAAAAGAGCCAGGCCAAATACAAGGCAATGCATGACAAGCATCGGATGGAGCATAGTTTCCAAGTTAGTGACCAAGTCTCGCTGTATATTAGCGAAGACAGAATGCAAGGTGAAGATAAAAAGCTAAACCCTATCAGGTATGGACCTTTCAAGATACTTGAGAAAATTGGTGAGAATGCTTTTCGCCTTGATCTACCAGTTTAAATGCACATTTACTCAGTCGTAAACGCAGATAGCTTGAGATTGTTTGAACCTTCACTAATTGAGGATCCCGAAGAATAGAATCAATTGCCTTCTATTGATGACCTGCTACCTGAATATCTTAATGAATTGCAGGAAGACACAGTGCTAGACAGGAAGGTGAGAATGATGCGCAGGGGAGATGTTGAGTACCTCAGAATTGGGCTCAAGGGTTCAAAGCTAAGCAGTGCAAAATGGATAGAGATTGGACAAGTGAGACAATTGTACCCTCACTTAGTCGATGCTTGAAAACCAACTTTTGGTGGTCTAAAAGCTTTTTCAGTGGGAAGGCCATGATTTGAATTGGATCCATGAAAATTATCAAAGTTCTATCACTGTATCAAATCATGACAGACTTCAAAAACTTGTGAACAATGAGCTATCAGGAAAGACTTCTTGACAGTGGCAGTTTGTAACCAGCATGGAACAACGAGGACCTCGGTCAAAGCACGCTCACTTTGGCCCATGGAGACCATGCAGTGGCGCAAACTAGTAATTAGGAAATCCAGATCAGAAAATGGAGGCCATTTCTAATGCGCGATCGCTGGGAAAAACCCCTCGAGAAGGAGAAGCCCCGAGCGATTTGTCACAAGGGAAGCCAAGAAACTGTGGGAAAAGTGCTAAAACCGAAGGCGAGTCCCACACTCCAAAATCGACGGAATATCAGAGGCATTTCGGGCGGTAAGCAGGTTTGGCAGAGGAGCCAGCAATGCCATTCACTGAATGACGTGTGTCTGGCGGATGAGAGAGAAAACTGTTCTCATCGCAGGCTAATGTTCGAGCAAGTCATCTGTGCGATAAGAGCAATAACCGTAGGATCTGGAGGCCCTAGATATAACGACGAAGATTGCACCTGATGGGAGACCGGATCTGGAGGGAGAAATAAGCCACGATGCATAAAGGTTTGAAGTCTGATTTGATCGCTGCCCTGCGGATGAATCACTTCACAGAGTAATCGAAATAACGACCGTTCGAGGAAGAGCTGACGCTCAGTTTGTGAAGGGACAAGTGGCCACCTCTCTTTGGAACGTTACACAGTGGCGATGACACAGAGGCAGGGAATTCCAAGCGGACAACAGCAGGCAATCCGAAGAGACGAAAGAGGAAGCGGACATTGATGAGACAGATTGGCTTTAAGCCACGAACAAACAAAGAGCAGAGAACGGAAGAAGGAGACAGAAGAGACAAAGAAGCAGAGAATATAGAGTCGAGCTGACCTGCAGAGCTAAGGCAACATCGAGCAGACAGAACCAGGTTCGAGATGTTCAAGCAATCCCTGAGAGGATATCTGTGGGGAACTGAGTACCAAGTTGGACTCATCCCATTAAGACCAGTTGAGGTCGAGACTTAGTAAGGGGGAGTCCGTGCATTCTAGTGGCTTGGGGAATCCAAGAACCACCCTACTAAACATCATCTGTTTCAGGAGACTCAAATTGAGCTCCTCATTGTAAAAACCCCGCTTTAAAGACACAATAAAGAAGGCCACCACTGAGAGCTAGATTAGGAGACGTAGCCCAGGAGGATTGGGTGAACTCCTTATTAATTTGTTGTGTTTTGCATTTGCCGTGTTTCTCTTACTGTTTTCTGATTGCCTGTGTATTTCACAATTTTATCAAACCGTTGTTTAAAATAACATAGGAATATCACCAACACATGAGTTTGTAATACCTACAATAATTAATTAACTGAGATCACTCACAAGTGATTTTTAGATTAACTAAACTCATGTCGAATAAGCAAGCCTTACGGGGAGTTCATTTTTCCATTTTCTTCATACAAAAATTGTTCTTTAAATACTTTTTTCACGTGCTAGTTGAGCACATCAGATGGGAAGCGTACATTTACAACTGGTGGAAGAAGGCCACTTTCACTGCTACTGAGAAGAGATCGAAAGGCCTATAACTAATTCAAGCCTTTGAGTCTGATGAGCCCCAAAAATGGTTAATTATATGGGCTCATTCAGCTTCCTAATTCGAATTAATCCGCCATTCTCATTAGTTTATTGCATGTTTTTGATTATATTTATGCTAATAGAGTGAATTGGGTTAGTCATTATGCCAACAAGTCTAATGGGTGCTTTGTGCAGATTTTTAGTCAATTTTGAGACAAAATCAAAGGTTTAAATGAGCACTTGGCAGCCGAATTCGTGGAGAGGATTTCTAGGATGGTGTCCCCCTCATTTATGGGCCCTTACTTTGAATTCTACACCATCAGCTCGGAGTTTAAGGGCCACCAAATCGATTATCACAAGGGCAGCCGAGCAAGGGCTAGTAAAGGTGCTGTTAACTGCAAGTTTTGGCAGCCGAGTTTCTAAAGTTTAGGAGCGCTGTTGGGGTCCTCAATTTGTATAAATAAGAAGACTTAGGGCCTCATTTCAGTTAGTCACTTTGTAGGCAGAAATTAACTAGTTTGTAGTTCGATTTTAGTCATTCTTTTAGTCATTTTTTAGGCAGTAGATTAGCTCTGTATTTTAGCACACTTTCAAGCTTTCCCTTGTGGACAGTTTTTGATGTAACTATTATTTCTTGCTCAATAAAGATGAATCCAGCTTTGCACAAGATCTAATCTCTCTTAGGAGGCTGTAGCTCTTGGGGTTGGGCCCAACCCAAGTGCCTAGTACCTCATGTGTTTACCTTTGTGTCTTTACTGCATTCTTAAAATAAAATCTGCGATTTAGATTTAAATATTGTTTTGTTATTTAGGTTGCTTTTGATGATTAAAAGGCTTTTCATGTTCAAATTTATTTGGTAGGTTAATGATAGAGAATATCTTCAGAAAAAAGGCTATCAAGCACCTCTGATCTCACGTCTCCCTCAGTGGGACCATGAGCTGGAACCAAGGTGTCCTTGCTGCCACCAAAAACATTATTTTTGCTTCATCATGCAATTGTTAGTGTTAGATTCTCATTTACAGAAGTTGATACTAGTTGTGGTTACATGCTCAGGTTCATGATTGCTTAGTTTGCATAGCTATTTCACATGATAAACTGCTGTTCATTTTCTTTGTTGTTATTTAGATCAGATTAGGTTAAAGTAGCTAGGTCCTTGATTTTCCGAGTCTTTGTTTGTTCAGTTTGAGAAATAACTTGCAGAGCACCTGTATTACCTCTCTATCTACCTTTCCTCCATTAGATAATCTGCTCCAACCCTTAGTCCATGATTCCTACCCTTCATTTGCCATACTTTTCCCACCTTGCCCTAATTTCTACATTCTTGTGCATCATCGCTTCCTCCATCCTCGAACAAATCCAATCGCTCCTTAGCCTCATCCACCAGGTCCTAGACCCCTTAACATCATTATCCAACCTCCATTTCCACTTTCCCACCATTTTTCCTCCATCAACCCTCCAAAATCCTCTTTTCGGAACATCCTGTAGAAAATTACAGAACATCCTGTAGAAATTCCAGAACATCCTGTAGAACCCCTGCAGACTTCCTGTAGAAGCTCACGAAAGCGATTTCTTGAGATCCGATCACTATGAAACTCTCAAGAAGGGTCCTAGGAACCCCTTATGACCTCTTCTAACCTTCCCAATATCCTGCAAGCATTTCCTTTCGCCAATCCACCTCTGAACAGTAAAAAACAGTTAAAGCACATGCACAATAATTCTGCCAACTTACTCAAAAACACAAAAAGATGTTTTTTCTAGATTTGATTGTAGAAGTAGCTTAGTCACATGCATTTTACCTTTCTAAGAGTCAATGGCATCCATTTCCACTGCTTTCATCGCTTTTCTTGCACCGGTAGGGTTAGTAGGTAAAACTAGGGTTTGCATTTCCTTTCCGCTTTTTGCTTCTTTCTGCAAGTAGAGTAGCCTATGTTGAGTTAGCTTTCGTCCATCACATTTAAAAGCTTCTTCTCAGAGCTCATAGAAGTTGTCTTAAGCTCCTAGCGGACTTGTGCCAGTTGATCAAGTGACAGCCGCGGCAAGAGCTAGTACTTGTGCATATAGCACCGTCACTTTCACGTTTGTTACGAACTACCGGGTTGATAAAAGTAAAGAAGGGAGTCCCAGGAGTTGCAACATTATTGCTGCAATACTGGGGCCCACCAGAGTCCAATGTGAAAAAAAATCTATTTTTGGAAAGCTGGTGCATGATCCAATGCCTTCTTGTTTATTAGATTACAACATTCCCCCAAAAATTAAGAGGTCGATTTCCAAAGTTACAAAGCTTGGAATTTCTCTTTTGATATATTTTATGGAAAATAAAACTAACATATCTAAAGTCCGTAATTTTTAAATCCAGACAAATTATGTGCAATTTTATGGTTCTTCGAAGAGTATATGGTGAAACATAATGTAAATGTAAATAAATTCATTGTAGTCCTATTGTTCTTTAAAGAGCATTTGATGAAAACATGATGTAGGGGAATATCTATTTGTGATATTTCTTCAATTCATTTTGACCCAACTTTTACTATTGGCAAATGGCTTGTTTAAGAGATCAATTTCCACATCAATAACATTTCCAAGCTTTGTGCCAGAATCTTTCAAACATTTTCTTGGTGATATGTGTCTTCTACACTGATTCATATTATTCACCTTTAGATTCATGGAATTTTTTTAGGTTCAATCTCACTCATTGTCAGGGCACTTCAACTCTTTCATAATTGTGCTTGTTTTTGTCAAACATGACACTCTATTTTCCCAAAAGCTTCTTATCTTCAAGATCCCAGGGTAGGATGTATGTGACTAATCATCATAAACAAGTGAAACATTGCTCCTTTATTTTGTGCATATAAATAGTGCCCCTCCAAGATGTGTAATTTAGAATTGTGCTCCTACTTTAGTATGTGCATATAAGTGGTTCCCCCAAATACGTGATTGTTTCTTGTTAGGTTGCACCCATTTCATGGAAATTATGTTTGGCAAAGGATGATGTGAGCACACTTCCCATGATCACTTGAGCGAGTGTTTTGAAAAATCCAACCCTTTGTGAAAATTTTCATTGATATTTATTCAACAAACATTAGATATGAAGATCCTCAAATAAATCAATTTTTGACCCATGGATTCCTAGGAGGGTGATGTCCCTAACTATAACCCAATGTCAAGAGTCCAAGGGAAACACTGTAATCGACTTAGGAGTCTGTCGAGTCAATCTATATATGTATGGTCATCCGTGGTGGAGAGAACAACACCAACTCGAGGGTGGCCTCCAACAAAATTATTTGTGTTATGCCTATGGTTGGGTGGAACATTGCCCTTTCGATACTAGTCGATGGATAATTTCATTATCAAAAGATGGATGTTTTTATCTTGTTTACTAGTTTTTCATGAATATGCAAGATATTTTCCCTCTCCAAATTCCATCTATTTGATATTTTTCCTTGATTTATTTGCAGGGGTATATATTGGGTGCATTTGTGACACTGTAGTCAAAATGTTTAGATAATGGCTTCATTATTATGCATGATACATGTTTATATGAATATTTATGTGTATATCCTTGTTGTTCAACTTTGTTTCCATAGTTGATTTAGAAGGCCTAATAAACCCCCCCAATCAGTGTCATACCGCAGTCATGATGATAAAAACTCTTCATTTGACTCCAACCTTAAAATCCTCTTGAACTGAAATTTGGGGTTTAAGGGTAGCCATTTTCAACTTGGGTTTGTTGTTCCACTAACTTTTCTAAAGGTTTCATATGCAATGCTCGTGGTTACACCAAGAGTCCTATTGTCGCTGTTACAACACCCTCCGAAATTGTGGGTTACACCCAAATTTCGGAGACTACCTTGAACTTGCATACTACTATCACAAACATTGAGACTCATTGCATAAGTTTTTTTCAAGTGTTTTTCTCCCATTTGCAAGAAAATCAAAGTGACGTCTTTGCGCATGTTAAGTGTGCATGATGTATATAAGCTTTTTTTGGTGGTTGCAAGGGGTTATCTGTATATAAATGAGCTGTTCTTACTATGTAAACGTTTGTGGTACTCATTTCCAAAGTTTTAAGCATTGTCGCACAAGTATTTTCACGGTCATCACAAAGTGTATATTTGGTGTTGGACTTGTCATCGAAAAATATATATTTGGTGTCGCTCATGTCTTCACAAAGTTGTCGCATTGAGAGAAGTTGGTTCTACATATGTTCTGGATGATTTATCTTGTGTCATCACATGTTCTAACTGTGTGATCACAGTCATGTCTTATCACTATTCACATCAGCTTCATCGACCCCACACTTAACTAAATTAGGGAAGACTCTTAACCATGCAACTTAGCTTCATCTAGCGCTCATCAACTATGCATTACACAGTCTCAACACTCAAGTTGTAAATGTTAGGTCCCTATAATACTAGTGATTCCCCTATTACTATTGTCATTGTATCCCTTATTGTTATTGTTGTGCCCCTATTGTCCCCATATTGTTATTACTGTGCCCCATAAAAGCGCACTATTGTTATTACCTATGCCCTTATATTATTATTATTAAGTCGGCTTTGGTTATATTGTGACGCCTTAGACTCCTATATATAGAAATGAGGTTTTGTCATTTGTATCATCCAAGAATTATTCGTTTATGTAATGTAAATGAGGTTGCCTTCTCGAGGAGGCTGAATTCTAAAGTGTTTATCTCTCCTTTCTATTTTATTGTGAACTGGTTTTATAACATTTGGTATCACAACTTGGATTCTAGGGTTTCGCTACTCCAAACAGGTCATCGTCGCATTTTCGCCATAACTTTTTTTTCTCTGATGTTTTAAAAGTGAAAAAAAACCCCATTTGAGCCAAAACCCCTCTGAACCTTGAGTCTGAATTTCAGATCTTTTCTTGTTATATTTTCGTAGATATGATCCAAGGAAGTTAGGGTTTTTGCAGGATCTCGAATTATATGTCAAATAGGTGACTTGCGGAAAATCGTCATAACTTATTTTTTTTTGAGGATCAGATTGAAATTTCATAAGGAGTTACAGAAAGAGGACGGACTGTACTTTTTTGTGTATCGGTTTCAGATCCTAAGGTCAAAACAGTGACACATGGCACTTCGTACAAGCTCGCTCTACTGAACCAGTCTATAATCAGGTCATTGTGGGAGATTTGGCATAACTCTTCATTGGAGAATCCAATCTTGATCAGACTTGCATGGTTAGAAAGAGTACGCAGAGGGTTAGTGCAGGAAACAATTTCAGACCTTGGAGATCCAAAATTATAGAGATACAGTAGATTCAATATCGAGCTCCTACAAAGTGAAAAAATGTGTGTAGTTTTTTTTTTTATTTTTAAATTTTGCGTAAGTTTGGTTTGAAAAATTAATTTGAAAGAATTCAAAGGGAATAGTGAAGCATTATTATCAGTTATTGATGCGTTGAAGAAAGAAAATGGAAACATCTAGTAAGCAACCTGAAAGCTCTAACATGACTCATGAAGAAGAGGAAGAAATGCAACGTGATATATCAAGATTAGGAGACCAAGTGCAACAAATTTCACTCACACAAAAAGTAACAGAAGCTAAGATGGATGGTTTAAAGAATGACGTAGAAGCTAAGATGGATGGTTTAAAGAAAGACGTGGAAGCTAAGATGGATGGTTTAAAGAAAGGCGTAGAAAATAAAATGGATGGCGTGGAAGCTAAGATGGATGATTTAAAGAAAGACATTGAAGCTAAAATGGAAGATTTGAAGACAGATTTGACAAAGTTTTTACAAGAAATGCTTACTAATGGCGAAAGGGTAGTAAAGGAAACTCGTGATGAAAACAAAATAAATGTTAATCATGATTTCATAGACTAATGTTGGATCAAATAACCACCATGTTCCAAGGATCAATATGAAGAAGTTTGATGGCAAGGATTCCATAACATGGATACTACAGATGGAGTAATTTTTTGATCTCCATAATGTGCAAAACACACAAAAGGTACACAATGCAACTTTATATTCGGAACAAAATCAGGTTGTATGGTATTGATGGCTTTGCTATCGTAAACAAATTGTCACTTGGGCTATTTTTACAGATGAAATGATAGCACATTATGAAGATACAAAAAACAACGCTTTTTTAGCCAATTGATAAATCTTAAACAAAAGGGTTCAATGCTGGAGCATATTGAGGACTTCCAAAAATTGAATATAAGGGTAAAAGATATTCCAGAGGAGCATATGATTGATGTGTTCATAGGGACTTTAAAGGATAACATTCAACATGAGGTTCGCCTTTGGGAACCTGATTCATTAGAGAAGGCATTCAGGGTGGCAAGAAAAATGGAAAGCAAAATTATGACAACAAGGAATCTTACCACTCACAATCATAAAGATGGGAGTGTTGTTGCTCCTAACCATCCACAACCTATAAGGTTGACACCACAACAATCGGAAGAAAAAAGAACAAAGAGCTTTGTTACAGTTGTGATAGCAAACACACTAAAAGTAATAAGTGTGCTGAGAAGAAATTATTTTACATAGATTGCGAAGAGGAGGAAGAAAAGGAACAAGAAACGTCAAAAGAAGAGGATATACACCAGGAATAAACCCTAGAGAAAGAAGAAATGAATCCGACCATATCTTGTAATGCATTGGCTGGAATTACCACTTCTCAAACTATCAAGATAAAAGGGCATATCAAGAAGAAAAAGGTAATAGTGTTGATTGATTCGAGAAGTACTCACAATTTTATTCATTGTAAGATAGCCAAGGAATTGAATTTCTTCCTATATCCAGCACCAGAGTGTCAAGTGATGGTTGCAAGTGGAGGAACCATAAATTGCTCAGGAAAGTGCCATATTATCAAGCTCTCCATGGGAGAATATGTATTGAATAGCCCAATTTTTTCCATTCCAATGAGGGGTGCTGATGTTGTACTAGGAGTCCAATGGATACAATCTTTGGGTACAATAGCTTTTAATTTTCAAGAAATTTTCTTCAGAAGGAAAGGAAGTTGAATTAAGGGGTATCACAGGGAAAACATGAAAGATAATTAGCTCTAACGAAATGACACAGCTTCTAAAGAAAGAACGAGGCATAATTGCACAATTGTGTTCACTAGAGGTTCCCACATTGAAATCATCTATTTCTCAAGATTTCCAAAAAGTCTTGGACAATCATTCCAAGGTATTTGAGACTCCCAAAGGCCTCTCACCTATTTGTGATCATGATCATGCTATTTATTTGATTCTAAGAAGTGTTCCTCCAAACATCAGGCCTTACAAATATCCCTATGCCCAAAAGAGTGAAATTGAACGTATGGTTGCAGAAATGCTAGAGACTAGTATAATTCAACCTAGTCAAAGTTATTTCTCAGCTCTAGTAGTATTGGTTCACAAGAAGGATGGATTATGGCGCATGTGTCCAGATTATAGGGAGCTCAACAAGCTCACTATTAAAGATAAATTTCTGATTCCTGTCATTGATGAATTATTGGATGAATTGCATGGATCAATTTACTTCACTAAGTTGGATCTTCGTTCAGGATATCATCAAATCAGAATGAAGACTCAAGACATTCCAAAAACAACACTTAGAACTCATGAGGGTCATTATGAATTTTTGGTCATGCCTTTTGGCCTTACCAATGCACCTTTACATTTCAAGGTTTGATAAATTCCATTTTCAAACCCTTCCTTAGAAAATTTGTGTTAGTATTTTTTAATGATATACTAATCTACAACAAGTCTTGACAGGATCATGTTCAACTTGTTGATAGGGTGCTCAAACTATTGGAGGAGAAACAATTATATGCAAAAAGATCCAAATGTTTCTTTGGAGTACAAGAGGTGGAATATCTCGGTCATATTGTATCTCATGAAGGTGTTAAGGTAGACCATAACAAAATTAAAACCATTAATGAATGGAAAATCCCCACAACCATAAAGCATCTACGAGGATTTCTTGGGTTGACAAGGTATTATCGCAAGTTTGTTAAGAATTATGGGGGAATAGCAGCACCTATAACAACATTATTGAAGAAAGATGCATTTCATGGACTCCAGAAGGGCCTTTGAACATCTTAAAGAGGAAATGTGCCAAGCACCGGTCTTAGATACACTAGACTTCACAAAAACTTTTATTGTGGAATGTGATGCCTCAGGGAATGGAATTGGTGTTGTTTTAATGCAAGAAGAAAGACCCATTTCTTTCGAAAGTCGTACAATCAAAGGAAAGTATTTACACAAAGCTATTTATGAGAAAGAAATGTTGACAATACTACATGCACTTAAGAAATGGCGATCCTACCTAATGGGAAGACACTTCAAGGTAAAAACAGATCATGATAGCCTTAAATATTTTCTAGAACAAAGATTATCTTCAGAAGAGCAGCAAAAATGGGTCACAAAGATGTTGGGTTATCACTTTGAAATCATCTACAAAAAAGGGAAGCAAAATGTTGTGGCAGATGCACTCTCAAGAAAGGATGAGTATGTGGAAGCATTTTTTTGCGCCATTTTTATTATCCAACTAGATTGGATAAACGAAGCAAGGGATGAATGGAAGAATGACTAAGAAGTGTGGGCACTCATTCAAAAGCTACAACAAGATATCAGTACATCTGATACATTTAGCTGGAAAAATGATTCGTTATGGTACAAAGATTGGTTATACCTATGTAAGAATTCCAAAATAAAACAAAAGATTTTTAGGGAATTGCACACCTCTCCCTTAGGAGGGCACTCAGGATTTCTAAAACCTTACCACAGGGTTAAGAAGAATTTTTTTTGGGATGGCCTTAAATCGAATATTCAAAAGTTTGTGGCAGAATGTTTGGTTTGCCAACAAAATAAAGTTGAAACAATTAATACCCCAGGTCTATTAAAACCTTTATCCATTCCAAGACAATGTTGGGAGGAGGTTTCAATGGATTTTATCATAGGGTTACCCAAGTCCAAAGGAAAGAGTGTTATCATGGTGGTAGTTGACATATTTACCAAGTATGCAAACTTTTGTGCATTATCTCATCCATTTAAAGCAAGTATAGTTTCTACTACATTTATGGAAACAATTCAAAAGCTACATGGAAACCCAAAAATTATTGTAAGCGAAAGAGATCCCATTTTCACTGGAATTTTTGGGTCATAATTATTTTCTTGTCTTGGTACTCAGTTAGCTCATAGATCATCTTATCATCCTCAATCTGATGGGAAAAATGAGATAGTAAACAAATGTTTGGAAGGGTATCTTCGTTGCTTTGTATCTGATAAACAGACACAATGGGTCAAATGATTGTTGAATGGTGGTATAACACTTCTATACTGAAAAAGAATGAAATCATTTATGGCACTTTATAGATATCATCCACCATCAATCACATTATATTTAAGAGAAAATTCTAAGGTTCAAGCAGTGAAATATCACATCGAGCATCAACAACAAGTTATCCAACTCTTAAAGGATAACCTCACCTTGGCACAAAATAGAATGAAACAGCAGACAAATCAATATCGCAACAAAATAAGTTTTGATGTAGGTGATTAGGTACTATTCCTATGACTACAACCATATAAAAAAATGTCCCTCAAGCATGCTAAGAAGGATAATAAATTATCACCAAATTATTATGGTTTGTACAAGTTTTTGCAAAAGATAGATACTATGGCATGCAAATTGGAGCTTCCTACAACTTTCCGAGTGCACCTAGTTTTGCATGTTTCATGCTTAAAGAAGGTTATAGGTGACAAGCTCCCAGTTCAAACAATATTGCCAGAACTTGATGAGGAAAAGAAAATCATATTGGAACCTGAAGTAGTTAAAGAAACAATAACTCGATAGCTACGAAATCGATCAATTTCAGAGTATCTCATCAAGTGGAAGAACTTACCCATTGAAGATTCCGCATGGGAGGATGAGAATTTTATATAGAAGTACCCAGAACTACTCAAGCGTTGTGGACAACACTTTTCTGAAGGAGAGGGGCATGTTAGGTCCCTATAATACTAGTGATTCCCCTATTACTATTGTAATTGTATCCCTTATTTTTATTGTTGTGCCCCTATTGCCCCTATATTGTTATTATTGGCCCCATAGAAGCCCACTATTGTTATTTTTATGCCCTTATATTATTATTGTTAGTTGGATTTGGTTATATTGTGACTACTTAGACTCCTATATATAGAAAGGAGGTTTTTTCATTTGTATTATCCAAGAATTTTTCATTTATGTAATGCAAAGGAGGTTGCCCCCTCGAAGAGGCTAAATTCTAAGGCGTTTATCTCTCTTTTCTATCTTATTGTGAGCTGGTTCCTGCCTCTTGGCACTGAATAATGCGTAGTTCCTACTTCCCAGGACTATTGATCTGGATTTAAACAAGAATGCAACCAATTACAGATATAACCACAAATACAAAGATGCAATAGAAATAACACTTCATTTCATTAATATCAAATACTGAAATATGCTTACAAACAGAATGGAAATAAGACTAGCTCGGGCGATGGTAGCTTATATCTGATAAGAGATGTAGCGGATACATGCCCCACTGAACTATATATCTTAGTCTCACTGTGTCCCTATCTTACGACCATGATAAAAACTTCCATCACAAAATTAATTATGTTCCAAAAAAAATGTTTCATTCAATAATAATGTTGGCACAAAAGTTCTCTCTTGGCTTGCATTAGAGATTTCGTTCTAAGCAACAATACATTCTATGGCTCAATCAAGGCGACTCAAATTAGTTCGCTGGCCAGAACTCATGCCCAACCTTTTGATTTGGAGAAAGGGAGACAACATTTGATGAAATTCAACCTTTACGTAAAATAAGCATGCATAGTTTTCCAATTGCAAAGTCACCCTTTGAAATAATTCTTGGCCTTCATAAAATTAAGATAATCGGCCCTCTTCTAAATAAAAAAAACTTGAATTCTGCGTCAATTGTTGGAATCTGCTCCACGGAAGTTGCCTTTCAGCTTACACAGAATCAATCCACAGCCCCACGCATGTCTTCTCACTTCTCACTTCTCACTTCGGTCTTCCACAATCAAGAAGGATCATGCCCTTAGCTCACACACAGTCCACCACCTTCCACCACCTTCAGTTCAACCACAACACATATTCAACTCCAACCTGGTGCTCCGATAGCAAATAAAAGATACTAAACAAAATTAATACACATAAAAAATACTAGAAACATAGAAAAACCAGAGATGGCGGAAAAGGCCTCAGCCTCACTGTATTCCTCTCATGATGTAATCCAATGTACAAATAATGATAATAGTACAAATAAATACATGAGGAATTTTGTCTCAAGATAATACGTCTATCTTGGACACTATGGTTGAGAAAATATCTCAACAACACACTAATCTAGGAGCCTAACTAGTTGGAGAGAATCTCTCAACCAACTAGGCCTAAAATGACTCCTACCCATGAGGAACAAACTCAATATAGAAAGGTAGGATTAAATCCAAATTTCTTGATTTTAATTAATTTAATTGTTTTGGACTTATAATTGTTTTCTTCACATGAGAGTGAGGCTAATGTTTTACGCAGCGGAAATAAAATTCATCATCATCATTTATAAATATGCACAACGGATAA
Organism: Pinus tabuliformis; assembly: GCA_031772625.1. Classification (NCBI taxonomy): domain Eukaryota; kingdom Viridiplantae; phylum Streptophyta; class Pinopsida; order Pinales; family Pinaceae; genus Pinus; species Pinus tabuliformis. The sequence goes on along the minus strand of CM062806.1, from coordinate 891,705,854 downwards.
TCTTCTTTTAATGGGAGGGGAAACTCCCATATTAGAGTCTGCCCAAATGATAATAAATATACAATTTTTACAAATTTAGTCTTTGCCAAAAGCCCAAATTCACCTTAACGACTGCAAAAATCAACGAATTGGCCTGCTCGTTTAGGGTCACCCACCCCAGGTTTCCCTTCTGTTTAGCAGCACCCTCGCTTGTTCAGTCGTGCAGCTCATTTAGGGTGGCCAACCCCAGGTTGCCCTTTTGTTCAGAAACACCCTCGTTGGACAGGGGCACCCACCCCTGCGTCAACCTCTGTGATCATTCAGGCCGTCGTACCAACCCATGTCACCGTCTGCAACCTATCATGCAAGAGCACCCAGGTTGTCCGCAACTCGTTCGGGCAGAGGCCCCCTCACCCATGTCAACCAACTCGTATTACCTACCTGGAGCTCACCCAACCGCAGATTTCCTAACCGCAGCTCGCTAACGCAACTCGTTGGCAGACGCACCCCACTGTCGGTCGTCCGCATTGCAGCTCATCTATTCAGGCAGATGTGCCCCACCGCCGGTCCTCCGCACTGCAACTCATTAGTTCGGGCAGACGCACCCCACCATTGGTCCTCTGCACTACAGCTCGTCTATTCGGGCAGGGTCGCCCTACCTACAGTTCATCCACTTTCGAACTCCACCGAAACCTACAACTCTTTGCCTTGACTAGTACTACGGCCCTCAGTTCTCCTGTACATCGTCTCTCCTCTTATTTTCTCTTCTCCTTAGCTCGCTCAATGTTTATGTTTGAACTTGCTTGGATTTCTTGATGCCTTACTCCTCCAATTCGTCATCCATATATACGCTTCCTCTAAGATATAAGGTGGGTCGGCCTACCCAGGCCGACCATACAAATCACCTAATAAAATATCAAGAGGTGTGTCAGTCCACCCAACTCATTGCTCCACATGTCAGCCCACTGACTCGTCGGTTTTTCGACACCTATATAAACCTGTCGCATGTGCCTTTCCATACTTAGCCGATTTTCCGAATTTTAGTTTTTCGAACCTCTAAACAGCTCGTCACAACTCGTCGTCGCATGCTCACTAGGGTGCGTTTAATTGAACGCACCCGCTCTCCATCATAACTCGGCTCATCGCCTTTAACTGAATTTTTCCACACCTCCATCGCTCGTTGCACATGCCCATCTCATGGGCATGACATACTCCCCCACTTCAAATGGTTGTCGTCCTCGACAACACCATCCCAGCAACCACCATCGCTAAGACTGCAAATCCATATATATATGTGTGTGTGTGTGTGTATGGGTATCCAGATGTGTTCACCTTTGATCTGCCTTGTGCAATTGATATGCCAAACTCTGCAAGAAAATCATGTGCTGGTACCCCTCATGGTGGTGACTAGTTAGGTAGCTAATCCAACCATACATCACCTCCATAAGAGCGCATGATCCTACATCATCTTGACTCATATCCACACATTGTTTCCAATCGTGTCCATCTCACCCCAGATGTCTGCTCAAGATTCACCGCCATGAGCAGCGAACAACGAGCCTCATCCTCATGTTAGTTTAAGAAGAGAGGGAGGAAGTGGAGGCCGAAGGCTCTCCCTCTTCCTCGCATATCAACTCAATCCATCTATCAAGATCTTCCACCTCTAATATCTACAAGTATGCTTCCTGACTTTCCATTTGTTTATCAGGTCTAGCATCATCATCTTTCTCCATTTCCTCTAGTCTACTTGATAGATCCAAGATACTATCAGAAAATGCTCTAATCACTTGTGACTACTCCATAAGTTTTACCTCTGTGCAAGACAACCTCTTATAGACTTATTCATTTCGCTTGACCTCCTCCACATTCATCATTGTCAAGTTACATTCGGCTGTCATAGTCCCTATGGTTGGTACACTAATGGATTCTTCTTCACGCTCGTCATAAATGTACAACTTCTTCATGTGTGGAACTATCATAGCTTCAAATTGTTTCATAAATTCCATACCTAGTACAACTTCATAGTCATCTATCCGCACAATTGTGAAATCAACTTTCCCAGTCCATTCACCTATGCTCACATCAACCTTCTCAGCTACACTGATCACTGAATCTGGTGGAGAATTCATTGCTTTCAACTATGCTTGAACTAGTATAAATTTCAGCCCAATCTTCCTCACAGTATCTTCACTCATGAAGTTATGAGTTGCACCACTATCCACCATCGTGAGAACAGTGCCTTTCCCAATCTTCATCTCCACATACTCCAACTTGTTCCTTTTGGGATCTCGTCGTGAGACCGCTTCCGTAGCCACTGCAGCTCCCAAAATCTGCATCACTCCAACAGAAGTTTCTTCTTTCTTCTTCTTCATATTAGCTTGTGCTACCGCTGCCACTTTCAGTCTTGAAGGACAATTCTTCACCGTATGTGGTTCTTCACAAATCCAACACTTAAGAGGCTTCTTCATCTTTGACTTGTCATTCGATCTTGAAGGCTCTTCTTTCATATACTTCTCTTTCATCTTATCAATCTTCTTCTTTCTTTCTTCGGTTCCTTCATCATAATGTTATACCAAGCGATTAACCGTTGTAAATGCTTCTTCTGGTGTCTTCATCTTTTGTCTCTTCACCTCATTGCGTGCCCAAGGTTTCAATCCTATAATGAAATTGAATACCTTGTCTTTCTCCGCCATATTAGGTAACTCCAAGATCGCACTTGAGAACTCTCGTTGATATGCTTGTAGACTCCCTGTTTGCTTCATATATTTTATCTTCGTCCTTGCATCCCAAGTCTCATCTTGTGGACTAAAATGAGTTTGCAAATCTTTCTTCATGTCATCCCACGAAGTGATTTCCACAGCATCACCACTGGAAATCTGGTCCATCTTTCTTCGCCACCACATATTAGCATCTTTCATCAAGAATTTAGCAACTACCTTCACTTTTGCCTCATCATCAGACATACCCAAATGCTCTAAGTATTTCTCCATATTCCATAAGAAATGTAAAAGTGATTTCAGACTCCTCATCCCGTCATAAGATTCAGGTTCTTTGACCTTCACATGGGCAACTCCTCCAATGGAACCTTACCAACTTCTTTCTTCAAAATAGCTATTTCATTTCAGGCATCATCAAGATCCTTCTGCAACTTCAAGATTTCTACCAAACCTTGATCTCTCGCAGCTCCAATCCCTTTGAATTCTTTCTCTGTTTGTGTATACAACCATTCTGTATACTCATATCGGGCTTTGAGGTCTTCAAAGTCTTCCTTCAACTTTGCGTGCTCTTCCTTCACACTTGTTGTCATATCCTGATGTTCGGCATATTCAGTCCTTACCAAAGCTACTTCAGAAGTGAGTTCCTCTATCTTGTCCAACATTCGATCCATAAAAACTGTCTCGGCATCCTTGCTAGATTCCCTCGTCATAACTTGAGGTTCTTTTGCTTGATCTGCCATCAACTTCACTTATGATCTCATTGAGACCATAAAATTCTCTATCGTTCAACTTGACCCTTCACTTGCCGCTGTTGAACTTTCCAAAGCCCTGCAAAAAGTCTTGATACCACCTGTTATGAAGCACAAGTATATATGCTTCACCTCCGCAATTCAGCCCTCTAATTCTAACTATCAAAAAGTGTAGTGGGATCAACTTCAACTTGTTTTCCAAATTCGCCTCTGATACCACTTGTCACGCCCCTATCCTGGCGGTGATCTTTCAACCGCACATAGGTAGGTGCAGCACCGCTACCCAAATTCTTTTCACCAATACTAATGAGTATAGGCTACGCCTAACATTCAACACTTAGTTATTTTTCTACAATCTACTAAGCATTCATCATTTTTACACAGCGGAAATAGCATTCATCATCATCATTTACAAATATGCACAGTGGATAATCTTCTTTTAATGGGAGGGGCAACTCCCAGATTAGAGTTTGCCCAAATGATAATAAATATACAATTTTTACAAGTATCTTTACAAATTCAGTCTTTTCCAAGAACCCCAAATTCACCTTGACAAACTGGAAAAATCAACAAATTAGCCAGTTCATTCAGGGTCGCCCACCCCGGGTCGCCCTTCCATTCAGCAGTGCCCTCACTCGTTCAATCATGCAGCTCATTTAGGATCACCCTCCCGAGGCCGACCTTCCCTTCAGCAACGCCCTCACTAGCCAGGGTCACCTACCCTTGTGTCAACCTCTATGATCGTTCAGGCCATCATGCTAACCCGTGTCACTGTTTGCAGCCTATCGTGCATGAGTGCCTAGGTTGTCCACAACTTGTTCGGGTAGAGTCACCCTCCATTAGGGGATTTTTGAGGTCTAAAATAGGACTCCTAAGGAAATTATAAAATAATAGTGGAAATAATAATATAAGATTAGATTACATCATCAAATTTTAGAGGGAAAAAAGACAAAACTAGTTTTTCAACTCGTATTTTCAACTTATCTCCATATGGGTTTACTCAAATTTCGAGTGAAAACAATTGTTGGATTCAGAATTTGATTCCTCATCCAAGGAGTACCCATTTTGCATACTTTTGATGGACCGTGCTACATGAAAAATGAGAAATACATAAAAAAATGTGATTGCAATCACATTTTTTTTATTTATGTATTTCTCATTTTTCGTGTAGCAGGGTCCATCGAAAGTATGCAACATGGGTACTCCTTGGATGAGGAATTAAATTTTTCATCCAACGAGTACTCCCACTCGAAATTTGAGTAAAAACTTAGGGAGATAAGTTGAAAATGGTAGTTTTATTATTTTATTATTTTCTAGTCTTTGTACACTTTTACTCCAAAAATGGTGAATCATTCCCCATTTTTGAAATAATCATCTTGAATCCTATTAGTTCTTGTTTAGAATGCAACAAGATGATGGAGCTTAGTGGAAAGAAGTCGCCTTCACTAAGTGGGCCCACAGGCTATTTTTGGCGCAAAGTCTATTTTTAGACATATGGAGCATGGTCTATGAGTTGCAGTATGTTATTTGTGGATGATTGGTCATGTTGGTAAAAATAGATGGACTTCTATTTTTAAACATATGGGCAGGTTTCTATTTTTAGACTGCCAAGCTAAAAATAGAATAATCGAATATTATTGTCTCATAAAAATATTTTGATTATAAACATTATCTTATCCTCTTGGAGCACTTCAGTTTGAGCTACAGATGTGGCACATGCAACTGTCAGAAGGAGATACACTTTTATTTGTGGGTTAGTTGAGCTATTGCATGCAGGACTTCAGTTAGAACTCATGTGATTGAGTTTGGTGGAGTTGATTGTGGAGTTGATGGAGTTGTGTTCAGTTTGACTTGGTTGAACTAGTTTTATTTTAGTCTAAATAAAGAATACTCTAGTGATGAGTTGTGTGAATTAAATATTAACTAATTCACTAATTATTAACTCATAAAGCAACTAAAGAATACATCTGTTAACTCAGTGCATGTACAGTTCAGTGGAGACAAGTGTTAGAGGTTGAGATTGCTATCAGTTGTGACTATAGTTGTGCATGAGATCTTGCACAATCAGTGGGATTGAGTAATGCCAATAAGGACTGCGCAGTGTGGGCCAATACCAAGGTAATTTTAGCCTGTGCTCACGTGATTTTCACTTTGGATTGTGCAATGGAGGTAGGCAAAGTAGTGGAGGAGATTTGAACCTGTGACTTGTTCGGATCTGAGCTAGTTTTGTGTGTAACAGGTGGAGATAGTGCTGGATACTTGTGAGGAGTATTGTACTATGTATTGTTACATGTTCTCAATCATTATAATATACAAATAGTGTGGGGTTTTCAGCTGTAATCTTTCCCCGGGTTACATACTGTGTTAATGTGTGCATGCAATTGATGTTTCATTGATTTTAATGCTGCTAAATTGATGATCAACGTAGAGGAGGTTATGTATTGTGCATGTATTCCGGAATAGTGCATAATCGGGATAATCTATGTGAATAAGTGTTTATTATTCAAAATTTCTACATGGTACCAGAGTTGTTGATCATCAGATCTACTATTCAGAAAGTGTTTACAATTTATTTCTTCAGGCAGAGTTTGTAATCGGGCCAGGTAGCCTCTGGATTCATCCTTCCTTTGGAAGGTGAGATATCTGGTAAAAGCCCATATAGTCAATCTCTGTACGAGAAATACTTTGTTCTCACAAATTTTAGATCCGAGGCAGTTGATTTGTTGAGCTAGTGGAATTCGAATTTGCAGCAGTGTTTTCTTGGTATCAATGTGGCAATGTCTTTCAACGGATTGCGATTGGAGTATGCTCTTGAGGGCAGCTCAAACTACATTTCATGGGAGGACAGGATGGAGGCGGTGTTAGATGATAATGGGTTGAAGTAGTTCATAGAGGTTGATATCCCAAAGCCTACTGATACTGCGCAAGTTGATGCTTGGCAAAAGAAGACAGCAAAGTGTTGAAGGATTTTGTTGCAGGGCGTGAAGGATCACATTGTGTCCAACCTGCATGGAAAGACTTCTCCATACTTGATGTGGAAAGCATTGACAGATCTATTCCAAAGCAAGAGCGATCAGAGGAAGCTGGTGCTCAAGGATAAACTCAGAAACATTAAATGCGAGAAGGGAGACAGTATGCCCAAGTATCTCACAAAGTTCACTCAGTGCAGGGATGAGCTGGGAAGTGTGGGGGTGACCGCCGATGATGAGGACTTGGTGAGCTTGGCTCTCCTTGGTCTTCCGAAGAGTTAGCATTCCTATCAGGACTCTGTCAATGGTTAGGAGAAATTGCCAGGATGGGAGAGACTTTGGTCAGATCTTGTGTAGGAGGAGATCAGGCGGGATACCAGGGACATATATTCATCAAAGGCACCCGATGAAGATAATTGCGCTTTGGCTGCCAAAGCAAAGAAGGGGAAGAGCAAGAAAGCTTCTCATTCCAGTGCGAAAGGTAAGAAGCAGGACATGTCCAAGGTGAAGTGCTTTCACTGTCACCAGCACAGACACTATGCCACAAATTGTCCGCAGAAGAAGAAGAACAAGCAAGATGCTGGATCTATAGCAGGAGAGGCTCTAGCCTCGCAGTTTGAGCTTGATTTTTCATTGATCACATGCTTGGTTTCAAGTGTGATGGGATCGGTGTGGTTCTTGGACAGTGGTGCGCCTTTTCACATGACAGGAGATCGAGATTTGTTTTTTGATCTGGAGGAGAAAGATCTTGGAGTGCACATCGAGATGGGCGATGATGGGTAGATATAGTGCGACCGATATCGGTACCATTTCCTTTGAGAGGGAGTCTGGTAAACCCTTCATATTGAAGGAAGTGATGCATGTTCTAGGATTGAAGAAGAATCTTATCTCTGTGGCAATGTTAGAAGACAAGGGATATGATGTTGTTTTCAGCGAGGGAAAGGCTTTCCTACGCAGCAAGACAACTGGAGAAACCCGGAATATAGGGTTTCGGGTGAGGAACCTTTATCAGTTGCATGTAGATGGCTGCGCAGCAATGGAATGTAAGGCAGAAGGATTGGTGAGCCGGGATGATGGCAAGCTGTGGCATAGGAGATTGGGTCACCTTCACCATGGAGCCTTGAAGATACTGCAGCAGATCACTACAGGGCTTCCTAAAGGCACTCTTGCGCAGTCAGATCAGTGCAAGGGGTGTACTTTGGGAAAGTTTGTGAAAGCCACCTTTCACGAGAAGGATAGTCGCACCACGACGATCCTTGAGAGAATTCACACAGACGTGTGCTGACCTTTCTCAGTAGCTTCGACAACAAAACATAGGTATTATGTGATCTTTGTTGATGATTTCTCTCGTAAGTGCTGCATCTTCTTCATGCAGAAGAAAAGCGAGACATACTCAAAGTTCTGTGAGTTCAAAGCACTGGTCGAGAAGGAGCCGGGGAAGAAGGTGAAGGCTCTTAGGAGCAATAATGGTGGTGAATACATCTCTGGCAAGTTCAAGTAGTTTTGCAGTGCAGAAGGGATTTGAAGAGAGCTCATAGCTCCCCATAACCCACAGCAGAACGGGGTTGCTCAGCGGAAGAACAGAATGATCGTGGGTGCTGCACGGGCGATGTTGCATGATCAGGGCCTACCCCTTCACTTGTGGGTGGAAGCATGCAATACAACAGTTTATGTGCAGAACCGTTGTCCTCACAGGATACTTGGCATGAGTACACCCGAGGAGGCTTATTCTGGTAAGAAGCCTGATCTTTCTCATTTGAGGATTTTTGGTGCTAACGTTTACATGCATGTGATGAATGATGCTAGGAAGAAGCTGGAGCCGACCGCAGAGGTTGGGATATTTGTGGGGTACACTGATACATCCCACAACTATAGTGTGTATTTTCCAGACAGTGGCAAGATTGTTGTGTGACGAGATATAAAATTTCAGGAGGAGAAAACCATGAAGTGTTCGTTTGAGAGGGAGCCACACTTGCATGCAGATGAGGAGCTATTAGTTCCTAAAGATGAGCTTCAGGATGTGGATCAGCCACATGACAAAGTTCATGGAGTGGAAGAGACCACTCATGCAGCGCTAACCATCAGAGGGCGAAAGTGCTTGACAAAAGCTGAGCGATTGGCTCAAGATGCAGAGAAAGTTGTAGGACCACCTACAGCCCAACGTAGACAACGACAGTCACCTGATCGGTACACTGGATACATGGCTCTTGTGAGCAAATATGTTGTGACTGAGCCATCCTCTTTCGAGGAAGCTGTGGAGGATCCTGCATGGGTAGACGCCATGGTGGAAGAGTATGATTCGATTGTCAGAAACAGTGCATGGGAAATTGTCCCAAGACTAGAAGGGAAATTAGTGGTGGGTTCGAGATGGATCTAAAAAGTTAAGCAGGAAGCTGATGAGAGTGTGGAGAATTACAAGGCAAGATTTGTTACCCGAGGCTTTTAACAGATAGAGGGGATCGATTATGAGGAGACCTTTGCACTGTCGCAAGGTATTCTTCCATACAGATGATTCTTTCTCTCTCAGCGCAGATGGGGTGGCACATCCATTAGATGGATGTGAAGACTGCGTTCCTCAACGGAGTGATTAAGGAGGAGGTGTACATAGAACAGCGCGAAGGGTTCGAGATCTTCAGCAGCGAGTTGCATATGTGCAGGCTCAAGAGAGTCCTGTATGGGTTGAAACAAGCACCACGTGCTTGGTACACACGGATAGACAGTTATTTCACCGGACTTGGATTCTCCAAGAGTGAGGCGGATCCTAACCTATACCAGATTGTGGAGGGTAAGTTGCTTATCATTGTACTTTATGTAGATGATTTGATTCTAATAGGTGATGAGCTGTTGATACTTTCATGCAAGGATGATCTTGCTAAGGAGTTTGAGATGAAGGAATTGGGTCTCCTTCATTATTTCATGGGATTGGAAATTTGGCAGCGTAGTGATGGACTATTTGTTTCTCAGGGTAAGTATGCTCGGGAGATACTGGAGAAGTTCAACATGCATGGCTGTAAGCCTGTTGATACTCCTCTTCTTGGAGGTTGGAGGAAGGAGGATGCCACTTCAGCAGAAGAAGTGAATGCCACTGTTTATCGACAGTTGGTGGGGTCGCTTATGTATCTGGTCAATACATGACCCGATATATGCTATGCTGTTAACCGGCGTTCACAAGCTATGGTTAAGCCAACCAAGCTCTTCTGGAGGGCAGGCAAGCATGTATTGCGTTATTTGAGAGGCACATCGGGATATGGTTTGTGGTACAGACAAGAGGATGAGGTGAAGATATGTGGCTTCACAGATGCAGATTGGGCAGGGAGCCCAACGGATAGAAAGAGCACATCAGGAGGGGTCTTCAGTATCAGGTCGATAGCAGTTTCTTGGTACAGCAGGAAGCAGAGGTCCGTGGCACTCAGTTCAGTAGAGGCCGAGTATATGGCAGCAAGTTTGGCTGCATGCGAGGCTATATGGATGAGAAGATCCTGGTCGGGTTGTTCGGTTCTCACTTGGAGCCTACTGTGATAACTAGAGTTGCATTAAACTCTCGACTAATCATGTATTTCATGATAGATCTAAGCACATTGACATTAGGTACCATCATATCAGAGATTGTGTGCAGCGAGAGTCATGTTACTTTCATACATTCCAACGGAGGATCAAGATGCTGATATCTTGACAAAGGCGCTCACCAGGAGCAAATTCGAATACCATCGAGGCAGGATAGGGGTTGCTGATAATCCATATCTTGTTGAGAGGGAGCGTTGAGAATGCAACAAGATGATGGAGCTTAGTGGAAAGAAGTCGCCTTCACTAAGTGGGCCCACAGGCTATTTTTGGCGGAAAGTCTATTTTAGACATATGGATCATGGTCTATGAGTTGCAGTATGTTATTTGTGGATGATTGGTCATGTTGGTAAAAATAGATGTACTTCTATTTTTAGACATATGGGCAGGTTTCTATTTTTAGACTGCCAAGCTAAAAATAAAACAGTCGAATATTATTGTCTCATAATAATATTTGGACTATAAACATTATCTTATCCTCTTGGAGCACTTCAGTTTGAGCTACTTATGTGGCACATGCAACTGTCAGAAGGAAATACACTTTTCTTTGTGGGTCAGTTGAGCTATTGCATGCAAGACTTCAGTTAGAACTCATGTGGTTGAGTTTGGTGGAGTTAATTGTGGAGTTGATGGAGTTGTGTTCAATTTGACTTGGTTGAACTAGTTGTATTTTAGTCTAATTAAAGAATACTCTAGTGATGAGTTGTGTGAATTAAATATTAATTAATTCACTAATTATTAACTCATAAAGCAACTAAAGAATACATCAGTTAACTTAGTGTATGTACAGTTCAGTGGAGACAGGTGTTAGAGGTTGAGATTGCTATCAGTTGTTACTATAGTTGTGCATGAGATCTTGCATAATTAGTGGGATTGAGTAATGCCAATGACGATTGCGCAGTGTGGGCCAAAGGTAATTGTAGCCTGTGCTCACGTGATTTTCACTTTGGATTGCGCAATGGAGGCAGGTAAAGCAGCGGAGGAGATTTGAACCTGTGACTTGTTCGGATCTGAGCTAGTTTTGTGTGTAGCAGGTGGAGATAGTGCTGGATACTTGTGAGGAGTATTGTACTATGTATTGTTACATGTTCCCAATCATTATAATATACAGATAGTGTGGGATTTTCAGCTGTAAGCTTTCCCCAGGTTACATACTGTGTTAATGTGTGCATGCGATTAATGTTTCATTGATTTTAATGCTGCTAAATTGATGATCAACATAGAGGAGGTTATGTATTGTGCATGTATTCCGCAATAGTGCATAATCGGGATAATCTTTGTGAATAAGTGTTTATTATTCAAAATTTCTACAGTTCTTATAAATTTTATTTTGGTTATACATTTTTCTTAGGAGGCCCATTTTAGACCTCAAACCATGTCACCCAACTCGTGTTGCCTACCTACAGCTCGCCCAACCGCAGCTCGCTGGGCAGACGTGCCCCACTGTCGTTCCTCCACACTACAACTCTTCCATTCAGGCAGATGCGCCCTACCGTCGGTCCTCCACACTACAGCTCGTCTGTTCGGGCAGGGTCACCCTACCTGCGGTTCGTCTGCACTCGAACTCCACTGAAACCTGGAAGTCTTTTCCTCGGTTAGTATTATGGCCCTCGGTCTGCCTATACATCACCTCTCCTCTTATTTTTTCTTCTCCTTAACTCACTCATTTTTTATTTTTGAACTTGCTTAGATTTCTTGATGTCTTACTCCAACTCATCATCCATATATACGCTTCCTCCAAGAGATAAGCTGGGTTGGCCTACCCAGGCCGACCATACAAATTGCCTAATAAAATATTAAGACTTGTGTCGGTCCACCCAACTCATCGCTCCGCACGTCAGCCCACCAACTCGTCGGTTTTTCAACACCTCTATAAACTCGTCACACTTGCCTTTCCATACTTTCCGATTTTCCAAATTTCGGTTTTTCGACCCTCCTAGTAGCTCGTTGCAACTCATCATCACAACTTGTTGTCGTACACTCGTCAGAGCGCATTTAACTGAATGCACCCACTTGTCGTCGCAACTTGGCTTGTCGCCTTGAACAAAAGTTTGCCACCCCTCCGTTGCTTGTCGCACATGCTCAGCTCGTGGGCGTGACACCAAGGACATCGAGGAGATTTGACCCTATGACCTCCAAATAGGCGAGGTACTTAGCAAAAGGAACTCGACTAACTGAGGTATCCCTTAGGATGAAATAAGGCGGTTCACAAACACTGAGTGGTCACTACATCCAAGGGAAAATCCAGGTAGATCAACCTGAAGGGATCTTCCTGTCAACTAAGCCAACAAGGCCTAACCCCAAAGGCGTCGAGGTGATTTGACCGTGTGACCCCCGGATAGGCGAGGTACTTAGCAATAGGAACTCGACCAACTGAGATATCTTTAGGCAGTAAAATTATTATTATTATTATTATAAATAACAAAAATAATTAATTTTTACTATTTTTATTAAAAATATATATATTAATTAATAATTTAATTATATATTAATAATAAGTAATGAATATTAAATAAACAATTTATTTATATTTAAAAACAAATATAATAATAATTATTTAATCTATTTTTTTCTAGCAAATAATACATTAATAAATTTAAAAATTCTTGGGATTAATATTATTATAAATCATTGAGATTAATATTAATCGTAAGCGATTATTAATATCATAAATCTATGGCATCAATAAACCAAAGGAATTTATATTATAAACCCTAGGAATATGAACCCTTACATTAATAAACCTAAGGGACTAATACTAAAAACCCAAGCGTTTATAAACCAAGGGATTAATATTATAAACCCAAGGTATATAAACCCAATGTATATAAACCCTAAGATAAATATTATAAACCCAAAAATAAACATCGTCGACCACGATTGATTTTCATATTGACACAATTTTCGTCACAATGCAACGTTGGATTATGGTTGATAATGATTGAATTTCATACTGAAACAACTTTTGTCACAATGTGACGTTAGACAATGGCTAACCATCATCGATCTCCCTATCAAGACAATCTTTGTCACAATGCGACGTTGGACCATATTAATAATAATTAATATTATATTATTACTATTATCTTAAATAATAATAATATTAATTATAATATTATAATAATAATAAAGAAAAAGATAATAACAATAATTATATTAAAAATCATTTAATAAATTATATTAATAATAATTTAATAAATAATAATGAAGTAATTATAAAATAAACCTTTAATAAAAATCAAACAACAATTTAAATATGACTAATACTAAATTCAACTTTAAATATTCCACTTGAACAGAATCATTAAACGCTAGCCTCTTCCAAATAATTCACTTATTCACTTACAAATAGTACACTTAAAAAACTTTTAGTAACTCGTAAATTACAGTTGTAAAATAAATTCAAAATTTCTTCCAAATAATTCACTTACAAATTGTACACTTAAAAACTTTTTAGTAACTCATAAATTACAGTTGTAAAATAAATTCAAAATTTTAATATTAAATAATTGTTGTAAGTTAATTATGGAATAATTAAATCTTTTTATTTTATTTTATATTATAAATGTTTAAATTCTAAAATGAATATGAATGTGGATGATTAAGAAAGAACTTATTATTTTTAATAAAACTTAAAATTATTTTTCAATTTTTTATAAATTAATTATTTATTACAAAATCATTCTAATGTATTATTTTTATAAATTCATTATAATTTAATTTTTTATTTAAAAAACAAATTCAACATTTTATTGATTTTTGTAGTTTTTTAATAAAACAATAATAAATAAATTGTTTACTTAATATTTGTTAATTATTTTTAATATACAATTAAATTATTAATTAATAACTATTTTTAGTAACAATACTAAAAATTAATTATTTTTATATTTATAATAATAATTTTACTGTAATAATTTTTTTAAATATTTTTATTATTATTATATATTTATTAATGGCTTGGTAATACAAATAAAGCTTTTGGCATATATCAACTATATTTAATTAATTAAATGCGGTTGTGCTCGTGTTTTAGTAAAATTTAAAAGTCATTTCATTATGAATCCAAGGGAATAATAAAACTAAGGGATTAAAACTGAAAACCCAAGAGAATAATATTAAACTCGGGGATAGATATTATAAACCCAAGATATATAAACTCTAAAATAAATATTATAAACCCTAAAATAAACATAGTTGACCAATAAACTCTAAAATAAATATTATAAACCCTAAAATAAACATAGTTGACCATGGTTGACCACGATTGATTCTCATATTGACACATTCTTAATCACAATGTGACGTTGGACTATGGTTGACCATGATTAATTTTCATATTGATACAACATTTGTCATAATGCGGCATTGGACAATGGTTAGCCATGGTTGATTTTCATATTGAGATCATCTTTGTCACATGCGACGTTAGACCATGGTTGTCATAATGTGACATAGGACCAACAAACAATCTTTGTCACAATGTGATGTTGGACCATGGTTGACCATGATTATAAATCCAATGGATTTATATTAAACCCAAAGACTAATATTGAAAACCTTATGAACAATATTAGCTACGAATATGAACCTTTAGATTAATAAACCCATGGTATTGATATTATAAACCTAAGGAAATAATAAACCCTAGGGATTAATTCTAAAAACCCAAGGGAATAATATTAAACCCAAGGGATAAATATTATACACCCAAGGTATAAAAGCCCTTAGATAAATATTATAAACCCTAAAATAAACATCGTTGATTTTCATACCGAGAAAATATTTGTTACAATACGACATTGAGTCATTTTTTACCATGGTTAACCATGATTGATTTTCATATCATGACAATCTTTTACACAATATGGTGTTGGACAACGGTTGACCGACATTGAGTCATTTTTTACCATGGTTAACCATGATTGATTTTCATATCAAGACAATCTTTTACACAATATGGTGTTGGACCACGGTTGACCATAATTGACTATGACTGACCATGATTGATTTCTATATTGAAAAAATATTTATCACAAACCAAAGGGATTAATATTATAAATCCAGAGGATATAAACCCTAAGATAAATATTATAAGCCCTAAAAAAAATATTAAACCCTAATATTAATATTATAAACCTCAACTTTAATATTGTAAACCCAAAAGATTAATATTAAAAATCTAAGGGATTTTAAAAGCAAGGGAATGACATTGAACCTTAGCATTAATATTAAAAACGATTCAATATCTTTTAAAATTTAAATACATTTATATGAACTTGATAACTTAAAATTATAATTTATTTTTGAATGAAAAAATCTTATATAAAAAATTGTCTAAATTTGTTGTCTAAATTTGACCTCACAAATCATACTTAATCATATAACCATACTTAACATTGATAACCTATATATCATATCGAAGTCCTTTAACGAACTTTAAATGTTTATTTTTTTAAACATAAATTCTATTTTATACTTTTTTTAATATAAATAACAATTAACGCGTTGAACTCTACAGTTCAAAAAAGAAAAAGATTGTATTGGATGTTCGCTCATAAAAAAAATCCTCACTGTAGAGAATCTTTTCATTGCCCCCCCATGCCCCCTATGTGAAAATTCCGAGGAAAGCTTCCCACATCTCTTCCTCAGATGGTCGTTTTCAAAATTTGTTTGGTTAGTGGCCCCAGGGTACTTTTCCTTAGAACAAGGTGGCCTATTGATCTCCTTCAGTGCTTTGACTCCTTACCCAAATTATATGTGGGCTCCCTGTATGCCAAAAGAAACTTCAAAGAGATATGGGTTGCTTTTCCCAAGTATGTTTGCTGGTAGATATGGTTATCAAGAAATAAGGTGATTTTGAGAAATGTTTGTACCCCACCCAAAATCACTTTTCTTAAAACTCTATCGTCTTGTTTCGAATTTCACAGACCGGCTATGGAGCCCTCTTTGGATCATGAGGAAGTTGCTTGGATCTCACCTTGGGCTTGCCCTCCTGCCTTGTCAACCTCTCTGGAAATATCCCATCCTCGCCCTTTATGGATCGTTACACTGTGTAATGAAGGGCTTGTGGAATGGATGTAGAAGTCAAATAAATGGACTCTCCAAGGGTGACTCAAAAGGAAATCCTAGGGTGGCAGGAGGGGGAGGGATTCTCATTAATCTCGAAGGAATAATTGAAGATATATTTTCATGGGATTTGGGCAAGAAGAAAAATAACTAAGCAAAAGCTTATGGAATATTCCTTAATCTCACTTTAGCTCATCGAAAAGAATCATGGATATGAATATGCTAGGGGACTCCCTTCTGATCATAAAACATATGAACCACAACTCTGCAGCTCAAAACAACAAACTAAATCAAATTCTAAGGAGAGCTTAGGGGCTACTTTCTCTCTCTGGGAATCTAAAGTTTTTTTCACATCCTTAGAAATCAAAACAAAGACGCTGATACGCAAGCTAACAAAGCCTAAATGAAAGAAGAAATCAGCAAGTAAATAAAATAAAGGCACTTACATATCCCCTAAATTCTTTGATAAATATCCTAAACCTAAAAGTTAACCTTGACTCCTATATGAAAAATGTGGAAAAACATGGTTTTCTTGGAGTTTCCTATCCCTTTAGCCCCTTTTCACTTTGTTTTTGTCCGCTCCCTCTGCCCTCCTCCCCCTCTTACTCCTCTCCTACTACATCACCCTCTCCCTCCTCTCCCCTCTCCTCCCCAACCACATCACCCTCATCTTATACCCAACCACATCACCCTCATCTTATACCCGCTCTCTCGGCCACCTCAGCGTCCACCGCTGCTCACTCCTCCTCACCTTTTCTCTCATCCTCCCTATCCCAGTCACATACGTCCTCTCACATACCTCCCCTTCTCCCTGCTTCATGGTTGCTTTCCTCAGCGTGAAGCCCTCCTTCGTTTTTCCCGTGCCCGTAGCCCTCAACATATTGAAACAATTGGCGTTGTCTTAATCTTAAGTGTGGGAACTATGTATTTTTATCCTCGGAAATGGATTCGTAACAGCAACATTCAAGGAACAAAATTTGAAATTTATCTGAACGAGAACTGCATTAATTATGTTGGAGTATTGAAATTTATCTGAACGAGAACTGCATTAATTATGTTGGATTATTTTCAATGAATTTTATATTAGAAATTTTAAAATTTAGCGAATTTTAAAATTATAAATTTTAATTAATAAGATTGTATAGTTTGAGAGTTTATTTTAACTAATAGTCTTCTTTAATGGTAAAAAATATATAAAATCATGAACTTAAATTATATAATCTATAAAATTTAAAGATTTTAAAATTTTATTATGATGCAAAATTTATTTACATTTCAAAACATATTTTAAATAACCAAAAAAATTTCACTCAAATTATATCACTATAAAAATATTTATTAATTAAATTATACCTAATTTAAAAACTCAATATAATAAATTAATTATACATTTAAAAATATAATTGAACTAATTTAAAATATTTTAACTAATTGTTAATTCGAGATCGAACCATAATTATCCACTTTTATATAGGTATGAGTAATAATAACAAACTTCAAATAAAACATTTTTTATTTTTTTTTGGTAAATATCTAAAAGTTTATGATATCCTTTGGTTAAAAGAAAAACTATTAATTTATTAAAAACAATTTTAAATAATACAAAATAAATTAAGTTTTTTAAATATATACTAATTATTAAATTAAAATTAAAATTATTATGTTAAATAAATTAAGTTTTTTAAATATATACTAATTATTAAATTAAAATTAAAATTATTATGTTATATTTTTTTAGTTATATGGTTGATTTCAAATATTAAAATTTTTGTATTCTTGGCAACTTTATTGTCACAGTTGCATTTTTTTTTACTTTCTGTAGTGTCTTAAACCTTTAATATTCATCAACCATTTAACTTTATAACTATAATAATTTAAATATTTAAAAGAAACTAAATATATATAATTTATAAATATTAATTTCAATTAAAAATCAAAATTGGTTTATACAATATATAATATAAACAGCAAGAAAATAAAAAAACAAATTAAATATTTATAACTTATAAATATTAATTTCAATTAAAATGTAAAAGTATACAGCCTAAAAACATACCAAACTATCCCAAAGTAAAATTATTTACCAATTATCATGGAACATACCAAACTATCCCAAAGTAAAATTATTTACCAATTATCATGTTTTATAATTCTTATCATGTTTTATAATTCAGGTGCTTCTTGACCATAAAATAATAATGATATATTTATAAAAAGACATAGACCTGAGATTTTCAAACCCTTCTTTGCTACCAAATTTTATCATTCATAATATGTTATTAATTTGATAAAATATAAAGTGTTATAAATTAAATTTAAGCAAAGCTACAATATGGTATTTCTTTGTAAAGGCATCAAATCAATTGATCACACATTTTTCATTGTGAATTTGGAAAATAATGTGATGCTCTCTGCAGAAAGGTAAGATAGTCTAATAGGGGAAGATAGTCTAATATGGTAATTCGAGTGCTTTCAAATTCATGTGATCCCGAAGATTTATATAACTCCACAGGATCAAGCACTTTAATGTACTCCCAAACATCATCAAAATAACAACAAAGTAATACACCAAATTATAATCACAATTATGATTGAAACATTGATAATGTCTCCCTCTCGTCTTTTAATATAATCACAATTATGATTGAAACATTGATAATGTTCCCCTCTCGTCTTTTAATATTATATTGAAGCATGAGATTCCTAGTTATATCAGCACATCAATCCTAAACAATAATATAGGGATAAAACATAAAATTGTGGAATTGCAATAAAATCTCACAAGTAGATACATTAGATTATCTTGGGTAATTTGTGCTAAAAACTCTTACATGCAAAATAGCATTAAAATAATCAAACAAATTTTTTACATATGCACAGTGAATAATTAATAAGCAAATTATATGTTCCAGAGATTCACTGCTAATAAGTAAAAACCCAAGAGTAAACAATATTGAGAATATACAATAAAGGATTCCTCAAATGGGGAGAAATGTACCCAACACTTTTCTATTTTAAATGGTATTCAAAACAAAAATTGAAATTGCTTAAGAGAATATATCTTTTTCCTCATATTTAATTAACTATTTCACTCAGTTTTAAATTCACTTACTAAAAATTATGAACAAAGTCAACTTTTGTAAACCATGCAACCTCAGTTAATATTTTGGTTATTTTCTCTCTTCTATCCGAGTTTAGTTATTTTCTTCATTAAAATGAGATGCATTCATCTTTTAACTCAAATACTAATAATTCCATGATAACCATAATGAAGAATAACATTAATAAGCTGTACATAAGCTACAATTAAGTAATTCTTTATTGTCTTCATGTCATCTGCATCTTCCTCTTCAAAGAAATTCATATCGTGCATGAGCTTCTTCGGGTTGAAGAGATGCTCTTAACTGGAATTAAAAGAAGCTTATATTAACCAAAAATACAACATAAATAATGTTAAAGAAAAAAATATATTAACCACAAATACAACATCTGTAATGTTAAAAGAAAAATGTAGTGGGATTGTATTTTCTTCCATTGGCTCCAAAACATGGCAAACAATAATGGGTGCGTCAATTTTTCATACTTCATAGCGCTCAACTAACTGCACCTCCGCCGAAGCACCAAACCTACAAACACCAAGAGGAACTCATTTTCCAACCGAGAAGCCGAAAGGAAGGAGTAAATCGGTAGCCAAGTAGCCGTCAGGAAATACCTTGACAACTTGACGCTTTGACAAAATGACACACCAACCACAGTATCCTTTCAGCACAGTATCCTGTAGGGTAACAATGAAAACCCTAAAACGAATTAAAAAAACAATCTAAACAATTCAGGACAGACCTTGTGAGACCTGGCCAAAAAAAAAAGAAAAATAAGACCTCACCTCCAACGTCAATTTGTCATAGCAAACTGGAGGACGAGTTGTGGAGATGCAGAGTCATTTTTAATGTAGTTACTTGGATCCTAAAAACAGTTTATTTATTTATTTCGGTATTTCATAAGCCAAGAAGAGGGTTACAGACCACCTAATGGCTACAACCTTTGAGGCACCCTCTCTCGAGTTAAACTGCGTTGTAACAAAAAAAAATTACACAGCAAGAAACCTTCTCCCGAATCGACTGTGCTAGAATAGATACCACACAAGGAAAAATCTTCACAATTTTAATTATGGGGTAGTTGTGTCCTAGCCGACATGATTTAGGACCTGAAAGCAAGAAAATGAAGCAACCCATCAACAAGGTCTCAAGTAGAACCTGTTTTAAAGCGCAACCCTTCAAGAAAGATATAGGGAAAAGTTACCTGCATCAAGTTGTATATCCTACAAGATAAATTATACAACCCCCGAGTGTTAGAAGAGTCAAAGCAAGGAGGTGGGTAGTAAAAAAAAAATCAAAACAGAAAGATAACCAGTAGAAGAGTTAAAACTTACCCATGGGTAGGGTTTTGCCTCCTCCTTCCGCAAGGAAATAAGAATTTGGAAAAAAAAAACAAAAAAACCCAACAGGTGATAGAATGAACAAATAACTGCTTCCTGGGAGACTCCCAAAAGGCAAACAAAACAAAACAAAACCCTTACCTACCTAGTCATCTGAGTCGAGCCTCCGGGAAACAACTTGGTGAGAATGTCGATTACAAAACTATAAGGAGGTCCTGTTGAACTCTAAGTTAGTTTGAAATGTAAGGAATTAAACCAAGGAGATAACCGAATAATTTAAACGATTCTCACTGCACTTACCTAGTCGACGCTCGTGAAGCTCCTGGAACTGGTTCCGCGCAGAGAGAGAGACCCAATGCAACAAAAAAGTGACCGATACGAAAACCCTAAGGGTGTCAAAGTAGAGCTCCCTAAGGGTGTCAAAGTAGAGCTCCTCCATGCCTTCGAATGCCGAGAGAATAATCGACACACAGTCGACCTAGCTAGGGTATTATCTTGGAATGGCCTCATTGCCTTTCAGTCGTTGGATGTGGAGGGGTACAAGTGTAGCGTCAGGATGAAGAGCTATGTGACAAAGTAGTTAATGAGCCAGCTCCAAAGGCACCATACCTGCTCTCTACCATAGATAAGTTTCAAAAGAAAGTATATTCTCGACACATTAAATCTTTGTCGTTGATTTAAAAAATCAACCTACTTTCATCCACCCAAAAGTCGAATTAAAATACATAAACATGAGTTTGACTGCAATTTATGTGTTGGAGTTTCGGCGAGTTTTTGCCAAGATGCCTATTTATTTTACAAATAAATGATTAAAATACATAAACATGAGATTGTCTAAATATCGATATCAATCATTACACAATCCAAAATTCAGACTTTAACAAATTTTTAAAATTAACCAAAAAAAAATTAAGTAAAAAACAACAGATAAAAACTTTCAACTATTTTTTTTTCCAAACAAACATTTAAGCCATATTAAACACCCAATTTCTTTAAATTTTTTTCATTATTTATTTAAATCATAACTTCTAATACTTGCATATAGTTAACAGACAAATCCAAATTATAGAATAATTTTTGACACCACAAATTACTTTCAATCTATTGCGGCTTTGCCGAGTCTGAGAGGCGTGGACGGGTATTGTTCTCATAGAGAATAGGTCAAATTTGAGGTGAAATTTTTTTTAACCAATATAATGAGGCACATTTTCACATCAGGGAAGACTTTTATTAGAATATCCATGTACAAATCTATTTATATTTTTGTATCTATTTATATTTTCATTACAAAACATCAGCAATGTCAAGTTTATAGGTGTATGTATTTATTTTGGAATAATATTTTTTAATTTTAATTTAATTAATGTTATTTTAAAATATTTA
Organism: Pinus tabuliformis; assembly: GCA_031772625.1. Taxonomy (NCBI): domain Eukaryota; kingdom Viridiplantae; phylum Streptophyta; class Pinopsida; order Pinales; family Pinaceae; genus Pinus; species Pinus tabuliformis. The sequence continues at coordinate 891,683,992 of CM062806.1, read as the reverse complement.
TTATTATTATAGGAGTTGTTTTTAGTGTGATTTTTTGGAAGTTTTTCTGGTGGGTTTTTTAGTTAAATATTTCTAAAATCCGGCAGTAATTTATTGAAATCACAAGTTTGATGGCTAATCCCTACACAATCAAAGTGTCCTAGGGGTTTTTCAGGGTGCTGAATCCAAATATGTAGTTGCAAAACAAGTTTAAATAACACAAATCAAGATTTAACCTCAAATTTATCTGTTGGATTCGGGCATTTGAATATCCAAAAAGTCGCACTAAAGACAACTTCTAAATTAAAAGTTAAATTTATTCTTAAAATAGTTATGTTTATTTTTTTCAATTTTTAAATTAAATTTGATTAATTAAAAAAGAAATTCATAAAAATCAGTGTTATATGAAGTGAATTATAGTTTTTTGGGAATGTATTGGTAAGCAATGGTTTTGGCCTATAATATTGTTACAAAGCATATTTACAAATTAAAAATGGTGGTAATAAAGTGGGAGTAAGTGTTTTGATGTTTATATAAGTGTTAAATTAATCTTATGCATAGCTTTCATCTTCATAACCTTTACTAGAATTTTTATTATATTATAATCTACTTTGTTTGGATTCCCATGACTTTTCCTATATCTTGTACTACATTATATATTATTTTATTTAGGACCTTAAGATATTTATTGAATCTTCATGTTATGCTTCTTGTCCTTGAGAAATTTGTTAGACCTTAAGGCTAATGTTCTTGGGTTTCCCAACCTCTATTAGATATTAAGGCTAGTGTACTCCTTATGGTGTTGTTAAACCTTTTTTCGCAAGAAAAAATGAATCATTCATAACTAAGCGTTTAGTTATATAGTTGTTTAAAATTTCACAAATTGAGAAAATCTATTTATATTTTCAGTAGGTTTTGAAGAAAATATTTTCCCTTGATATTTTATAAAGTCCCGTTAATGCATCATTTTCTTTAAAAAAAGCATTAAATTTTCAAGTCTTTAACTAGGATCTTCCAACACTCAATGCCTCCCTCCTATAATCCACATTCAACTGGTCACATGTTTCCTTAATTTATTATTCTTATCCTATTTCCACCCCAACACTATGGATCCACTACAACACATCATGAAGCTACTCATTTTGGGAAATATAATACCCCAATTTTTTACGCTTATTATTTATTAAATCAAATTATGTAGATATCATAAATATGGTAGTATGAATTCCTAGTATGAAGCTAAAGTCCAAGGGCCAATTAGTGAATGTTTATGCACGTATGATGTTAATATTCATACATGGATCATGTGTTAGGTATGAAAAGTAAAATCATTTTATGTAAATAATAATCAACATAATTCTACCAAAGGGGAAGAGAAAAGTGGCGCCTATGGGAAAGTAAATCATTAACTCCCAAGCATTAGCCATAAAACTCATCTGTTTTTTTAGCATGTCCCTTAAATGAAATTGTCTACCTGTTTCATTGGTGGGGATGTCTTCCCATGCAGTTATGGAAGCATGGGTTAGGTACAATAGTAATGGGAGTTTAAGAGTGCTACATACATGTTGTCAAAATTAATTTCACCAATCATTTCATTTTGCTTGACTCTAGCATTCATTCTATCACTCTCACCATCACATTCTATATTATTCATGTTATCTTCTTCAGTACTATTGAGAAAAAATATGTAAGTTGACTAAAATTATCATTGTTAAGATAAAATAATATACATTTGAATAAAACATAATGTTTTTATGTTAGGATAGATAGTGAGAAATTTAGGAAACCTTCGCCCACTATTCATTTGCTACTTTTGGAGCCCTTGAGAGTCAAGTATTTATCTTTTAGGAAATTCTTATGAATCATAAAACAAGTTGAGCTCTTTTTTGCCACATTAAATTTCACTAAAGTTAATAATAGATTTAATGAATTGTTGAGAAAATAAGGGGAATATCTTCTTTATGTTATGTGGGGTAGTGGAACAAAGTTCCTTTGATTTCGCATAATAAATGAGATGTTTGCAATGCTTTGTAGAGGAATATATTAGCTGAGAATGATAGCAGATGGGTTGCACCAAAAGGAAGACGAAGCCTATAGTTTGTTTCCTTCAACTTGAAGACCCCATAGCCTAGATTGGTAATGGTACCCAAACTAGATCCCTAGGTTCTGTGGAAAAGAAATTCTAGCAAGCCAGTATCTTGAATCTCTTAGGTTGAAAGATAATTTCAGTATTATTGTTTGTAACATGAAAAATTCATTTTTACATTTTTAATGAAAATAAATGTATCGTGCATGCTATGTGTGGTTATGCTTATTGTTTCCATTGCATTTTAATTTCACCCCTATATATGCATTTTAGGAAATTTTGGTCCTTGTTGGGAGGTTTATTTAGTTTTTATTATGGGAATATAGTCTATAAGGGATATCCTTGGAAGTTCCTACCATTTCTACCAATGTCGAGATTAGTATTATAGGAAAAACTGCTACAAGAAATATTTAATAACCTACCACACATTCAATTTCCCTCTGCCAAACTCCCACGTCCATGAAATCTATTCCCATTTCAATTATAAATCCAATATCAATTAAGAATTATTTATAAGACTCATTAAACTAATGCATGCACCATTTTGAGTAATTTAAAACTTTTCGGAAACAAAAAAGAACAGACTAGATTTTGAGAGGATGGAGGCGTTGGCTAGGTTAGCAGTTGATCATGGGTAGCAGGTGCGTGGATGTAGCAGAAGGACGCAGATGTCTGTACTAGCAATGTACACATCCCCATCATCACATGCGCATCCTTTTACCATTTACCATGGGTTGTTTTGGGGCTTTTACTCTGTTTCTTTTACTTGATCGCCCGTTCCCACCCTATGACACTGCTGGTTGACCTCTGGCCTCCCTCATCTGTTTCTATCGCCTTTCCATTCCTCCCTCTGGCGGTTACCAAGGCAGCTGGCGTTTACTTTACCCAGACAGTGATGGACCTAGAAATGGTTGATTATTTGGAGGAAGAGATAGCAGAAGGCACTATCTGGGCGACCTCGAGACCAGCTAAGTTGGGGACTATCTCTTTTGGCGAAGACCTGCATGAGACCATCTCAGGACTCCCCATGCTCTCTGGACCACTGAATCACCAGATTATCTTGCCGGATGACCCTCCTACCTGGCCGTCACTCTCAACTCCCCCATCGTCCCCGGCGTCCCTAGGGTTTGCTACGGGTTGCCTTAACCCTAACCCTTCGTCCCCGACCCTTGGTCATTATTTGCATCTCGGTATCACCGTAAACCCTCCCTCCCCCCGTGCCCTTCCGACATCCTCGACTCCTATGACCCCGTCGTGCTCTTCCCCCCCAAAGCGGAAAGCCCCCCCACAACTTCTTCCCCCCCTGTGAATTCCCTCGTCTAGGAGAACTCTTCAGAAGGTCGTGGGAATCCTGCAGCTAAGGATAGGACTGCCAAGAAGACACGGTGTTTTAGAACAAAGGAGGTGGACACACTCCTCAGATTGGAGGAAGATATTTGGCTGGGAGAAACCATGGATTTTGCTAATAGGGTACTGGTAGGTAGAAGAAGGGGCCACAGCTACACAACGGCCCATTTGAAATCATGGGTTTCGGAGGTCTGGGGGAACCACCCGGTGGATCTACCCATTATGCAAACGTTCATAAAGGGTTGGTTTGCTCTCAAATTCTCCTGGCCTAACCTTACGAATTGGGTACTTTCGTCGTATTGGCATTTTGAACATGCCCTAGTTCTGCTGAAGTGATGGTCTATTCAGGAGAATCGAGAATTCCATTGGCTCTTATATGGAATCAGACAAGTCATATCTGTCCACTGGTTCACCCCGAGCAAGAATTCATAATGATTCAATGAAGGTCCTTCACTCAAAAGTAACCTCTGGATTACGAGGGCATTCCATACAGATGTCGACGCTGCCACAAAGTGGGGCACGTGTACAAAGATTGCCCTCTGGTCAATAAGCGAGTACAACAGCCAGTGGAAAACATTCAGGAAGCTCGTCCTCCAGGGGAGAAACCTTAATCCGCTATTGAAAGAGAAGCTTCGAGCCCTCCAGATATGACCGTTGCAGATAAGATTCAAGAGAAAGACCAGAGGAAGAAGCGTGGGAAGGCTCCTCTCCAGCCTCCCTCTCTGCCTCTAACTAGAGCACAGGCGACTATAAGGGATGCTCACACCATGGGTATGTCTTCTCTCCCCCTCCCCTCTGATTTTTCTTCCTATGTTACTGCTGTTATGCCTTCTCAGTATAGGTAGTTTTTTTCGATTGATCCCTCAGATACTCCCTTGTTTGCCCCCCTATCCCCCCCCTTCGGCCTTCACATTCGACCCATATGGCCTAGCATTTCTCCATAGCACCCCCCCATTTTCTCCTTCCCTCAGCCTTCTCTCTCAGAGGCATCCCTTTCCCCCTTCCCCGACTCTGATAACCCCGAACCCCATTACCCCCTCCGCTCCCAGATGCGCTCTCAAGGCTTAGACACTATAGGCTTTGAGGTCATTGCCTCCCCCCCCCCGCCCCCCCAAATCCAGAGGGCGACCCTCCCACCTCTCCAAATCCATGCATCAGGCTGGGGAGGAGGTTGCCTCTGGTAAGCAGAAGACTTTAAACTAGGCCCTTAGAGTAGAGCAAGCCCCTCCCCACCCCCCCCCCCCAATGAAGCTCCTCTCTTTTAATTGTTGTGGGGTGGCTAGCCTAGACAAAAAACTAGCCCTCAAGCGCTTATTTGCCTCTGAGCAGGTCGACATTATTTTCCTACAAGAGACCCTCGGCTCTGCTTCTGTTGTATCCTCCCTTCTTGCTTCATGGCTCCCAGGCTGGTCTTTTTACTCTCTCAATGCCTCGGGTAGATCAGGGGGTTTATCCCTAGGCATTTGTAACAGATCAATTAAAACTCTGAGTGTTTGGGGTGGCCAGGGCTATTTAGGCACAGACATATATTCCCCAACCCTAGAATTGGAATTCAAGATACTCAACATGTATGGGCCTTGTCAGGACAGGATGGCTTTTTGGAGACCTCTTCTCAACTCGTCCCTCCTACTCCAAGATAATATTATTATAGGGGGAGACCTTAATTTCTCTCTGGGACACTCATAATCTTGGGGCAATCATGCTCAGGTGGATGCTATGATGGGTCTCTTTAACAACCTCTTGGAATCCCATAACTTCATCGATGCCCCTTCAACAAAAAAGTAGCCTACTTGGAGGAATAACAAGGTGGGGGAAGCAAGTTTGGCCAGAAGACTTGATCGCTTCCTCACTAAAGAAGGCCTGATCAACGGAGGTCTTTGTATTAGACAATGGGTAAGCACGGGCGGGCTGGCGAACCACCGACCTATATACCTAGAGATGCAGGATTTCATTAGCAAACCTAAGGCCCCCTTCAAGTTCAATTCTACCTGGCTGTAAGATCTAGAATATATCAAGCTTGTGATGGATTTCTGGAAGGCACACCCTCCAGGTATATCGGGGGACATAACTCAGAACTTCCTCCACAATATGAAGGAACTGAAGAGCTTATCCAAGTCTTGGGCTCAGAAGAAAAAAGAGGCGGACGAATTAACCCTCCAGGAGGTGGAGAAGGCCATTTCTTTGTTTGAGGAGAACTCAGGAGGAGTCTTAAGGACCCAAGAATAAAAATAATCATGTACTGCTTCGCTTCATAAGAGAACCCTAGTTCTGAAAAATAGAGAAGTGAATTGGTCGCTCCGCAGCAGTGCTATCTGGCTAAAGGAGGGAGACGATAACATTAAATTCTTCCATAAACATGCGAATGGTAGAAAGGCCATAAACATGATCTGGGAGCTTAAGGATTCAGAGGGAAGGTCTGTTCAATCCTTTAGAGAGTTGGCTGCCCTTGCATGCTCACACTTTCAAAATATTTATAAGTTGCCTCCCTGTGCCTCCCTGGCCGAAGTGATGAGAACCATGTAGCTTTTCTCGAGGTATGTTGAGCAAGAGGTGGAACATGAGTTAGAGGGAGAAGTATCTATGAGAGAGTTGGAAGATACTTTAAAAATTTTAAAGAAAGAAAAGAGCCCAGGGCCGGATGGCTGGTCCGTAGAATTCTATGTGACCTTTTTTGAGGTGTTGGGGGCGGACCTCCTGCAAATCATTGAGGAAAGCAGAAAGAGAGGGAGAATTCCAGGCAGCCTAAAAGCTACTTTCATTGCCCTCATCCCTAAATCTGACAAGCCCTCCTCTTTTGATGGCTTCAGACCCATTTCCCTTTGCAATTGCATTTACAAAATCATTGCCAAAATCATAGCAAATCGCTTAAAGCCAGTCCTCTTGCTCCACATCTCCCAAGAGCAATTTTCCTTCCTGCACAATAGACAAATTCATGAGGCTATAGGAACTGCTCAGGAACTCCTCCATTCTGTCCAGTACCGGAAAATGAAAGGCATGATCCTAAAGATTGATCTCTCTAAAGCTTTTGATAGAGTCAATTGGCTCTACCTACGCCTGCTTCTTACTCACATTGGTTTCCCCTTTTCTTTTATCAAATGGATCATGAGCTGCATAACTGATGTTCCCTTTTGTGTGTTAATAAATGGCTCAGCCTCCCCTCTCTTTCATGCAGAAAGGGGACTCAGACAAGGATGTCCCCTGTCTCCGCTCTTGTTTCTCCTGGTAATGGAGGGCCTTAGCAGATTTATTCATGAAGAACATAGAAATGGGTGCCTAAAAGGCATCAAAGTTATTGATTCCCTCTTCTTGAATCATTTGTTGTTTGTGGACGACGTCCTCATATTTCTTGATGGTATTTTCGGAGACCTCACAGCTCTCCACCAAGTCATGGGGATCTTAAAAAGGCCATAGGAATGGTTCTAAACAAATCAAAATCAACCTTGTCTGCACTTGGATGTGACCAAAACGAGCTATTGTTCATGCTTAGGAGATTCCCCTTTATCACTTTCCCGTTCGAAGAAGGCCTGAGATATCTGGGGTATCGTCTGAAGCCATTTGGCTACAAAATTGTAGACTGGATCTGGCTTATCACAAAGGTGGAAAAACGTCTGAATATTTGGCATCATAAATACCTTTCTAGAGCTGGAAGACTAACTCTGATCAAAGCGGTATTAGAAGCAACCCCTGTCTATTGGATGACCCTAGCCTGGATTCCCAAAGGCATCCTAGACAGGCTACAGAAAATATGTTGCAGATTTTTGTGGAAGGGGAACCAGATAGGCAGACTCTTTGCTTGGACAAGATGGGAGACTCTGGTGCTGCCTAAACGTTGGGGGGGTTGGGGGATCAAAAGACTGGACTTTTTCTCAAAAGCGCTAGCGGAAAAATTGGGCTAGAAGCTCCTCAACAACGACAGCCTTTGGACGAAGGTTGTCACCTCAAAATATATAACCCCCTCAAATCCTCTGGATTGGATTCGCCAAGATCATCGATCCAATGGGAACTTCTCCAACATCTAGAAAGCAGTAATAAATGCCAGGGACCTGATAAGAAATGGATTGGCTTGGAGAATTCGATCGGGCTCCCAAGTGCACCTAGGAGTGGACCCATGGGTGGGTTGTGGTAATGTTCACAAACTCCTCGAGGGGACTGTACATCTCAGTCATATTGTAGACAATGAGCGCTCCTCATTAGCACAACAAGCATGGAAATCGGGAATAGCCCTAAACATTCCCCTTCAGTGGTAGCAAGCTTGGATTCTTTTCATTACAACGCTAATGGAGGCTCACATCAGGATTATGGAAAGGGAAGATGAGCTCATCTGGGCTTTTGCAAAACACGGTTACTATGCACCCAAGATCGGATATCTGGTTCTAATGGAACCTTTCAAGCCACCGACTTCTGAGATAAGATGGAACCTTCTTTGGAAACTCAAAGCTGCCCCCAGAACAAAGTTGCTCCTGTGGTCCATTTTGAATAATAGAGTTCCTACAGGGGAAAATCTCATGAAGCGATCTTTCGCTGGAGCGTTCTGGTGCCACCTATGTAGAAACAACAACGAGGACACAGAACACCTCTTCTTGGGGTGCCCATCGGCACTCGAGCTTTGGAATGGAATCCTGACATCACTTTCCATTCGGACCAGATGGCATGGGACAACAGTCAAGGAGGCGTGGAACACATGGTGGAGGGACACTTCTGGGAAGGAAAGGAACCTACCTCTGCTAATCAGCTGAGAGCTTTGGATAGCAAGGAATCAGATTATTTTCGTGCAAAAGTTTCCTCACTAGCCCTCCATTCATAACAAAATCATAGCAAACTATCACATGATCCCCGAAGAGTCCCCAAAAAACCAGAAAAGGATTGTTGAGACAGAGGTCATCAACAAATCCATCCCTTGGGATTTCTTTGATGGTTCAGCTCAGGAGACGGGCTATGGCGAGGGAGCGATCCTACATTTATCCAAAACCCATACATACAAAATCCAAATGGGTTTAGGCAGGGTAACCAACAATTATGTTGAGCTCGTTACTGCAAAAAACATAATTTTTTTTGCTTTACAAAAACAATGCACAAACCTGAAACTTTATGGTGACTCAAAATTGGTCATAAACTGGATCAACAAAAAATATACATGTTCTGCTTACACATTGAGGCATATATTGGATGAGATACATAGACTTGTCTTGCTTTTTGACTCATTCATTTGTCATCGAATTTACAGGGAGTGGAACACCTCTGCTGACTTCCTATCCAAAGAAGCAGCGATCAGCGACGACAACTCTTGGATGATTTGCAAAGATTTGGACGGGGTCGTGTATCAGCACTACCACATGCTTTTGTAGACCCCAAAGCATTTTGACAGCAGCACGAGAAACAGTTTTTACTCAGTTTTTGATGATAAAACATTTTTGTTATATTGTGAATAGTTATCGGTTACTCTTTATCCCTCTGAGAAGAGGATAGACAATTTAAATTATAAGTGTTTTGATTTTTTTCATGAACTCCCTGCGTGGAGGAATGCACAGTTTCTTTCATTTTTGGTTGGACAGGCAGTGCCATATCAAAGTAATGCTTATGCATATACAAAATGTAATTTTCATCTTTATTAATGGAAATTACGACTTTTTCCACGGGAAAAAAAATGCATGGACCATTTTAAAGAACCTTAATGTATCATTAACAACATTTTTAGACTATAATGCATATTTTGTTAAGCTTGCTCTTAGTTCCTCACCATGCCCTTAATCTTATCCCTACAAACGTACCTCCAAATCTACTTCCAGATTGATTCCTTCCTCTCATAATGAGTGTTTTGATGTAATTAATGATCATTAGGAAACATTAACACAAGTAACTCCAACTCCAACTCCTCTTTTTCTTCCTCTTCCTCTTCCTTTTCCCAAAGTATTTTTATCATAGATATCTATTTTGAGATCATATTGTTAATTATGTTAATGGCAATAAGTTAAATATGGATCATATCAACTCCATAGCTTTTATTAATTGAGGTAATATTAGTATTACTCATTCCACCATTCCTTATGAGGTATAAGTCTTCTCTAACACTATCACAGAAGCCTTACATTTATTTTCTTCATGGTATAATTGTACGTTTATGCATTACTAGGTAAGGGAATATAATAAATTATCTCTATTATCGAGTAGTGGACCTATTAGATTCCACAACTTTAATGAATATTTCCAAAGTGGGCCATTGAAATAATTTTAATTTGAATTATAAGATCTTTTTAGAAATAAGATAGTGCATGTTTTTTTTGTTTCCACTTCCTCCACCTTATTAGGAAAAATATAACATGAGACTATATGTTGAAGGGCATTTGATTGACGGCCAAATATATGATAAATCTATTTAAAATATCACATTCTATTATCATGCTTGTAGAACAAATTTACCCTTATCAACGTGGAACATGATCCACACGTGGTGGTTTTAGATGTGAATGCATATAAGTTCATAACATGCTAAAGTGAAATAAATGACTTAGGCGGAGTTATTTGAGGTTCTGGATAAATATAACTAGCATTCCTTTGTGAAATTACTTTCACTGAGAAATATGCTTCTAATTAAGAAAGAGCATATGGTCGGATACCATACCACTAGAAGCATATTTTTGGCTTTGTAACTTTCACATATCCATAAATTATGAAGATAACATGATAAAAGGATAACTCTGTGTGCTTTGTTAGATCGTATAATAATAACGGTAAAATTGTAGATAAAACGAAACATGATAGAGGAGAGAAGTCTGTAATATATGCACATTTCAATTAGTTTGATTTTAAGGACTATGGTAATATACTTCTAAGTCCTAGAGTATTTAATAACATATTGTTCTTAGGAAGGATAATATTGGTTATATAGGGAGGTAAATAAGGAAGACGATGAAAATAATGTGGGCATATTCATGAAAGAGACCCACTTAGAGGAAATAAAATAATAATGAGTAGTTAGCATAGAAAATAAAAATATTTGTGAAAAAGTATAAATGTGTGACTATCATTGTATCAATATATATATTGGATAGATTTTATTGTATTGTATCGAGCATGCCATATAAAGTGATTCTCGCTATCTGTTAAGGAGTATTTAATGATATCACATTAACTTAATGATTCTTTCTAAATTTGTCTTCTTTATGGTGTGAATGCATTTAGTATTTTTAAAGTTAAAGGTTTATTTGGAAGTTCAAAGTTTACCTTTTAGTTTCTATTTACAAGGTTTAATATATGTTATTTTCTAGATTTTTCAATGACAAGAGAAGATGTTGACATATAGATTGATTCATATAGTTTTTTTAATTGGGAGTATAAAGAAACCAACTATATATTTTATTTTTTTATCAAAAAAATTACTTTATTCAAAATCAAAATTTTAAGATATTAGATTTTGGAAAATTAATATAAAGGAAAATTATATTAGTATTTTATAATAATAGTCATACATAATATAGATTATATATATTTTGATAGGGTTCTTAGATTTATGCAAAACTAGTAAATACAGATGTAGAATGGTTGTGGCATTTCATAATTATTTTCATAATAAAGATTTGATCAATATTGTTGGAGTTATGATAATTTTAAATTGGATGTATCAAAACCATAGCTATAGAGAAAAGTTTGATTAAAAAGAAAGTGATTTTATTTAAAGCACTAACTGTATTGTTGGTCTTTTACAAGAAAAATGTATTCGATAGGAAAATATGATGGTTAATATGGGGACAGTAGTTGACAGGTGGAGTAAAAAATAATTTAATAGTTGTGGATGATCATTGATTTCCTATGAATGTTACATACTACACAAAAGCCAAAATTTTATAACATTAAAAAATTATGTAAATTGGAAGCATTTGCTTGAGAATACAACAACATTAAAAAGGGAAAAAATTATTCATGAGGTTGATTTAGAACACTGTAAAGAGGACATTGTGCTAAAAAGACATGGAACTGATATATTTTAAGAAAGATCATGATGAATCTTAGTTGGAAGCATAATGAAGATCTCCTTGGTTTCTTCTCAAATGCAACGAAAATCTACAAATGAGAGTCTTGGTGAATCAAAACAAAATGATGACTTGACATTAGAAGAAAACGTGTCATCTTAAATATCTGAGGATATCATTTGTATTTTTCTTGATAATTTCACTAAGTTATTCCATTCATAAACATTCATGCATGTTAAATTATTATAGCGAACCCAAATGAAGAGCTCGTTGATAACATTGGACATCTCGGATCATCAATTCATCTCTCAAGAATGGGCCACTCACCTAGCTCAATGTCCATCTTAACTACCACTATATCAGTTATCTTTAGTTGTATCTCCTCTTTGATAAATATGGCGATGTTTATAGAGTTCCTAGTGTTATTGTTTTAATCACCCACCAGCTTATGATGTATATCAATTATATGGACTTGGTCATAAAATACCAAGGATTTACATCTTTTAAGTTTTCTTGTTCATCGAAGCCTTGGGATGGCTTCTGGAACTAGTGGGGATTTAAGTCAAAGGTATCAATCTCGATGAAGTTGTAGGAATACATGGACATGAACCATGTGATGCTATTATTGAAGCTGTTGGCCCCCAAATCTAGAAAATCCACTAGTCTATCTAGTTCAGATCGATCTTGGAATCCAATATCCAAGGAAGGATACATGATATGTCCTCCACATTTAGAGTGAATCTCAGGGCATAATCTCTCTAAAAATTTCTCTAGTCACCTAACTTATTTATCAAATGACTTCTCACATGGCACGGAGCAGCTTCTCCAAACCACTTCATCTAATGCCAAGAATTCTCCCCTTCCTTAAATATCAACTTATAATGACCCTCATTAATAGTGCTTCTCTCTATATATCCTTCTCTTCTGCTGCATATTTATGCTCCTGGAAAGTGAAAGTGACAGGATGATAGTTGTACCATCTAGTGAAGAATTTATGAAGAAAAAATTACGAGGGCGACCTCATTTTAATTCATAAATGTCATTCATAAATTCTTCATGGTGTTGTATCACATCAATCCATTAAGTTATTTATATTTTCGTTGGTAATGTTCCTTATGATTAGCTTCTACCAATACCACTAGCATGACTACATTGAAATGATTTCAGGTTTAAACATATATTATATCATTTCAGGTTATAATATATATTATTGAATGAATGGATTATAGTTCCAAGTCATCAATGGATAAAGAGGAGAATGCAGTGGCTACAATTGATTTGCACAATGTTCCAGGTCTAGGGAAGAAGGTATATGTTATACAATTGGGTAAATGTTGTCATCACTATATCATTGCGTGGTAAGGATAATATCTATGAAGATGTTATTTGATTCCTTTATGATGGTGTCTTCGCTACTACAACAACCTCCAAATTTCACTACATTCGAATTTTGGAGCATACTTCATTGTCATATAAAGTGTCTCCTCAGTCCTCAAGTATTATTTCATGTTGCTCTATATGTTATAAGTGTTCTTGAATGCTCTCAATTGTCATCGCATTGATTAGAACATCTATAGGTGCATTTCATTGGCACGATACCTTTGTGTGGTCAAACGACGCTTTCGGGTCACAATCACACCCACGTCTCTAGTAGTACTTTGGGAACATGTATAAAGTGGTGTTTTGATGTATATTTATTGTCGATAAAGATTGTATAAATTTTCTTGATGAGTTAGTGTGCTTTGTACTTGGTTCTATGTCTAAAATTCATCTTGTTCACCCCTTGCCCTATCACCCAGACTTAGAAAACTTTTGGTTGAAAAGTGAGCCCATTAACGCCAATATCGCATGAACACACTCTGAATCCTTAATGGGAAACCATTCATTGTTTGAAATAGCACCTTGTTCCCTCCTTGATGGTTATGAACACTCCCAAGGCACGAATCCCCTTCCTTGTCCCAAACTACGCCCTCTAAAATTGACTAAGTCTTCATTGAGCGCACTTCTTCGACTTGAAGAAGTGCGCCCTCCTTGAGCACATGAGAACACCTTGAAGGGATGAAGCTCCATCCTTTAGCCTTTCACAATACGTCATGCGCCCTCTTGACCCTTTGAGCACATGAGCGCACTTCAAAGGCACGAAGCTGCATCCTTTTTCCTTCGTCCTTGTGCTATGTGCCCTATTGGTCTCCTAAGCACATGAGCACAATTTGAAGGCATGAAGCTTCATCCTTCGTCCTTAGAAGTTTCACCATGCACCCTCTTTTGTCTCTTAAGTGTATGACACAAAGTGTCATTCTTCATTCTTCGGACTTGCGCCATGTGCCCTCCTTGAGAGCACTCCTTTGACCCAAAGGGATGTGCCCTCCTTGAGAGCACTCCTTCGACCTGAAGGAATGCACCCTCCTTAAGAGCACTGATTCAACCGAAAGGAATACACCCTCCTTGAGAGAACTCCTTTGACCTGAAGGGATGTTCCCTCCTTGAGAACACTCCTTCGACACAAAGGAATGCACCCTACTTCAAATGCTTCCACTTCATCCTTTGAACTTGCGCCATGCATCTTGCCTTAACTATATCCCTCTCTTGAGCACATGAGTGCATGCCAAATCCACAAATCCCTTCCCCTTCAAGCCTTAAGCCTTTCAAAGTGCGCCCAGAAGCCCAGAAACCCATTTTGTCCCTCTTTACCACATTGAAAAGGCATGAACAGAAAATATGCATAAAACATGGTAGAATAGGATATTTTTCAGGATGATGGTTGCTTGTCATGAGTGATTATAGATGTAGATATTCTAGAAACCTGATGGAAATCACACATGATGAAGGTTGGGTAAGAGAATAAACAAAGGAAGCACAAACGAATCAAGAACACAACTAAAACTTGATGATCGAAACACCCTAATACTCCAAGAATGAATACCCTTTGGAGGGTGGAAGCGCTATGATCAGAAGATGAACAAAGAATAGACACAGTGGCATTATTTCACGACTGAAGAATATCCATGTCATTAGTCGCTGTCAATCCCAGTCATCCAAGACAGTGACATGTCTAGTTTCATCATATGATGATGTGGAAGTCAAGATGCAATATTGTGATCATTAAAAAGGATAAACAAGTAGAAGTCCAAGAGTCATGTGTGAACTCAAGAGTCATGGAATTCCAAAGGAAATGTAATACCAAAAGTCATATGTAATTCCAAAATTCATTTGGAACTTCAAAGATTGTAGAATTCCAAAGGTCACTAGAAGTTAGAAATTTAAGAGACATGAGGATATGAAAGGTCACTCCTCAAGTTATAAATAAATCCTCATTTCTCATGTAAATAAATTTTAACCTTGGCTTCTCCCATAAGGCATAAGAGAGATAAGTTATTACTTTTGGGGAGCAAGTAGTGGCTCCAATGCTCCACTATTGGAGCAAGTGATGTTCGTTGTATTCATGCATCTTGGGACTTTTACTTAATATTTGAAGCCTGATGGCCAGCATGTTTTCATGCATGGATTATGAATGTTTATAAGACTATTCTATGAATTTTTATGATTCATGTTTTCTTTCACCAGTACTAAGGTAGTTGAACTATTTCAGTTATTTTAGTGCTTATCCTATTGATAATGTGTTGTAATGGTTATAACGATCGTCACATCTTTGTGGACTATTCTGCTGGATGTTAGACGAAACATTTATGTTTATTTGTGTATTTACTAGGGTGATACTATTAAATCTCTCGTAAAGGTTCACTTTTCTCCCCCCGCAGTAGAAGAACCTTGATGTACATGCATCTGAACATTCACCAGACACACTTTCTTGATTTGCAAAGGCACATATGTGATTCTCTCTCTCGCTGACAACTAAAGCCAAGGCATATCTTTAAATATATAGCAGTCGGGTTGTATTCTAGATGGGAATCCTACACCAAACTGTGTGAGGTCTATTTGGGACGTTATATTGGGGAGATCCCTTGTATGTTCGCAGTATCCAGTACCATCAATAGATGGTCATTGGTACAATGATTTTTACCTGGGAATTAAATATTTGCCTTTTCAATCTCATCTATTTCGCTCCCCAGTAAACATAATCATCTCTTTCCACTCATATTTTGTATAATATAATCGCATGAAGGTTAGTTGAGGTTTAATCATGGCCCAAAGGAGAAATATGGGCCAGGATAAATGACTTATCATCTCAAGATGACTTAATATTTTGTGGATCCCAAGAATAAAAGGTGTGGACTAATTCTCCTAATGAAAATCTAGGCATCGTCAGATCAACCACTCAAATTTACCTCCTTCACATTCATAATGATGCAGCTATTTATTTTTGGCACATTTTCTAGGTGATTGTTTGCATGTAACTGCCCATGGGATAAAGTTATACGTTGAGGACAGAAACAATTATTTTTCCAGCACAATCACCCTAGAGAAGGTTTAACATATGGTGAGATTTTTTTCAACATGCACATGATTATTAATGGTGATCTCATCTAAAATTTGATGAATTACTTTAAAGGTATGCCATCCATAATTCGTGAAAGGATTTTAATCTTCGAACACATGAAAGCATCTCTTCCTCCCAAGAAAATATCTTGAAAGTTGAAGTGTTAAATGCTTAATGTTTAGATTTACATATGTTAGACACCTAATCCTCTAAGGGTTGGTGTGGAAGCTGAACAGCCAAAAGGAGCCCAAGAGACCACTTGGAATATGAATCCAAGGGTCACACCATGTACTATAAATGTATATCATTTGTTAATAATAAGTGAACTCTCATGCTTATCTTTAATATTCTATTGTTTCCATGTGTGTGTTTAACATGGTATCAGAGCAGACGATATCCTGCCCTGCTCATATTTGAGCCACTAATTTTTGTGGTCTTTCTCTGTGTGTTTGTCAGACCTGAGCGTTGTCTAAAATATTCCAGAATCTATCTGCACCAGTCAGAGCACAGATCCCAATTTCGCTCTTTGCTCCTATAACTCTAGCTATTTTCTTGCCATTATACGCTGTCCCTATGCGTTATATCCATCTGTGCATTGAATGTCGTAGTCTGTGCATTAGCTACGTTATGCACTAATTTTCTGCGCATCCCAGTAGTTTTTGATATGTATTGGTGTTGATATATCTCCTGGGGTGTTGGCCATTTTATTTCAATTAATGAATCCTGTGCGTTCTTTTTGAAGGCTGGTGTATATTTGTTGTTTGTGCTAAAATATGGTACGGTCAAATCTCTGCTGAAAATTCATTCAATGCCCTGAGCGTTGGTTGGAAGGGTGTTTCTTTTTTGTGATGGTTGTTGCTCTTAATATGTGCGCTGTATGTGCTGAAGATTAAGGCTCTATTGTAGACAAAGAAATCAGTTTTGTGTATGGCTCATTGATTCATGTAACATATTTGTGCCTTCTCTGTCACACTGCCAATCAGTTCTTACCTTCTAGTCCATATATTCTCCTATTTCATTACTGCGCAGAGAAACGCTCCTTCACTCAGTGTTATTTGTGCCATTTCTATCCTACCATTCTGAATGTGCTCAGTCATTTCACTCAGCCATTTCTCTGTAATAATCTGCTAAAAAAAAATGCCATTATGGTCAGCTTGTTAGCACTGACACAACATTTTTGTACCTTCATGATCAAAGTGCTATCCTTGTAAGATTCTTCACCTAATGTATCAAACTTTGCAATTGCCTCGTCAAAGGCCTACTTGGCAAGTGTACAGACACGATCTGGTGAATTCAAAATATCATAATAGAATACAGAAAAGTTAAGGGCTAGTCCCAGTCTGATAGGGTGAGTTGGAGCCAACTCTGCAATCGCAATGTCCTGGGTTGCCTTGTATGCAAGAAACATGCTTTCAGCAGCTTCCTTCCTCTCAGCACTAGTTTTAAATTCTGCAAGATATCGATGGTAATCACCCTTCATCTTAAGATAAAATACCTTGGACTCACCAGATGTGGATGATGGGATAAGATGTGTATCCAGAAGACGTAGAATGCCATCAAAAATATTACTGAGCTCAGACTCAACTTTGCCTCTATATTCTCTTATCATAGTAACGTGTTCTTCATTTCCCACTCAATAATGTGGAGTTTTAGTTAGTTTGCGCACCAGTAAAGTAATTTGAAGGATCTAGTTAGGTGTAAAAGAAGCTATCCTCCCACTGCCATTGGTTCCTTTGTTTGTAATAGAGGACACTGTACATCAATGCCAATGCTTCCCATTCCACGAAGAAGAGAAACAATGAATATTATTTGGGTGTCCCTGTAAATTCATTTGGGTCGTGCCACATTTATAATATACATTGAACATTCTAATCTCTATTAATGGACTCGAAAGGTAAATACGCGTGTTTTTGTTATTTTTGAGGTATCTGGGCGTGTTGTTTTTCATGGCGGTTGGAGGTTTCAATATGTTGGGTGTCAAAAGGCGCCCTCCATTTACATGCCAAAATCGTCCTCAATCCAAATTGACCAAGGACGATGCTCTCTCTATTTATGCTTGATTTTTCAGTTGAAGTTGTGAACAGTATTGTGCGTATGGATTCAGTATGAGAAATATAACAGCTAAAAATGTCATGTAGTTTTGCCACACTGAGGAATAATTGTTGGGGACCTCCTCCATGTGTTGGGCTGAACGATTTACTGAATGGGCACATTGGTTACTGTCCTTCCACATCGATCGTAGAACTTGTTCACACTTGTTGATGGTCTTCATGATTTGTTGATGACACATTTATGATTTGTTGTATTTGCCTCCAAATCTAATAAGCAATTATATATAGTCATGTTTCTAAAGGCTTTGTGGTCTTTGGAAGAAGCTAATAATTGATATCTAGATTCACGCTGTTGCAAAAATCATATGATTTTTTATTTTTAGGAATTGTAGGATGTATGCTTTGATTGAGGGGCTGCCAGATGCAGTTTCACTTCAGTGCCTAGCACGTGTGCCATTCACATTTCATCCTCAATAAACCAACTGGAGTTTACAAACGTTGGATTGATGGTCTGCGCAGAGATTGTTGCATGCTTACTGTGAAGGGTTAGTGACAGAGAGTACCTGTTGGTGATAATTATTAGTAGACCATCTTGCTTGAAGTATTTCGCTACCAATTCCATCCATGTACACTATTTGAAGGGGTTTGAAATTCAAGTCTAGCTGCATAGAATTCTGCTAATGGTTGGGTTGTCATATACTGATTTAGATTTCTGAAGAGATATGTTGTCTCCATCTCATCGTGTAACCAGGTTCTTTGCTTCCCAGCTACTTCTTCATTACAGTTTGTTGGCTAAGATGTTTTTTTCCTGTGTAATTTTGCGCACAATATGTTCATGGAAAAAATATGTCATATGGTATGAAATTGCATGGTATATGGAGGTATATTGAGAGCCTACATACTTGAATATTTTTTGAAGACAAAGTTGTAAGCCAATCAATTTTTGCAGTGATATTATTGTGAAATGGATAGAATCGACGTTGTATTAGAATTACTGAATACTCTAATACATTCTACTATGGAAAATACAATTATGATTGACAAAGCCATTGTCGCAGACATTCAAACTTGTTTGAAAAATGTACAAGAAAACATTGAATTTTTGCAGCTGGAGTCTCAACTTCAACAAGATGAGCTACAATAGAAAAGACATCATTCTGAATTGTTTTCTGTTTAGAACAATTCTCTCTTCAAGATTGACATAGACTCCCATCAGCAACAATAATATGAAGTTGAGGTTGATTCAGTTCCCAGTTCAAGAGAAAAGTTACATGCAGATGCAGAAGTTCATCCTATACTTCCCAAGTCGGTCATCAGACATTGGGAAGAGCTTGTCCACAACAAGCACAGAACTGGTCTTGGATATGACAAGGACGTGTCCTTTCATATTCCAGATTACTCAAAGCCCATCCAATTTCAAAGTGCTGGATTCCTTCATGACAGTTCACCTTTAGCTGTTCTAGATTATTCTCCTCTTCCACAACAACAAATTGTGAAATGCCAACACTGTGACCAAGTTGGCCATCTGAAATATCACTATTTTGATCTTCATCCATGTAAGCACTATCATAAAACTAGCCATTCTTCAAATAGATGCTTTAAAAACAAACCTCATGCAAGAACAAAGATTCATCTTGGATGGATCGCTTCTTGGCAATGGGCATCAACAACCAAGAATATATTTTAGTCATATGTCCGAGCTTGTTCTAGAGTATTGAACAATCTTGCAGTTGAGTTTTCTCCATCATCTCACCTTGTATCTGACAGGGGGGAAATGATGGTCTTCTACAAGCTTTAAAGCCACATCAAGCGAGCCTAAGCCACAACCTGCCATACCAGATTCAGAGTTGTAGCCAGAGACAAAGATGCCCCTGAGCATGCCTTCAATCGGTGATACCTCTTCAAAGAATTGGGGACACTTCCTCTAGCAAAAGAATTTAGCTTCTTGCCAGCTTTGGAAGAGTTCCGGGAATTTCATTAAGAATTCCAGAGTTGTTGGTCATCCTTAAACCATCACAGATTGAGACCTCCCTTTTCAGGTTGAGGTTCTCCCTTTTATGTAGGGTGAGACCTCCCTTTCATGGTTGAAGGTTTCCCTCTTCAAAACATTAGGAGCACTTCCTCTAGCAGAAGACCTGAGCTTCATGCCAGACTTGGAAGAGTTCCGGGAACTGCACTAAGCATTCCAGTGTTGGTGGTCATCCTTAAACCACCACCCTTTATACCAACATTTCAGAGAGCACATTCAGCCTAGTGTTGTCATGCATTTTTGCACATTTTGTATTACAACTCTCTTCTTGGACTCATACATAACCCTTCAGATTAAGGGGGGGAATGTTGGACACCTAATCCTCTAAGGGTTGGTGTGGAAGCTGAACAGCTAAAAGGAGTCACCACTTGGAATATGAATCCAAGGGTCACACCATATACTATAAATGTATATCATTTGTGAATAATAAGCGAACGCTCATGCTTATCTTTAATATTCTGTTGCTGCCATGTGTGTGTTTAACAACATAGTCTGAACTATTATCTCACCAGTATTTAAATGGGGCAAGAATAGTGTTGCATAAACTCTTCATTAATGGAGTTTTTACAGTAAGAGTTTCTATGGTTAAGTAATTGTAATGCTATAATTATAATTATAATTGGAACTAGCATGGACTTTTTAAAGTAAGAGTTTTTATGGTTAAGCAACTCTAATGTTAGAATTATAATTATAATTGGATCTAGCACAACCACATTAGTAAATGTGATTGATATACGCCTAAGGCATAGTTTTCCATCATTTATATGCCAAACAACTTTTATAAATAAGGCCAATTAGCATAATTTAATATTTTTTATTAATATTAGTATTACTAATATTATTTATGTTAATCTCATTAATAATAAAAATAATATTATTATTAATTAAATCTTTTTAATATTAAAGTAATATGAAACATAAAACCTAATTTTAATCTCTGAAATATGTTCAATATGATGTTTTATTTTCCATTTATAAATTACTTTACTCTTCCTATAATCATAACGGACCAAATTTGACAAAATACCAAATTTTTATATGATTCACAAGAAAATAAAATTCCAAAATTTAATAAATAAACTGAAATGATTCATAAAAAGCATTATATAGAAATCGATTTTTATAAATGATGTCAATCCACATAATTTAATATTATTTATTAATATTAATTATATTAAAAATATTAATGTCATTAAGAATAATATTATTATTAATATTAAAGTAATATAAAACATAAAATTTAATTTAAATCTCCAAAGTATTCTAAATATGATATTTTTTATTTTCCATTTATAAATTAATTTTACTCTTCTTACGATCATAAAGATCCAAAATTCACAAAATACCAAATTTTTATATGATTCACAAAAACATAAAATTCCAAATTTTAATAAATACACTGAAATTATTCACAAAAATTATTATTATTATTATTATTATTTTTTAAATAACTATAAATAAAGTGTATCACTGACCAAATAAAATATATTCTATCATGAAATTATATTAAAAAAAATATTTGAAATGTTTAAATTACTACTTCCTGTTGGGCTACCAGGGAAAGTTTTAAAATAATATATATTATCCTGTGTTTTTTTCTATATGGGATCCTACAGTTATTGTCCCTTGCCATTAACGGAAGAAAAAATAATTTTCCTTGTAAAGATAATTTTTTATTTTCCTGAACTAATAAAGAGTTGAAATATGCTAGTTTTAGAATGGCTCACCAGAAGAAATAGCTTGGTTATGATATAAGTGTGTTGCATTCCTGAGGGTGATACTATATATATATATATATATATATCTCAAGAAGGTTCACATAAGGGTCAAGAAAGAAGATTAACAAAAGATATTTAGGTTTCTTGGTTGATAAATATTTCTTTATTAGTCCCTGCCATCTGGCATTCGGCAGGGACTATAGTAATCGAATTGGTCTGAGTTAACATTAGTTCTTTGTCGCTGCCCGGTGTTATTCGGTGTTTATCATAAAGTTTGCAAATGCCCTGTGCGGGGATGTGCCGAGATAGCCTAAGTTACATTTCCACCTGAGACTTCGCCATCTTATTTGGCCTCTTCGCGAGGCGGAAGAGGCTCGAGCATAGCTTAAATTCCTTTTAAGCCCGGTGCATTCTCGCTAACCGTCAACGGGCTTGTTTTAATGTTAACATTAATTCGATAGGTACAAATGCTAGAGATTAATATTGCTTTTTCAGTGATCTCATAGATATACAGAAAATAAAACAAGTGGCATGGTTATGCATGAGGATACAAGTGGCAAACTAATATCGAAACTGTTCTGTTCATCAAACCTATTTCCACTGTCTTTACCAGAACTATTCATCAAACCTGTTTCGCCCTGTGAGGGAGGAGAATAACCCATGGCACTTAAGATGCAGGTTTGCTTTGAGGGAGGAGATCCACTGTCCAAGACGTTTGGTCAAAGTCGTTCTGCCTGTGATATTAACCACTGTCCAAGACGTTGGTCGAAGACGTTCTGCCTGTGAGATTAACCACTCTCCAAGACGCAGGTCTGCTTCCTGGATGGAGGCCTGCTTCTTAAGGTGAAATTACTAATCAGTATTTTTGACCTTCTACATGTAATATATCTCATCTCATTTTTTCAGGATATTAATTCACAACATTTTGAATTCTAATTTTCTGCAGAATGATCAATTTCCATTCAGAAGTTTACATAAGTTTACATATTTGTTGAAAGCATCAAAATTTCAAAACTGTAAACAAAACATCTTAAATTTTTTGGGGTTGCTGGTACTTACTGAATTTTACAGCTCCATTGGCATTCAGTGCGGCTCCATCAGCTTATGCTTATGCGTATTCTCCACCAAGTCTGGCCCCTTAATCAATTTGAGACTGTTCTCAACGAAACCAGCCTCATCATTCTCCATAAGCATAAGCTCATCTTTTAGCTGCCTCATCATTCACCATAAGCATAAGCTCATCTTTTCGCTGATACTACAGGGGAATTCCTGTTCCTCTTCACACATTTCGGCTTCCTATTCTACTTCACACATTTCTTCTACTTTTCTTCTACTGCTTCTTAACAGTAGCAAAGCAGAACATTTCTTCTGCTGCTTCTTAACAACACCACTCCCCAAGGCTGCACCCTTAATCAATTTGAGACTATTCTCAATGAAACCAGCCTCATCATTCTCCATAAACATAAGCTCATCTTTTAGCTGACGCTGCACCCGGCTTCCTATTCCGCTTCACACATTTCTTCTGCTGCTTCTTAACAGCACCACTCCCTTTCACAGAGACCTTAGCAACTTCACAAGTACCCAATGGAAGGCCAATGAAAGGCTCATAATGAACCTTATACTGCTCCTTGCCAGGAGCCCGACTTCATTCAGTTTTTGCAGATTCGAAAGATGAATGGCTGGAGGGGATGAATGAGTTGCACAGTCGTGTTTGTTTAGCGAGCAAACACGAAGCACATAAGTAATGAAATTTCAGGTATTTATCCTAGCCCACCTCTTCTCCCAGCGTTTTTTATTTCACTTAATGCGTAAGCGCTCGTGGACTGTAGCTATTGTCTTTTCTATGCTATTGTACTAACAGCTTATATGAAGAACAAGCCAAGATCCTATGGACACATAGAAATGAATGTGTTAGCATAGAAATGAATGTGTTAGGCATCTGGCGAAGAAATTTCGGTACACGTGGTTGTTCTATCAATAAATCACTTAGAAGATCTCGTTTCACGTGTTATAACTTTATATTATCAAAATATATCATATGTTACTATTTGTAATAATATTATTATTTTATATATGACTGATATATTGCTTTTCAATAATATGATTTATTGCTTTTCAATATTATATTGCTTTTCATAACATTATCACGGACATTGAAATAGGGTGAGATAATACATATGATAATCATTTTAGGTTAGAAAACTCATCTTTTAGTGGCAGATCGTGATAAAAGACAGCTAATTGCCATTACATCTGAGTAATACTGATGCTTCTGGGCAAAGAAGATGTGGACCCATCAACGAATGCAACATATGGTTCCCTCGTAAAAAATTTAACATTTGTGAAGACATTTGCTGCTGGAATCATGGTTCCAAAGGACTACATTTGGCCTGTCGGTACAAACTTATATTTACAAGCACCTACAAGTATTGTACAAGATGCACACTCTGCAGGGCTGGAAATATTTGCTGCTAATTTTGCCAATGATGAATATGGCATGAGCTACAATTATAGCTATGATCCAATAAGGGAATATCTTCAGTTCGTGGACAACAAGAATTTCACAGTTGACGGCATCCTAACCGATTTCTCTGTAACAGTGTCAGAGGCTATAGGTATGGCTTTCTTGCTACTTAACCTCCATCAATTTGTACAATCCCCTACCCATGTAGGGCTATAATTCTTCTTATGTCTTTCAAGGCCATAATGTTTTTATAATAATAAGTATGTATCTCTTTCTGAATATATTTCTTTGTTGATCAAGATTCTTAAAACTATAAACTCACTGGATTTCTGTGGATTAATGACAATACAGCTTGCTATGCTCAGAGCAATGTCAGTACATCCTCCAACGCAGGTGCACAGTTCACTTCATATCCTGCTTGCCTTTTAGCCATTTTTTAACTGCGTCGTTTAGCTCTCTGATATAGTTGCTGCTGGAAATATTGAAATTCTGGAGTACTGTACATGGACTGCTAACATTAACTGTGCTTCAACTGGTGGTTCCAGGAAAACCATTAATAATTTCTCACAATGGAGCTAGCGGTGACTACCCAGGTTGTACGGATATTGCCTATCAGGCTGCAATAAGAGATGGAGCTGACTACATTGATTGCTCTGTTCAAATAACAAAAGATGGTGTTCCTATCTGTAGGGAATCACCAGACCTTATGATAGGAACAAATATCGTATCAAATTCAGTGTTTTATCCATCTCGCTTAACAACCGTACCAGGCATCAACAAAATGGTGCTAGATACCCCAAATAACCGGCCAGGCATCTTCACGTTTGATCTCACATGGAATGAAATTCAAAGCTTGACACGTAAGTCTGATCCATGCTGGCTGAAACAGTCAAAATAATAGAAAATCTCTTCCTCGCACACCTGTTAATTTCCAAAGTTTCAAAAGTGTAATCATTTGAATTGTTCCTCAAATGATAGTACATTGCTAACTTCTCCCTCTTTTTATCAATAATAATGGAGAACTTTAGCTCTGCTAAAATATAACAGGTTTAGTATTTCAGAGGGCAACTGATGTAATACTGTGATATGAATTTCTTGTACTGTGCAGCAAACATTTACAGCCCGTTTAATATAGAGGGTTATAATCTTCTAAGAAATCTGTCTGCCTTTTTAGAGTTTGCAGAGAGTCAAGGAAATGTTCATGTTATCATCAACATAGAGGTACAGTTCTTCAATCTGATTAGAAATCTGAAGAGTTAAATATAAACTAGCTCATGAAATAAATGTTAACTCATGATACTATAAAGTGTATCTTGTTTCTTGCTTTTTTTCACAGAATGCACGAGCTATATCATTGAAAAGGAATCTTAGTATCATGGAGCCCATTATTTCAGCTCTAACTAAGAGTGGTTACAACAACATGACCAATAGAATCATGATACAATCTGATGAAAGTGCTGTGCTAACAGAGTTCAAGCAACTTACAAAATTTAAGCTTGTTTATGTTGTGGACGAAACTGCTATCAGCATTCCAGATTCTACCATTGAGGAGATGAAAACATTTTCTCATGCCGTAGTATTAATGAGGAATGTGATTTTCCCGGCTTCTCAGTCATTTCTTGTAGGGTACACAGATATTGTCCAGCGACTGCACCTCTATAATATGTCAGTTTTCGTCTTTCTTCTCTGGCTGGCTTCCATTCCTCTATTCCTGCTTAAGTGTGCATTGACTGTGGATTTCAAATTCATTCTTGTGCAGTCTGTTGTCTTTTGCTTCAGTCAGTCTATCCTTTTAGTCTATGGTTTATACTTTACTGTATATATGTATGGGAGGCAACACAAACAATTCATCATGCATCCGAGAATCTGAACAGAGTTTTCTGTTTCATAACATTTTTTACATGAAATCATACAAATTTCGTTGTGCGTTGGCTAACTGGAAAGTGTTGGTCAATGGGCAGTATGATGAAAGGCTTTAAAATGAAGAATGTAGAGGATTCAAGCAATAATTTCTATGTGGAGTTCATGGGACCTCGACACAGTAAGTTAGAATTCCATTGCTTTTCTTGTTTTCTTTTGGGTTTATTAGAGACCTGGATTCTGTTAGTTATAATAGGAAATACCCCACGCCAGGGAAAATAATTTAGTAAATTAGGTTACATTGTATTGAAGCTAGAATGAACTGAGAGTTAACTGTTTTCTTTTTCTCTCGAATTATTCTAGGTGACAAGCTGAGCTACTTCAGGAAAAAATTACATTGCTAAAGTTTTCCCAGTGGAAAAGATTGGAAAATTTGTACATATCTCTTAGCGCTGGCACAACCCATTGCCATTTTGCATGTAGGTTGTTTGCTTCGGCTTTTGTCTCAATCCCTGAGTTCATATATGAATTTACTTATTGTTAAGTCTTAATGGCGTTGTTTAATTTTGTAATGAGTAGATTGTTGGGATGTTAAGAAGAATTCACTGTTTGTCATGATCTAATTAGGTCTTTACCAAGATGGAGTGTGGACGGTTTATGTGGAATTATCAACTGCTTATCCATTCACACCACCAGCTATTCGTTTTATGAATAGGATCTACCATCCCAACATTGCTGAGATGTAGTATTTTGCCACTTCATATATAATTTAGTCAATAATTTCATTTGTTCTGGTTTAAAGTTCTGTGCTTCTTAATTTTTTGGTCACGTATTGAAGAAAAGGTTATTGTAAGCGGAAAGGATCTTTTGGAACGCTGTGGTGGATTATAGGCTGCATGCCCCAACTAAATCTTTAATACCTCGGAAAGGCACAGTTGGGTTTTGAATTCAATTGAATACCATGTCCAGTCGACCAGGCAACCGCAGGAATAGAGATATCATGAAGCTGTAAGTTTCAAAGCCAATCCCATAATATATGATATATCTTTTTCTTTGTTCATCTGGGAATCTGTTATGGCTTGGAGTTACTGTAAAGTAATGCCATATCATGGTTTTCTCCCTTCTCCTTCATAAGATACTGCAAGCTTTATGAAATTCTTGGGGTTTCATAACATTTTTTACATGAAATCATACGAAGTTCGTTGTGCGTTGGCTAACTGGAAAGTGTTGGTCAATGGGCAGTATGATGAAAGGCTTTAAAATGAAGAATGTAGAGGATTCAAGCAATAATTTCTATGATTATGGTTATTACATGGTGTGTTGCTCTTTGGAGTGTATTTAAAATCTTCGCTCCCAAGCAAGTTCTCATTATATTCTTAGCATCCCTTGGGTTAGTGTTTGTAGCCTCCACCATACGAGGTAGGCACTTTTTTTCATCACTTTGTTAATTTTGGAGTCTTTATTCTATTTCATCCTACTTGCTCATTGACTACTTAGTTAAGACTTTTATTAGTGCCTCTTATATGGCCATTTATATATCCCAAAAATATTTCATCTTGCAAGCAATTTACACTACTTCATGATGTATTCTCTCTTGGATTTATTAAACCAAATCCCCTCCTCTGCTACACTATTTAATGTTTTCAATTCTCTTCCTGACACAAGGGATGATAAGGCTCTCGACCTCCTCCTTATCCAAGAGCTTAATTAGTGGCAAAGTGCTCAATAGAAAACTTTTTAGATAGTACCCCATTAGGGATTTGTGGGGGAATAAATCGGGTTAAAGAGGAAGCAATGGTGGAATGTATGTTTACTTCGGATGTTGAATTTCAGGAATAGTTTCGTAGTTGGATACCAAAAACTAGAAACATAGGCATGAGATAGACCACATAAATGCAGAATTTAGACCTATATTTGCTCAATGAAAGATTGGAAGCATAATAGGAAATCCTTCCGAGTGTATATGATGTGTGGTTGCAATTGAGGAAACTCAATGAAAAGGTCTCCATGCTAACAATGAAAGTTCTTGACTTACAAGAGGATAACTTAGAGGGTACCTGATAAGACACATGTGGAGTCTCCATCAAGCTAAATGTTCATTCTATTTATTTTTATTTTCTATCTCAGGAATAACAAGGTTGTCAATCATAGGATAGATATGAATCAATTTAATAACAAAAACCTGGACTCTATTAGATAGGATATCATATGATCCATTACTGTGGCAAAAAACAATTATTTTGTGTTATTGGTTTGGTTTCTCCAATGGGAAGCTATTAATTGTAGAAGGAATTCTTTGTTTTTGTTTTTTAGCAATTAATATAAATCTCTCCCTAAAATAAAAATAAAAAAAATAGTCTATTAAATATAATAATCATAAATTGAGTAAATTGTCTATTTGATACCCCAATGGGGGTGAATACACCAAGGTCATCAGGAGTTGTGACCAGCCTTCCCCAAGACTAATTATGAGTGCGAGAATGCATTTAGATGCGTGGAAGTACACGCTCCATGGTGATGATGTGAAGGTGACCACTGGTAGTGAGAAGCATTCATGCACTCACAGGTGGCACAAATGCTTCATAAGGCAACAAATGATCCTCAGTATGGCTATCTTGAGTTTGCAGTTTAGAGAAAGACCATTAGTCAATGTCGAGGGTGTACCCTCCAGTTCCCAAACAACCATTGGAGAAGAGTTATAATTCGATGGCAACACGGTTGACGGGTGTCTACAGAAGAGCATTGGGCACAATATCACTACATAGCCTCCCCTTCATTTTCCTTGGCTACCACCAGAATCACTTTGTAGCTCTATCTCTATCTGCTTTTGGTTTTAGGTATAGTCTAGTAATTTTTATAGTTTGTGGGTTGGTTAGTGTTGGGCAGGGGATCCCCCAAGGAAAGTTTTGGGGCTTAGAGCCCAGATTTTGGTCACAAATTGTAACTTCGATGTAAAGACTCCGCATTTTGTGGGCGTGGAGCGCATAGCTTGTAAATGAGTCATAGGGTTGTCCACCCTTAATTTTGTAATGTAATGTCGACTGTAGAGATCTACCCATGGTCCGCGGACCATGGGATTGTATAAATAGAGCGAGGCTCTAAGTAGTTAAGACATCAATCGACAAATCTAAGGATGAAGAGTTGAGCCATAGCTGAAGAGTAAAGTCTAGTTTTGGGTCGTAGAGTAGGAGAAGGCTCTGCATCTAAGTGCGCAAAGGCCTAGTAGTCCGCAGCTGAGTGCGCAGGGCGAGTCGAGTCTGTATCAGTTGGAAGCATTAACAAAGAGAAGTCTTATATCATTCCTGTGTATTTATTTCCTGTTTTCTGCATTGAATGTATTGGGTATGAATTTCATTTCTACTATTTATATGATGCGTGAACATATATGACTGTGTTAATTAAGTGAATGTGAGATAAAGTATCTATTTACACGAATTTAACTAAGTTCCTTAAGAAGATAAGTAAGATCCGTGGTCTAGTTTGGGGAAATAGCGCAGGTCGCTTCCATAGCATCGCGAAAGCATCTCAACCCCCGGTTAGGGCTGCGCGAAGACGACTATAATAGATCGCAAAGGTATCACAGGTCAGAATAGTGTGTGAAGTGACCTCCGCGAAGATAGACACAGTTGGACTAAATCGACATCTTAGACATCTCAAGGGTGTGGAAAATTGGTTCCAACATCCCTCCATAATGCTTCGGATGAGACTTCAGTTCGCGCTTCGTGGGCTGACGCCGAAAGGGCCAGTAGTGTAGGAATTTGTTTGGCTAATTAACTCCGAACCTGGGTCAGGCCCCATCAAGCCAAAAAATGGTTCCATTGCTAGGACCTGAATCTGCATACAGATGTCTGACGTCGTATCATTGGAATCTAACTAAAAAGGAAATTGAAGGCTGGTTGGACAGAAGAATTCGCGAGTTCACGACGCAGGAGAACAGGAATCCGCGACTGTAAAAAGATGAGTGGTTAGACTACTACCTATACATGGAGATCCACGAAATCTTCTTCGCGTCTTTCCCTACTGAGCTGTATGAGTGGATTGTGAAGTTAACGAATAGCCAAGGAAGGGGGAAGCTTGACAGTTCTATTGTGTGGACCCCAGAATTAGTGCAAATATTGGAAGCATCGAAGGATAAAATCACGCGCGCCGTTGATCATTGGCTTGATCAAATTATAGGAGGATTCATTACCGAGTTCGGGATCGACAATTTAGTCAGCTATAGCGAGGTAGAGCGATTCTTCCTTAAAGGACCGCGAGGTAACTAGGTAAAGTCTCTGAATACTTGGATTAAAATGTTATTGTGTGAAAAAAGGGTTATGCAAATACCTTGATGTTCGGGGCTACGCGAAGTGGAAAAACCTACAGGAATGAAGGAAGTAAGGGACCAGAAAATAGCCCCTTGATTTCACCTCCGCGAGGGGATGAGGAAGAGCTCGCGAAGGTCTCTCTGCAAAGTGCGATCCATTTGATAAGGCAAAGAATTCCGTGAATACCATCCCCACCACACTGCCACCAGCTTGACCGCCATCACCTCCATCTTCACCCATACCACCTCTGCCACCACTACGATTCAATATGGAAAGCACAATAAAGTTGCATGTGTTCAAGGGATTAGGAAATGAGGATCCAGACCAATTTTGGTTCGTTGTAAGAGCTGTGTGGGAAGTGCAGGGAGTTACGGATGACAATATAAAGAAAGCGACACTAGTTAGTGCCCTGCAAGATCGCGCGCTGACCTGGTATGCCAAGCACTCCAATGATAATCCAAATGCGGGAATTGCGGATATCCAAATTGCACTAAATAAGGAATTCAGTAGGCTGAAGTCTGAAGCACAATCGATCATTGGATTCAAAGAGATCACAATGCTACCAGGTGAGACTCCTTGGGATTTGGATCAGATACTGAAATGTACAATTCGCGAAGCTAATATGAATCTTACAGATGGACAACACCGTGAATGGTTTGTAGCTTCGATAACACCACATTTAAGGAGTGCGCTATTGTGGCAAAAGCTAACGACTCAGGCAGAGGCCTTAGAGATCGTGATGAGGCTGCATGAGACCCCGATGCAGGATCCCAACTTGGGAGTTCAGCAAATCCATGGGCAGCTGAAGAAATTATGCCTTGAAACTTAGAGTCTGAAATAGGATAGGATAGCTCGACCAGAAGTGCGCAAAGAAGTGTGGTGCGTAAAATGCAAGGGTGAGGGTCATGATAAGGACCACTACTTAGTGTTTGCAAATTAAATCGCTGGAGGAGGACCAATTTCATTAAGGCCGAAAGCACAAGCAGGACCTAGCGCATCGCCTTCTTTGTGGTGCGCAATTTGTCAAATAGCTGGAACACATGCTACAAACAACTGCCATTTGTTACAGAAGTATACACAAAATTCGCAACAGTTGTTCTGTAACTTTTGTAGGTTGGTGGGACACGATGAGCATACTTGTAGAAGCTGTGATTTGATGATGGATAGAACTCCCACCTACCGAGTTTAGGCCGAAACGTGGCCCCTAGACCAGAATGCAGGGATGATGCGAACCAGATTTCAGGGGCGTGGACGAGGATGAGGCGACAAAGGACCTGGAAGAGGTCGGAGACAATTGATATGCTACAATTGCGGAGGACTAGGACATTATGCCTGCGATTGTATAAACCCAACGCGCTCATCATTTTTGTATTGTACCTTGTTTGATCATGAGACGGAATATTGTCCTACGCTGATAGCTAGGATTCATGACAAAGGAGCATTACCACCTTCCCCGACTCAGAACCTGCAGATGATGAGGTTTGAGCCGCGCGAGGAAGACCCGAATGTGAACATTGTGCTTCGGAGTGGAATCACAACGGGAGATGACAAAGGCAAACAACCAGAAGATAGTACTTGGGTTCGGAAAGCTCTGGCGAAAGAAGTGGAGTTTGATTTAGAGTGCACTCGGGAAACCTTCATGGAAACTAAGAAGAGCTTTGCTAATGCCTCCACTTCAGGAAGCAAAGATAGACTGGAGTCGGAGATGGACCCATCTATGCTCACGACATTCCTAGAAACATGTATGAAGTTACTACGTGACAGTAAGGCTATAAAAGGATTACAGGAACTCATTAACAGATGTGTTGGGACCACTCCAGGAGAACCGCGTGTAGTCTAGAAGATTGGAAAGCATAAGACAAGGACGGGGAGAGAAATGAGGTTAACCGCGCAGATTGGAGAATATGAAATGGACCAAGTAATTCTGGATTTAGGATCGGATGCGAATGTTCTGCCGAAGCAGACATGGGAGCGAATGGGGAGACCTACGCTGCAATGGTCTCCTATTTAGCTGCGAATGGTGAACCAGTAGAAGATAATACCCATGGGGCGATTGTAGGGAATCACTGTGGATGTTGAGGGAGCAAGCACACTAGCAGACTTTGAAGTGATGGGGATTGTTGATGACAACGATCCCTACCCCGCGCTCTTAGGAATTGATTAGGGCACTGACATGAACGGGGTGATTAATCTGAAGAAGAAAAGATGATGTTTGAGAAGAAGTCGCTACACATAATTATACCCTTGGACCCTACTGAAGGATCGTGCTATACAGATCCAGTGCACGACTATGAAAGCGATGATGACTTGGACTGCATCTACAAGATAACAGCGCGAGGGAAAGACTGGGTAAGTCCCATTGCGGACGAGCGGATTTCATGGGAGCACAAAAGCTCTTGTACTTCGGATTTTGATAAGGAGATAGAGCGTTGGAAGAACTGGTTACACAAGTTAACCACGCTTAATTGTAATAGATGACAAGGTCCCTGCGCTGCGTATCGATAGAAGTGAGAGATATGCGTACTTATGATGGGATAAGTGAGGTAGATACCTTCTTGGATAAATTTAAAAGGGAAGTGTCGGAAAAACAACGCTTCCAGGCCTTGGATTGGGTACTGTGCGCTACACCCACGAGGTGGTGGGTTACGCACAAAGGGAGCTTTGATGATTGGCACGAATGTAGAAGGATGATGCGCACCCGATTTGGGAAGCCTAGGGTGCGAGTGACAGACAAGTACAATGGATGGGGTGATCTCCGCGGGCATCTAGCTAGGGGGGTGCAAGCATATGGAAAACAACCTATACTAATGCACATGACCTCCGTGCTGAGAGGTATGGTCAATAAGCATGTGTTGGGGGGGGGAAATGCGCAAATGGCTCTTAATGTTGGGGAGACAGTATGTAGGAAGAACAATCGCGCAGAAGGTTCTCCGCGTGGAAGCGTTCAAGAAGGTATGCGACGCGTTGAACAAATTATGTAATGTGTAACGAAGTGATTGAGACTTGCACTTACCCACAGTATTATGGGCTTATAGGACGACATGCAAGAAATTGACGGGACAAACACCTTTTAGGCTTGTCTATGGAGTAGAGGCCATAATGCCTATGGAGTATATCATGCCTAGTCTACGCATAGTAGCGCTCACAGGTATGACGAATCGTGGAGCCCTGGAGGAGAGGCTCGTAGTTGGAGGAACTCGAAGAAAAATGGTTTTTTGCTGGATTTGACCAACAAGTACAGAAGAAGTGCGAGAAGGCCTGGCACGATCGACATATTAAGTTGCGCACCTTTAAGGTGAATGATTTGGTGTTGTTATATGATAGTAAGTTTGATAAATTCCCAGGGAAGCTTAGAATGCATTCGCTGGGACCATATGCCATCAAGGAGATCACATATGGTGGCACGATGAAGTTGGTGAAATTAAATGGAGAACTCTTCCTGGGAAAATTCAATGGTAGTTGTTTGAAGCCATACACAAGTGGCCCAGCCATCTGACTAGACGCATGAAGCATAGTCTTAGCACTCCAAGCAGCTACAAGGAGGCACTAGACTATAAACTACTCTCCCCGGGAGTTGCACGATGTTAGGACTACGTGCAGTAGCGAAGTATCACAGGGTTCGCGACAACGTGTTGGTAGTTGCGCTGCTATGCGGGTCAGCTGGAAAGTGATCATTACAATCACTATTTATGATGTGATGCTTGATTTGAGACAAAATGCAGCGGGTGGCAGACATTTAAGGAAAACTTCATGGGCTAGATTCTTGAAATCTGCCACCAAGTGAGCATTAATGGACCGAATATGGGGGGAATAGTCGAATTCAAATTCGAAAGGTGTTATAAATTATAAAGGGGTGTCTAGCAAACAACACTTGGCCATTTGAGAATTGAGTTGTTGTGCACCCAGAGATTCATGAACCCAGATTTTTTTGATCTTTTGAAGTCGAAGGCATTGTTTGAGCACTTACTTGAGCCATTGAGAGAATTGTGGAATAGCAGTATGACAGCGCCTAAGGAAGCCATGGATACCAGAGCAATGACCGCTGAGGAGGCCGTGCAGGCCATGACGATAGGAGAAGCCCCAAAAAGTGTTGGGATAGTTGCAAAAATCCCTAAATCGCTGCGCACGCCAAAACCCAAGAAAGATAAGCAGCTTATGATACCGTTGCATGTGTCCCCTAGAAACTTGCTACGAACTAAGCTTGCCATGGAAGAAAAGGGGAAGGCGATCAATTTGGAGGCCGATGAGGAGGAAGAAGACTTTGAAGAAATCCTGATAGAGGAGGAGGACGAAGAAATGGAGGTGGAAACCCAGGGTGCAGACCCTCTGACTAGGCTACCCACGTATTTTCCTTCGCAGAAGGGGAAAGCAAGGGTGCCCAAAGACCTAGATGAGAGCAAAAGCTCTCTGCAGACTTCGTTGCTCCCTGAAGACATCATTTTTTACGAAGCGCACTTGGGGCGAGTGCCTATGCTGAAATTTGAAGACTAGGATCTCGTGGACCACGAGAAGTTCCCACATTTAGCAACCACACAGCTAATGTGCCAGAAGAAAAATACACCGACAGGAGTCATAGAGTTGGAGTCGCACAAGTGGTTGCGAGGTGTAGAGAAAGAAGGATTGTTAAACCTACTCTGGGTGCCGCATTACCATCACGCCCCAGTGACTTTGTCATCAGGCAGCTGCTCTTCATGGTGCATGATGGGTGCTTGTGGTTGGAGGAGCCCATCCCCATCACGGATCATCTGATTCACAGAATTACTTGGCTCCCTTGCAAAGGGGAGGACCCCGCGAACATCTCCGAGGGTAAAAGTGATGATTTGGCCATCACGGAGGCCATGAAGAAAAAGTTCAAGCTAGAGAAGAAGAAGATAGGGTACATGATTTCCAGCATCAACAACGCTACAGTTAAAGTCACAACGTAGATACTGGTTGGGAAGGTTACGTGGAAGTGCTGCGCGGATGAGGTGCCCACGCCGGTGGTTGGACTTGTCGCGTAATGGGGAGAGGGGGTCTAGTTTAACTGGGTAGATTACTTGTGCAGATAATTCCTTGAGAACTGTCATGAGGCGTAGGAGTAGGGGAAGACTTTCCATTATGCATGGATATTGTTGTCCATCGTGCTGGTTGCATGGGAATTTCCTGAGGACAACCCATTCCCCATGATTTTGTAGGACCTTCCAGAGGCAGTGAAGTACGCTTTGCTATGGGAAATCAAAGATGCACAGAGAATTAGGGATAGTAAGATATTCTGGGTGTTCATGGAGATGAACATTAGAATGGGGATTAACGCAAGCTGAGGCTATTTCCCATTATTTATAATAGTCTATAGAGCTTCGCGGAGTTCAAGGTAGACTTTCATCATGTATACATCAGGGTGCGCAAGGACCCCATGAAGACTTAGAACGAGCTCCCTTATCTGGCGACAAACGATGTCATATTCGTCGTCCTTGAGTCATGGCCGCTGGAATGGCACACTCTAACCAGCTCTGCGGTGGAAGCAGAGAAGTCTGCCGCGTAAAGGAAAAAGGTTGAGGCAAAACTGCGAATGGCGTAGTTGGCAGAGAAACGAAGGAATGAAGCAACATCAGCCAAGGCGTAGGGGGCGTGCAATGTTGCGAGGATGACGAAATAACAATAGAAGGCAACAGAGAAGGAGCGTGAAGGCCAGAAGTGGCCTTCACCCAAATAGGAAATAGATCCAGAGGAAGGTGGCGCGGACCCACAGACGGCGTCCACACAGTTGAAACGACAGCGCCCAAGAGAGAAGGTAGGGCCGTGGAAGAAGTCGAAGGCTTCAAAGACTTCTTTCGATCCGATCACCCTTACCAAGGGGGATCTACATAACATTAGGGAGACGGTGAGGGATGTCACTATGGAGGCACTCCAACAGTTTGCGAAGGAGAACTAGATGGTGTTGGGGGCTCTCTGAGCATAGATACAGGAGTTGTAGGAGCGCACTCCATAGGCTGGTACTGTGTCAACCAGCCTTGCGCTAGGCACAGCCACGACCAAGGAAATGTTGTGCGCCTAAATCACCAACACTATAGTGCTGCCCGAGGGCGCACTCGTGACAGAAAATGAGGCCGACATGCCTATGGTCAACGGGCTGAAGGGAGTCAGAAAAAACATGGTTGTGCTCCCTCGGGAGACGCTCTATGTTTTGCAGGACGGAGTTACTGCAGAACTACGAGCCAGGGAGGGTCGCGCGCTCCAAGTTATGAGGGAGCAACGCATTAACATTGAACAGTTGAGCCTGCAGCGTGACGAGGTAGTGGCACAGAACTGACAACTGGTGTAGGTGGTTGAGGAAGCCTGCCAAATGGTCCCAGAGTTGTCCATCCAAGCAGAGGAACTAACAGAGGCCCGCATACGGAAACTAGTAGCAGGGGTGCGCGAGGCTAAGGAAGAGATGGCCAAGGTTCAGCTAGATGTGAACCTTCAGATTGCCAAACTGTAGTTGAAGGCGTAACGTTCAACCCCTCCAGAGATTAAGGAACAATGCGCCAACACCATTACAGCAGCCATAGCAGAGGTCAACAGTGTAGTAAATGACTGTATAAAGCTGTTCGAAGAGTCATTCGAGGTTCTCACCACTCTACAGGAGGACTCGAACATGCAGTGCCTAGAAACAAAGGTGTGTGAGCTACAACAGTAGTATGATGAAGTAAAAGGGACTGCGCAGAGGGTTGCCCTTACATAGAGGCTCACATGGATGCAGCAGGTGAAAGCACTCAAGGAGCAAGTAGATGCCGCTCAACACAAGGAAGTCATTTTGAAGACATGTTCATCATTACAGCCTCTATTGAAGAAAATCTCGCGCAAATGCAAGGAACACAAGAACAGTTTCAGGGAAGGAGTTCAACTACCGCGGTCTTTGAATTGCGCATCGAGGAAGTGCAGCAGGCGGCTGCTAAGTGCATTGTTGATCTTGCAGCGATCTAGGCAGAGTTGGGAGGTCTTCACGCAAAGATCTCCGCACCAACAGAGTGACTCGAGGGCGAGTCATGATGTTTGTGTTGGGGGCCTGTTGGGTGCGGGATCCCCCAAGGAAATTTTTGGGGCTTAGAGCCCAGATTTTGGTCACAAATTGTAACTTCGATGTAAAGACTCCGCATTTTGTGGGCGCAGAGCGTGTAGCTTGTAAATGAGTCATAGGGTTGTCTGCCCTTAATTTTGTAATGTAATGTCGGCTGTAGAGATCTACCCATGGTCCGCGGACCATGGGATTGTATAAATAGAGCGAGGCTCTAAGTAGTTAAGGCATCAATTGACAAGTCTAAGGATGAAGATTTGAGCCATAGTTGAAGAGTAAAGTCTAGTTTTGGGTCGTAGAGTAGGAGAAGGCTCTACAAATGAGTGCACAGATGCCTAGTAGTCTGCAGTTGAGTGCGTAGACCCCTGCAGCTGAGTGTGCAGGGCGAGTTGAGTCTATATCAGTTGGAAGCATTAACAAAGAGAAGTTTTATATCATTCATGTGTATTTATTTCCTGTTTTCTGCATTGAATGTATTGGGTATGAATTGCATTTCTACTGCTCATATGATGCGCGAACATATATGACTGTGTTAATTAAGTGAATGTGAGATAAAGTATTTTTTTACGTGAAGATAACTAAGTTCCTTAAGAAGATAAGTAAGATCCGTGGTCTAGTTTGGGGAAATAGCGCAGGTCGCTGCCATAGAAACACGAAAGCATCTCAGCCCCTAGTTAGGGTTTCACGAAGATGATTATAATAGATAGCAAATGTCTCACAGGTCAGAACAGTGCGCGAAGATAGACATAGTTGGACTAAATCGACACCTCAGACATCTCAAGGGTGCAGAAACTTGGTTGTAGCATCCCCCCATACTGCTTCGGGTGAGACTTCAGTCGGTGCTCCGCGGGCTGATGCTGAAAGGGAAAGCAGTGTAGGGATTTGTTTAGCTAATTAACTCCGAACCTGGGGCAGGCCCTATCAAGCCAATAGTTAGACGTCTACCCCTGGGAAAATTTTGGAATTGAAAACAATGTAGGAGGGGAAGCGGAAAATTCGTTAGTTGAATCAGCTCTAGCCTTCTCATCTCCTTATTTTTCTATCTCAAAGTTTCATTGGTGAATTGGTGCTCAATAACTGGTTGGTTATAATTAGTGTCCCATAGTATCTTCTCCTGGGGTGGTGTGAATCTTGGATGTTGGTCTTGGATTTGGTGGTTCGATATGTGGAAGTGGTGTACTTAGCCTTGACAAGGTTCTTT
This sequence comes from Pinus tabuliformis, assembly GCA_031772625.1. Classification (NCBI taxonomy): domain Eukaryota; kingdom Viridiplantae; phylum Streptophyta; class Pinopsida; order Pinales; family Pinaceae; genus Pinus; species Pinus tabuliformis. The sequence continues at coordinate 891,645,509 of CM062806.1, read as the reverse complement.
AACAGTGGCTTCATCTCGACCCATCCACAGCAAAATCTTGGTCGAGGTTTGGGCTCTCTGGAGGAATTAGACTTGGAGCAGGAGTGCACACATTTTCTATAACCTTGGTGTGATGCATTCAGCGGTTCAGGGAATAACAAACATCTCTTTGAGGTTGATGGTGACTTGGGGCTTTCAGTGGGTGGCATTGTTAGGAGGCCCTCCTTTGAACATACCCTCAATGGCACCGAGAAGGAGTTCTCATTTGGGCAACAATAATAAGGGAAAAGCCCTGGAGCTCACGCCTAGGAACAATCATCAGGTCAAAGAGCCTATGCCCGCTGGTCGAAGCAGGCAAGGAAGGAGGTACACTATGGGTCCTTGCAAAGAGAGTCAGGCACTAAAAAGGAGGGGCAAAAACACAGGGCCTTCATTGGGGGATAAATACCATACCACGTGCATTCATATTGGGGGATATATATTGAGGAAAAAATGACACAATATATTGAGCATATAATAGAGAATAAAGGGTTTTTATATTGGTAGGTATAAAAAATGAAGCTCAAAGTTAACGAAAAAATATAAAGGGGTATAAAAAATTTAATTAAAAAATGGATACCTACAATATCTATTGAAAGTAGGGGGATTTTTAATTGGGAAGGTGTATTGGGTTTGTATTGGTAGGGGTTTAAATAATGTGATTTTTAGAGATATTTTCCAATATGTAGTTAAATTAGGGGCATTGTTCAGTATGTCATGAACACATGTGATATGTGAGGTGTTTATTGAGTGAATCCCTGTGGTGCAAACCCCCATGTGCTGCCCAATCTCAACCTCGACAATCTGTCAAATTGTAGCTAAAGAATTATGAGAAAAACCATAGGGAGGAGCATGAAGCAGTGATGGCGCCTTTGACCCGAATCCAATATTTCTAGTGTCATCTGCAGGAATGGGTAATGGTGGTATGGGATGGACACACTCACATCTTGGTGAAATTGAAATAGCTAGAAGCATGGTTGGCTCACTTGGAGCAACACATCAGCTTCCCTTTTCGCCCTCCTCCAACGGGGATGGGGCAAAATAACCCAACTTCTATTACTTCATATGACCGAGTATGTCCACTGGTGTTTTGTTTATTCTATCAATTTTTTTGAATTTTTTTGCCTCTGCAGCTATGGTCAGTTAGTTTGTGTTTATTTTGGACTGTTTGTTATGGTCAAGTAGTACTGGTCAACAAACCCGATTGGGTTGAGACCAATAGAATTCTCTTGTAGAGCCATGCAAATATTTGCATTTGCAATTAATAGAAGGTTCCGATTTACAATTTTTTTTGTCTATTTGATATTTAACAATTCATATAATCTAACATAATTTTTTATTGATAATTACTATGCATGATTCCTCTAAATATACAATATTTCACATATTATAATTCATTTAACATAATAATTTAATTTTAATTTTAATTTTAATTTTAAAAAGTATTTTTATCAATAAAATAATTTTGATAAATAAATATAAAATCAAAATACATACAAAATTAACATTTATGAATTTACATAAAACATAAAATGGAATACATAAAAGCAAATAAACATCATCCTGGAGTATCCCCAAAATTGTTTATATTTGCCTAAGAATTTGTCTTCCTTGGTCATACGGAAATAGGTTAACAACCGAAGACCCAAAGGGAGGAGTGAAATCTTGCCACCTTAAGGACCACTAGTGGGTAATTCTTGGTAGCATGGTTTTCTTGAATAACAGTGATAAGTTAGCCTAGTTTTGAAAATAGGAGCCAAAGATGATTGTCCCCGCTGCTTATTTGACAACTAAATTATGACCAACTTTCCCACTATAAAAATAAATAAATAAACATCATCCAATTATTTGACAAAGAGATGGAAATCAAAATGAATCTTCATATAAATGTCTAAAGTCAAACATTAAATGTTGAATCATGAATCTTGATCCAATCCACGTCCATCATCCTTTACAACTAAATATTAAACGGCGATTAACATAGGTCGTCCAATTGTTAGGATATTCATTCAAATTCGGTAGAGTTTGGAGGCACCGCCTTACAAATTTCCAATTCCCATGTGGAGTTGTATATAAGTGTGAATTTTTGAAGTTTCTGGTAGATTTCATTCAGAATCCAACGATAATATTTGTTTCCAAATCTTGATTTGTGTTAAAGATTACTAGATTCCCATGTTGGCAAAGATCAGGCGAAATTTTTCTATTTAAGAAGAAAATAATCTATTTATTATATTTTTTTAAAGCTTGTTTCAAAATTTGGTGGGGATTGGTTGGAATTATAATTTTAAGTTGTGAATTTTCTATATTTTTTATGGTTTATAATTTTTTATTGAATTTATATATTTAATTAAAAAAAACTCACCTAATTTTAACCAAAAACTTTAAAACTTGTAATTTAGACAACACCTTTAAAAATTGATTAAATGAGAGATAATTGGAAATTCCAACACCTTTAAAAATTGATTAGATGAGAGATAAGGGAAATTGGAAGATAAGTGTAATTTCCAATACCTTTAAAATTTGATAAAATGAGAGATAAGGGTGTAGAAATTTGATAGAAATTGCACCTGATCGAGAAATGGAACTGAAATCAGGAGACACAAATTGTAGTATACTAATATCTACAATCAAAATCATAATTTAGAACAACATGCATAAGTATGCAACAAGAAAAAACACAAGTACACAACGATTTCTAAGGGAACCCAACTAGGAAAAACCCCTCAAGCCTCTTTGCATTAATCAATTGAATAGAGAAACTATTAGAATCACATGCTCCAACTCTGAGCACCACTTGCAAAAGTAAAATGCTTATCTCTGATGAATTGATAGCTCTGGGAAACATAGCCAATTTCTGCCTCGTCCAGGCTCTTATTTCCTTGTGCAATTCTAACCTAATTCGATCTCCTAAACAATAGGGAATTCCCTATTTCCTTGCGTAATTCCAAAGGAATTGATCTTCTGACTACATGCAAAAATTGTACACTCAACTAGTATATAATTAATGTTACACTAGCCTTTGTCTCCACAACTCCAGCTGAGAAATTTGAATTCCATGTATTTTTGGGCTATTTTGGGTTGATTGATCTGTTAACTAACATATCTCTGAGTTATACTATTGTCGCACTGCTCAACTAACCTTGAACTGACTCTATTAATTGTTAGATACCAATTAACTGATTACAACTGAGGATAACTAAACTAGATTGCTAAAATTTAGCAATCAACGCATGCATGACTGAACTCCAATCCCACTAACTTGAATTTTTTGATCTAATTGAGTGGAAAGAGCCATGTCACACTATTTAACTACCTCCAAGTTGTCTCGCTGATGTGGAATTTTGATTTACTCAATTTGACTAAGGCTAAAGTCGAATTGAGCCTTTCTTGCTACACTTTCTAACACTCCCTCTTAGCAAGACAGGTATTTTTCACAACCCCTACCTTGCACCTGTAGAATTTGAATTTACCTCTTGATAATGCCTTTGTCAAGGTGTCATCATCTTTCTCCATAGTTGGAATGTACTGTAGCAACATAATTCTCATCTGCATACAGTCTCACAAATGATGATACTAGATATCGATGTGCTTGGACTTGTCATGAAATACTGGATTATCAGAGAGCTTAATGCAACTTTGATTATTGCATTATATCACTGCCAGATCCATCTCTTGATTGAAAATACCCATAAGTATTTTTTGGCTCATCTATATGGCCTCAAATGGTTCTTGACTTGAAGCCTTGTATTCAGCCTCTGCTGATCTGTGCGCCACATACCTTTGCTTCTTGTTGTACCAGGAAATATCCACAGACCCAACACTAAAGATAACACCTGATGTAATTTTCTTGTCTGATGGACTCCCTTCCTAATCTACATCAGTGAAGCCTTGGAGCTTCACTCCCTCTATCCTCATGTACCATAATCCATACTCAATAGTGCCTTTGAGGTACCGTAACACATGTTTTTCTACCTTTAAAAACAATTTGGTAGACCTCACCATAGCTTTACTAATTTGGTTTACTTCATAGCACATGTCAGGTCTTTTGTTCACAAGATACATCAAAGACCCCACAAGATTCTTGTGAATGGTAACATCAACCTCTTCAGATGCAGTGGTATTCTCCTTCCTCTAGTTTGTAGCTATAGGTGTGTCCATAGTGTTACACTTCTCCATGTGAAATCTTTGAGGTATTTTAGAGACATACTTCCCCTGAGACACAAAAAATTCACCATAACCTTGCCGTACTTATAGCCAGAGGAAGTAATGCATTAAGTCCGTGCATTTCATTTCAAATTCCCTTGCAAGATCCTCTTTGCAAGAGCAGATAAGTTGCTCGTCACCTATCAATATTAAATCATGAACATACAAAAAAATAATAAGAAACTTACCATCTACCATAGTCTAATAGAGGTTCACATCTTCTTCACTTTTCGCTAATCCGAATCCACTGATATAACTTTCGATCCAAGTTTACCATGATCGAGGCACCTATTTGAGAACATGTAGTGCTTTCCAAAGTTTGCACACATGTGATTCCCGATCATATGTCTCAAATCCTTCTGGCCGCTCTATGTAAATTTCCTCCTCAAAAACACCTTTAAGAAATGAAATTTTCACATCCATTTGGTGGATCTTCCACACCATCTATGCAGTTAATGTAAGAATTGATCTGATGGAGGGATACATTTCCACACGGGAAAAAAATCCTCATATTCAACTCGCTCTAATTGAGAAAATATTTCGACCAAAAATCTGGCCATGTACTTCTCGATGCTCCCATCAGCTGCATGCTTCACTTTGTAGATCCATTTGGAACCAACCATTGATTTCCCTTCTCGTCTCTACACCACTTCTCATACATTTTTCTTCATGATGGATTCATATTATTCTACCATAGTCTAATAGAGGTTCGCATCTTCTTCACTTTTCGCTAATCCGAATCCACTGATATAACTTTCAATCCAAGTTTACCATGATCGAGGCGCCTATTTGAGAACATGTAGTGCTTTCCAAAGTTTGCACACATGTGATTCCCGATCATATGTCTCAAATCCTTCTAGCCACTCTATGTAAATTTCCTCCTTGAAAACACCTTTGAGAAAGGAAATTTTCACATCCATCTGGTGGATCTTCCACACCATCTATGTAGTTAATGTAAGAATTGATCTGATGGAGGGATACATTTCCACATGGGAAAAAAATCCTCATAGTCAACTCCCTCTAATTGAGAAAATATTACGACCAAAAATTTGGCTATGTACTTCTCGATGCTCCCATCAACTACATGCCTCACTTTGTAGATCCATCTGGAACCAACCATTGATTTCCCTTCTCGTCTCTGCACTACTTCTCATGCATTTATCTTTATTATGGATTCATATTATTCCACCATGGCATTAACCCAAACAGGTTGAGAAACTTCTTCCTAAAATGAATAAGGCTTCGACTTAATGAGCTCTATCATGAGAGCCATGTAGCCAATGTACCTCTCAGGTGACCTCCTTTTCCTGTGTATTGATATAGGGGCTCCCACATTCTCCCTAGCATCCTGCAACAATCTATTAGCTTCTCTACTTCTCTTTCTCCCTTCTCTGTCTGTTCTGGTTGAGTGAGTATCTCCACTCAACCTCCTCTCCTCTCCTCCATTTTTGGTTGCTCCACAACTTCATGAAGCTCATCCCAAGCCTCCTCCTTTAGAGCTAGAATCTCTAGCTCCAGCGGGATACTCATCTCTAATTCTATAGAGCATCCCATAGCCCTCTCCTCATCAAATTTGGCATCTCTTCTCACCACTATCATCCTCAGTGAAGGTAAATACACTTGGTAATTGTGTGGAGTTTCAATGTATCCTATAAAAACTCCCAACTTTGTTGTAGGCTCAAGTTTCTTCCTAGAATCCTTGGATACATGAAAATAAATTGAAGCTCTAAAAATTCTTAAATGAGACATATCAGGCTATCTCCCAGAGAAATGTTCCTCTAGTGTGATCATACCAAGTATTTATGAGGACTTCAGTTATGCAAGTAAATTGTTGTGTTACTTGCTTCTGCCCATAAATTCAATGGAAGACCCTGATCATGTATCATAGCTCTTGCAGCTCCAACTATGCTCTCGTTCTTCCTCTCAGCTAACCGATTTTGTTGTGGGTTATGGGGTGTTATTAGTTCTCTTCAAATACCTTATTTAGCATATGAATCATTGAAGGAATTTGAAACAAATTCACCTCCATTGTCGCTCTTGAGAGCCTTCACCTTCTTCCCAGTTTCCTTCTCAACTAATGCCTTAAATTCTACAAATTTGGAAAACACTTCATCCTTTTTCCTCATGAATAAAATCAAGCATTTTCTAGAGAAATCATCAATAAAAATTACATAGTACTTATGTTTTGTTGTGGAGGTTGTAGAGAAGGGTCCACAAACATCAACATGTACTCACTCCAAGATTGCATCTGTTATGGTATCTCAACCATAGAAGGTGGATTTGACATATTTCCCCAATGTGCAACCCTTGTAGACATCATGTTGGTCAAGGGATCCTTTAGGGAGACCAGTGGTAATTTGTTGCATGATTTTTAAGGCACCATGGTGTAGATGACCCAATCTCCTGTGCCAGAGTTCTCCAACATCTCGACTTTGCACTTTTTATGCCTTGCTGCTCAATGCAACACAATATCCCACCTCAAGTTTGTATAGGTTCTTCACTCAAACTACAATCTCTTTCACTTTAATAATTAAGCTAAGCAAATGTTGCAAATTTTAGATAACCAAAAGTATATTTATATCATACTCTCATTCCTACCAGAAATACCATTTTCTTTTAATCAAAAATAATTTTATGCCTCGTAAAGAAAGGTTAAAAAAATATCAAAATTTAATACTTAAGTTAAAAAATTGTTGCAAAGCAGTGTAGTCCCTACCATTGGTATTAAGGATTATGTCGCTACAAAATTTTCATATAGAAGATGCTAACATGATACATATAAAGCATAATATGAAATACTTAAATTAATATTAGTAAAATATGGAGAATATTAATATATATTTTCATATATGTAAGCTAACAAAAAATGATTATTCTATGAAATTGTTTTACAAAGCACAATTGTATTCATATTTATATGACAAAGTTTGACAATTTATATTTTCCAACAACAAAAAAACTTGTAATTCAATTACGAAGTAGTAACTTTGGTAGGACTTGTTTTATGTGAATATATAACAAAATAGATGTTGCATGGCATATACATATGAATTACAAATTTTTTAGTACAATGCACAATTACATAGTATTGATCAATTTGGCATGGCACTTAACATGATGCTAGACTCTTGCCTAGGCAAGGACTAATAATGTGAAAATTGTGATAGATTTTTCTTGGGTTTCTTTTGACCTAAGTATTCAACCATTGACCATCTCATAACTTGTCCATGTTTTAAAAAAGAGATGAAGAAACCATATTCAATAATGTTTCTTTGTTTTTTTTTTCTAAAAATGATCATACATTATGTAATAACTTTCAAAAATAATGAAAAAGGTAGGAATTCAAGTACAATGGAAGGTAGGTATTTCATTTTACAGTTAAAACAATACTTGTCAATAATTTTATTAACTTTCTATTGCTTATTTTTTAGAATTATTTATTCATGTTTGATATGTCAACTTAGGAGTGTTCTTTAAGAATCAAGAGATTCATAAAAAGTCATTTTTTTTTCAATAGTGTATTCTTTGTTTACCTTGAATTTTTTAAAAACAAAATGTGTTGCAAGAGTCTAGACAATCTCTACTTCAATATGGTTATATTTTCGAAACCAACTGATGTACATCATAATTACTAGAATTTTTTGAATTGAACCAATATGAAAAAACTGCAGATTTTGAAGATGTATAACCTAGCATCATGTTTCTCAACATATTAGTTAAAAACCACCCATTAAAGAAAACGGACCAAAGTAATGCACCATAAATTCTTCATATTGTTTACTGTGTATTTTGGAAGATACAAAATTTTGATTTCACTGCATCATAATGACCTTCAGAAATTTTTTGCACAAATTTTATTACAAAGTTAATTAAAATTAGCAAATATCTATAAAATTCCATAAAATTTATATCTATTGTAAGTAGATTCAATTCTGCAAATGCTTGTATTGGTTCCTAAAGTAAATTCACCATATTTGATGGAGTTTAACCATTCCAAAGTCAGAGAAAGGTTATAAGAGCTGAATTATTGCAGAGTTGCAAGTTTTCGGCCAAGAGCTATTTTCTAATGATATGAAAATTTTATTGTAAAATTGAGGATTCCAATAAATGACAAAATTAGAGGGACGGTCAAAATAAAGAATAGAATAGCATAAGAATGTCTCCTTTATTTGACTTGAAGACTTATAAACTAAATTTAATAATAAAAATTAAAGCCTGCATATAAGAAAGTATGCTTTGTTATTGTTAATTTAAGATAGTGAAATTTTCTTCATAGGTACAACTGTTATTATTAAAAGTCTTGTGTATAGAAATAGGTAACCATGAGCATGAAGGCCCTCTATTCTATACATAATAAATGAAAAAAAATGCAATTACGTATTTATAAATAGTAATATTAAAATAAATTATAGAATAAATTGACTTAAAATTTTATATAAATATATAATATATAATATAAATTTAGGATATGACAATTAAATAATATTGTTGTTAAATACAAAATTTATTAAACTGTAATTATTTATTTTTTCCTTAAAAAATAGTTTAAACCATTAATATTATTATGGAATTGACGTAGGTTTTACTTTTCGATGACCCTACACGATGTCTTGAGAGGTGGAGGTGAAAATGCGCAGAGGCAGAAAACGCGCAGAGTTCTGAGACACGCAGAGTCGGACCCTAATGGCGGCCCACAGAGGAGGGAGCTCCACTCCCTCCTACAAAGATGTTGTGGCCAGCAGAGACAAGTCCCATCTGAGTAATGTCAGAGGCACAGGGGAAGAAGAAAGCAGTAATAAGGAAAAGGAGACAGATGGGGCAGAGTCAAAGGAAAAGAGCAACACAAAGGACAAGGAAGAAGAAGACAAAAACCAGGGTGGGAAAAAAGAGGACGTTAAACAAAAGAGACTGTGTAGACCCAGAGCGAACATTACTCTGAGAGTAGTTTTAAATAATCCGGCACTACAAGAGCACAAAGAGCATATGGAAACTTACGCCATCATTTGCAAATTCATGGGAGTATGGCCCACTGAAAAAGCTTTGCAAACCTGGATCAAATATCATTGGAAACCTAAGGGCAGCATAGATCTTCACCTTGGGTCAAAGGGTTTCTTCACAGTGGTGTTTACAAACATCGAAGACAAAGATAGAATATTCGAAGGAGGGCCCTACTTTTTTGTAGCAGCGGGCCTCTATATGAGGCCTTGGGTGATGAACTTTGTTCCAGAGAGAGAAACTTTCACTTCAGTTCCTGTCTGGGTAAGGCTTTTTTCTCTACCCCTGGATTATTGGCAACATGAATCACTTGTGGCCATAGGAAATAAACTAGGTCATTTTATCAAAGCCGCGGAAGCCACCAGAAGGGGTAAATATACTTCCTATGCAAGGATTTGTGTGGAGATGGACCTTTCAGGAGCTCTACCGGATGAAGTTATCTTGGAAGTCTTCGATGAGGAATGGGTGCAAACGGTAGACTATGAGCATATCCCGTTCAGATGTCGTAAATGCCACGAACATGGGCACTTTTTCAGAGACTTCCCTCTCAGTAAAGAAGAAGACAAAAGTAAACGAAAAGCAAAGAAGAAAACTGAAAACTTTTTGAAAATATCAAGCATAGGAAAAGGAAGTAAAAAATAACCAAAGCAACAACAAAAAGAAGGACAAAAGGTCAGTCAAAATAAATTCCAAGCTCTGGTTGAGATGGAAGACATGCCAAACGAAAACCAGTCTATGGAGAAAGACCCTAAGGAGAAGGAGAAAGGGGAAAACTATACTCCAATACTAAATACTAATGATGAGGAAGAAACCATGATGAATGAAGCAAAGCTAGAAATGGACTAAGAAATGACACAAAGTGAAACGAATTTGGAGGATCATGAACTACAGGAAATTCTAGATAAGGAAAACCTAGATCTGGAAGGATTTCTACAACAAGGAACCAGGGTGGGGATAGATTCATTACCTCAAGATGAATGCAATAGAATACAGTAGTTGTTTCTGTGGAAAACTCAGGAAAAGGGGGCAGTTAAAGGAAGAAACAGTGACGGGCAGGAATACAGAGGTGTGAAAACAATGAAATCAAATCCAGGTTTAGCAACCAGAAATGCAGGTAAGAAACGAGGAAGAAAGAAGCAGAAGGAGCTATTAATGGAGTGTGGGAAGCTGATGATAGATTCAGGTAAGATGAAAGATCTGACTAGTTACTCCTTCACAAATCTTTAATTATGAAGTTTACATCTTGGAATATAAGAGGTCTGGGTAGTAAAACAAAGCAAAGAATGCTCATTTTTAGAATGAAACAAGATATGTCGGATATGATCTTCATTCAGGAAATGAAGAGCTCCATTCAGAAAATAAAAGAAATCCATTGCAAATGGCTTCACAGATTTGAGTTTTTAGAAGTTAAAGCAGATAACATAGTGGGGGGCATTCTCACTCTCTGGAACCCTCAAAAAGTTAGAATATTAGATGTAGAGGCATCCAGAAACTACTTATCAGTAGTCATTCAACCAGCAGGGGTTTCTGAAACCTTCCTAGTCACTAATGTTTATGGTCCTCAAAGATTAGGGGATAAACTCAGATTGCTAGAATCCCTCACTGATCTTAGGAACAGACAAAATGGCATCCCCTGGATCTTGGGTGGGGATTTTAATATGATAAAATCTCTTTCGGAAAAGAAAGGAGGAACCAGAGTGCTAAACAAAGACTCGTTAGCATTTCAAGCATTCACAGAGAACTTGAAACTGGTTGACTTAGACTCAGAAAATGGCCTTTTTACTTGGAACAATAAGAGAGGAGGGGAAGCCCAGGTAGCCTCCAAGTTAGATAGGTTCATGGTTTCAGAAGAGCTTATGCTTATAAATAATGAAATTACAGCAAAAATTCTTCCCTTTGGTGGCTCATATCACTGGCCAATTCAATTGGAAATTAAGGGTTTGGATTCTCCTAGGAACAAACCCTTCAGATTCGAAAACATTTGGATCTCCCACCTGGATTTCTTGAGTAATATCAAAGAATGGTGGAATGAGGACTTACAGATCCAAGGTTCTAAAATGTTTCTCCTTCATAAAAGACTAAAGCACATCAAGAGTAGACTCAAAGATTGGAAGAAGAAGGATTTCAGAAACATTTTTGTGAACAAAAAATCTGTGGAAAGCAAAATTCAGGAACTCAACCAGGTGCTGATCCAAGAAGGCTTTAACTATGAAAAAAATGAACAGTCTGATAAACTGCACCATGAATGGGAAAACATATGTAAATAAGAGGAAATATTCTGGAGACAAAAATCCAGAGTGCAATGGCTCAAAGAAGGAGAGTGCAACACGAGCTTTTTTCATAGATCCACCATGGCAAATAGAGCATTCAACAGAATCTCGGCAATAAAAAATTAAAAGGGAGAGACTCAGAACACACATAAGGAAATTGAAAAGGTTCTTGTTCAGCATTTTCGAGACATTTCACGAGAAAACTATCCATATAGGGAGGATTAAATAAAGGAAATCACAAGATATATCCCTAAGTTGGTGTCTAGAGAGGACAATATCAACCTAAACAGACCAGTCACTGAAGAGGAGGTTAGCGAAGTCCTCAAAGAAATGCAGAATGGCAAAGCACTAGGCCCATATGGTTTTAATGTGGATTTATTCAAAGCTTATTGGGATATATTAAAAATGGATATTTTAATGTTGTTGAGGATACCAAGGGTAGTAAAACTATCCTGAAAGCCCTCAATACCTCCTTCATCTCCCTAAGTCTCAAATAGGACTCAGCTCAAACTGCAGATAAGTATAGACCTATAGCTTTATGCAATGTAGTGTATAAGATAATTTCCAAAGTTGTGGCTAATAGACTCAAACCCCTCCTCCCTAAACTAATGTCTGAGGATCAATCCAGTTATGTGGAGGGCAGACAAATTTTGGACAACATTATTCAAGCCCATGATGTGGTCCACTTCCTCAAAAGCAGAAAGCAGGTTGGGATGATCATGCAACTAAATATTGATAAAGCTTATGATAAGGTCAATTGGGGGTATATCAAAAAGATACTCATAGCCTTTGGGTTTGATCACAACTGGGTAAGATGGGTGATGGCTCTGGTAACAACTTCCAGCTTTTCAATCTTGGTTAACGACTCTCCCTCAGATATCTTCATTCCTTCTAGAGGCCTGAGACAGGGAGACCCGCTCTCTCCCTTTCTCTTCATCCTCATGATGGAAGGACTTGGTAGGGCTATCAAGCAGGCTAAAAACATGGGAAAAATTAAGGTTCTTGAAGTAACGGAGAATGGACAGACACTTACTCACCAAAAATTTGTTGATGATACCATGTTGCAAGGTATTCCCACAGTCAAAGAAGTTAATGCCTATAAGCAAATCCTCAATGCGTTTTCAAGGGCTACAGGTATGGAAGTTAATCTCACAAAATAAAAAAATTTCTTATTTAATACTAACATTGCTATTCAAAGAAATATCTCTAGGATCCTTGGCTTCCAAAGGGACTCCCTCCCCTCAAAATATTTGGGAGTACCTCTCACAGACAGACCAATGCTAAAAAGTATTTGGGAACCTGTGCTTAATAAGTTACAGGATAAAGTTAAAAAATGGACGTTCAGAGCCTTAAACTTGGCTGGCAGACTTGTTCTGACTAAGGCAGTTCTGCAATCCATCCCGGTATTCATGCTATCAGCCCTTCCAGCTCCCAAAGGAGTCTTAGAACAAATCAGAAATATTCAAAGAGATTTTCTGTGGGGTAAGGAGGAAACCAGGAAGAAATGGGCCCTGGTTTCCTGGGAAAAAATCTACAAACCCAAAAGCCATGGGGGTCTAGGCTTAGATGATCAGGAGATTCTTAGTAAAGTGCTAGGAGCCAAGCTTTGGTGGCGATGGGTGCAAGAGCCAAGAGCCCATTGGGCAAGGATCTGGAAAGAAAAATATGCCAGCTCTTGGCACACAAATGATCTCATTAGAATGTCGGGAGATATAAGGGGCTCTCACATCTGGAACAGGGCTTGGGAGAATAGAAACATAGTGCAACAACACAGTTTCTAGGAAATCAGAGATGGTGAGCAAGCACTCTTCTGGGAGGATAAATGGCAACAAGAACCGGTGCTGTTAAAGGAGGACTTTATAAGTCTCAAACAGGAAACAGATTCCCAAGGGTTAAACAAAGTCAAAGATTTCTGGATCATCCCTCAGGGTCAGGACAAATGGAGAAGCTGGACTAACATTGATTGTAGAAATAATAGCCTTATAACAAAAAAAGCAGAGGCACTGAGAAGCATATTAAAACATAGGATGATCATGGTCACAGAGGGGCAGGATCAATTGAGATGGGGTAAAAACAGCAAAGGTACCTTTAATCTCAAAGAGGCAAAGTATATTCTCCTTGGGTTAGAGTCCAGTGTTCCAAAAAGATCATGGAGGCAACTCTGGTCTCACCAAGGATGGATGAAGATCAAGCTTTTTATGTGGCTGATTCACCATAATTTTTTTTTGACTTGGGACAATATTAGAAAAAGAGGTGTCTTGGGGCCTTCTAAATGTCAGCTATGTGATGAGCAAGAGGAGACTATGGAGCACATCCTCAACGACTGCTCTTACACCACATGGCTGTGGAATTCTTTTTCTAACATTTTCCAACAATCAGATAGGGACAGGGGAAGTATCATAAATACCCTAAAGAATTGGAGAAGGAGCTTTTCAGAGAATGAGGCGCTTAATCGGGCCTGGGATTTCACACCAGGATTCATTATCTGGAATGTTTGGAAAGAAAGAAATAAGAGAATCTTCAAGGGAGAAAAGGCCAACCCTCAAAAACTTTATGATTTGATTATAAAGCAGATCAGGGAAACAGTCAGTACCACAGAGCGCAATATCCCAGAGAATCCTCCCTCAAAAATGGAGATGAGAGCACTCAGACTTTTGGGATTGCAAGAGATCATTCTGCAAGGGCTTGGAAAAAAGAAAACGACAAAGAATACAGAGAAATATAGTTGGCAACCTCCTTCGAAAACTACCTGAAATTTAATATTGATGGAGCCTCAAAAGGTAATCCCAGAATAGCTGGGTTTGGAGGAGTTTTAAGGAATGAAGAGGGAAGAATCATCTTAATCTTCCACAGCCATTTAGGTAAAGCAACCAATAACATGGCAGAATTAATGGCTCTGGAGCAGTGCCTAGAGATTCTGATTCAAAATCGTAGTTCAAATGTCATGATAGAGGCAGACTCCGAAATCACCATCAACTCTGTAAAAAGAATTAGTTGTGGATCCAAACCAGAGAAAGTCTCAAATCATTGGAGACTAATACAGGTTTATCAAAGGATTCAAGCTCACCTTCAAGAACTTGGTTCAGTTAGTTTCAATCATGTGCGCAGAAATGGTAATAAGCTTGCGGACATTTTGGCCAACCAAGGTGTGAACAATGAAGATTGCAGGATGGTGAAGAAGTGGCAGGATTTGCCCCAGAATCGTCTAAAGGCTCTCTGCATTAACCAAGCGGCAGAGGACATGGAGGTGGTCCGACGTAGTGGGAGAGTTTCTGGCAGAAGTGAATAGTCCCCAGTCAATGATTCCTCGGCCTCTTGATTTTCCCTTTGGGTGCCATCGGTTCTCGGAAGGTTTCGAGACTATGCTTTTTGCCTCTTCAGATTATTCTCAGGTTAGGGGTTCAAGTGGAAGCGGCAGGAGATTTGTTTCTTCAGTCACCGAATTAGTTTTCCTGGCCGGATTCGAAGGGGAGGGAAGTGCCTTGGCGGTTTTCAGTTGATCGCACATTGCTTTAATGGTAAGTGGTTTTATTTTTATGGCAATGATTCCATTGAACATTCAACATGTGGCGTGGGCCGGTTTTGCTTACCACCCTCCATCGCGGCTTAAATTTCGGTGGGGTGAGGAGGAGCGATATGACTCCTGGCCATTGGATCCAGGAGCCCATATCAACGGCTGGGAAAGAGTCGGCAGGTTGGTGGGGTCAGGAGTTCGGACAAACCCTTTGGCAGAGTTTTTGAGGAGATTGGATAACTACTCTTAAGGTGGTCCCCGCGGGTTGTGGTCCCCGCTGGTCGAGTTTTCTTTTAGTTGGTTTTGGTTGACCGTAGCCCTTGGTTTCGGTCGGCTCATGTACTCTTTGTAACCATTTTTTGATTTAATGAAATTGAAGGTTTTGCTCTTGCTTCAGCAAAAAAAATTAATGGAATTGACGTAAAATATCATATAAATATATGTAGTGTAATTTAAACTTTATCTTTTCTTAGTAAAGAGGAGTGTATTGTATGATATTTTAAATTTTCTTGATTTTGTTTTCACATAATATCAATAAATAGATTTAAATTGATGCAAGATGTGGAAAATTTAGATTATGATATTTAGATAAAGTCAGTTCATATTTTGTAAATTAAAATTTTTTAATAAATTTTATTTGCAATAATATAAATAATATTTAGATTATCTTATTTAAAATAATAAATGGTAATTGAGTGTCTTGTAAGGGTATTTTTTATTTTAGAATATTATATTTAAAAAGTATGAATAATCAACACGGATCAATAAAAATAAAACTAAAACATACTTTAAATTTTATAAATTAAGATAAATTTTAATTTACTTTTTTTAAAAAAATATAAATTTTCAGTAAATCAGTATTTTTTTGTGTGTAAAATAATATCAATTTTGACAAAAAAAGAGTTAATGATATAAAAAAAATGAAAAAATAATTAAATATACATAAATTAAAAAGAAAACTATTTTCAAAACAAATATATTTAATTTACATGAGAGTGTTGCATCAGTATCTTCAAACGACAAGGTACGTGTGCCTGGTGAGTGCGTAATGTAACTTGTGTCTCGGTTCTCTTACTGTAAAGGGGGAAAGTAAAGTGAGCCTGTATGTGAGAGGTTATAGTACCACCCAAGAAGAGATACACACCCAGAGAGTTTTGTTCGGCATCCAGCAAAATAGTCCACAACGGATGTTGTAGTCATTAAAACTGAGGTGAAGGGGACAACATGTACACCAACCAACAGAGTAGTCCACACGAATGTGATGATTGATATAACCAAAAAATAAGATGGTCTGTCGAATATCATGCAGATTATTCCACAAGGATGTGGCAGCGGTGATAACCAATACACAAAGGTGGTCTATTTAGTATCCCGCGAAGTAGTCCACAGGGATGAGACAATGATGATAACTAATACAATACATTCCCAACAATGTAAGTACTAAAAGAACCGAAGTAGTTCAACTATATTAGTACAAGTGAAACAAATATACATTACAAATTCCAAAAGAATAGTCTTACAAACATCTACAAGACATGCATGAAAACGTGTTGACCTTAATAGGCTTCTGAATTAAGCAAAAGTCCCAAGACATATTTCTACACCCTGCATCACTAGTCCCAGTAGTGGGACAATAGAGCCACTCCTTGCTCCTCAAAGAACTGACTATTTAATCTCAAGGCTATGTGGGAGGATCCAAGGTGAAAGGTTCTTGCTCATATAATGGGAGGGGTATATATGGCCAAGAATGATGCTTGGCCCTTGTGACTCTTGGACTATCCTCATGACTATTCAACTTCCTATGACTTTTCAACTGACATGACTCTTCATCTTCGTGTGTGTGTCCATTGGATGTCCACTTTACATTACATTCGGTTACAACAGATATGACCGATATTAGTGATGTGGCCTTGACAACCCATTACACAACTTGACATGACATTGCTAACATGTATTGACTGGTTGTAGTGTCCATGTCAATTTTTTGTGTTGCTAAGTGATGGATGTACTTTTTTGTGTGTGCTTCGTCTTCTCCTCTACATGACTTTATGTTGTGGGGTCTTCAATGGTCTTTTTCTTGCAAGATGGTTGTATGCATTGTTTCTTTCGCTTGCTCTTAGGTGAGATTATTTCATCCATCTAGCTACAAGTAAGTCTTCTAGCATGTGTACTCATTCTCCATCATGTTCGTCATCTCACCATGATCAATCAGTGTACATGTTCCTGCAACTCACTCATGACTAAACGACATCAAATCCAAAACCTCCTAGTCTAAGATGCATGCATTGTGTTCCATGTTTCGGGCCTGGGACAGATAAAAAGCTCTGAAGAGGGCCCAACAACTGCGCAATGCAAAGTTGCAGGTGATAGGGAGGTGGACTGGTCACTAAGACAACATAGAGCGCATCACAGGCTTGGCTGACTCAAACTTTGGGTCACAATCTTCACTATTGGGGAAAACTGCGCAGAGGCCACTCGGAGGCCAGATTGTAGAGTTGAGGAAACCAGTGGCAATTGCAAGGTGGGACCCTCAGGGACACCTCTGTGTAGTTACAGGGGGAAGACAAGGTAGGATAATATAGGGACTAGAGGACAGTTTTGCACAGTTTTTGAGAGCAGTGAGTCACGGCTGAGGGAGGTCACTAGGAGGACTCCTCTGCAGAGTTTCTGGGAGCAGTGTAGGCTAAGGTCTCTATGCAATGTGCGGTTCCAACAAGTAGGAATGAGGCATGATGACTGACCTTATGAAATGTGCAGTCTAGGTCAAGCCTTGACGCATTTTCTGCACAGTTCTGAGAAGGAAGACAGGTTTCTCACTTATGGGATTGCATAGTGCAACTGACTTGGAGGACATCCTCAAGAATTGCGTAGTTCCAGGCAGCATAGCAGCACCATTGAGGGTCAATATTGCACAATGCAGCTTAGTCGGGGTCCAGTGAAGCGACGTTGTTTAGTCAGAGATATTTTCAGGAAAATGGCTAAGTGTGAGAAGCAAGTGAACTTGTGAGAAATTTGACATTGTGATCACACACTCAGCATACTTCGAAAACATGATAACATTGATCACCGGGACAACATAGCAAAGCATGACCCTCTATAAGATTGTCTAGTGTTGAAAGTGATAAGTGCGACACTTGGGATAGACCTTTGGATGTCCATGACGACACTTGCATGATAGTTCTTAGAACTTTGTGTATGAGTGTGATAGGTGTTCACAGAGTTAGGACACTTGTATACACAAAGACCAACCTTCATGATCACTATAACGGTTCGCAAACATGACATAACAACCAGACATGTCAAAAGATGACAATTGAGCTAACAAGTGAAATGGAGCAAGACACGTAGAGGAAACACATAGAATGACTTTTAATGCTTGCAAGCATGCAAGCCATTGAGGACAGAATGATATGACAATGATAAGCAATCCTTCAAGCTATACTAAGAGGGGTATTTTAAAATATGTGCTTTGTTTTCCATACCTACCCTCCAAAGGGTTGTGCATCAGATGGAGTCTTCATGCGGTCTCGATCTTCTACAATAGCCTCGGTTCCTTGGTCTGCTTATCTTCTTCCTCAGGTATTTGGGAGTCATCTAGCATGTCATCCTTCTTTCTGGTCACTGAGAGATACATATGTTCAGTTTCAGCAGACAGTGACTACTGCTGGGATGAGGCCCTGGGAGGACACATCTGTGCAGTTTTAGGATGCAAGGAAGACTGGGCAGTTGAGTGACAACACTGCACATTTTCTGGAGACAGTGGGTTCCGGCTGAGTGAAGGAAACTGGAGAGAACCATTATGTAATTTTGGATGCCAAGGGAGGTTGGGCTCTTTTTGAATAGTTCAGTTCTAGCAGGCAAGGGAAAAATCTTGAGGGTTTCATATGCAAAGTGGGTGATTCAGGAGAGCTGGATGAGGCTATATTGCTAGGGAAACTCCATAATTTGGCTTAGTGTGGGATCAGTGGTGGAACTTGACTATGATCACACACTTGAACACATAGTGACACAACATAGACCATCCAGAACATATGAAAACACACTTCACTTACTACAACAACCTTTGTGACAACGGTGCGTGAAATCAGTGTGAAACATGTCTATGTGGTGAGGACAACCCATTCTCACAAAGCTTTCCCCTTGAAGAAAAACAAACTTCCCTTTTCATGACAATGATAATTTCCATGCCCAAAGATGACACATACTATATAAGATAAAGCATGAACGACTCTTAATATCAAAGAGGGGAGCTTGATATCATCAACTTACCAAACAATGAATAATTAATGATCGATAGCAGGATCCACAGTAGGCTCTGGAATTTGTGTGTAGGCAAAAATTTTAGAGGGTGTTGCAGGCTCTGCAACACTTACCGACACATTGGTTGAATTCAAGCTTCTTTGTCTTGGTTCGTTTTAGTGTAGGGCCTTGGTCCATCAGGAAGTATTGATTCGTTGTGTGGATTACTTCTGCTTCCCCACTTACCCCACGGGAAGACATGGTCCCCTTTGTACCTCCTTAGTTGAACACAACATAAGATTTAGCTAGATCACAATGTTTCGAATTGGGAAGGGTAGTTTAGCTCGTGAGCTTAAGATTTTCAAAGTATAGTTTTTCATCTCTCGTGTTTCTTTGCTTCAACAGGCCTGGAAAGTACCTCGGCAGAGTCACGCAGGAACAAAAGCATTGCTCCACTGCCAGCAAGTTTGGACAGTACCCTAGTGGAGTTGCTTCCTTCACCTCTTTGTGCAGGAAGCATTTCTCTTCTTTCGCCGTTTTTTTTTTTTGAAAGAGGACTAAGCATCAACACTTATTTATTTTGGGGCTGAAGATGGATCCTGCCTTCTTGAGAGAAGGAGAGGTTATTCCTTCAAATAAGCATGTAAAGACCTCTTATTTAAGTTTGCTCTTTTAGATTTTTTCGACTTCTCTGTTTCTAGTAGTTGGATAAGCTTGAACACACCAAAGCAGAAAACTGAGGTTCCCGAACTAGACACGGGTTCATGGTTGGAGCAAAGCTCTCCTTATGGACGAACATATTTTTTTTCAAGACTTCATCAACCAAAGTTTACAGCCAAACACAAGGAAGACGGACACAGGACTAGAAAAGGGTTGCAGTGTCACAAGGCTCTTTGAACGTCAGCCACATACACATTCAGAAGTCAGGACGCAAGTCCAGGAAAAACACTTATTCTCGTAGTGAAAACAAATGGAAAACTGAACAAGTAAGGAAACACAGTAGAAAGAAACAAGGCACATAACCATGAAACCAAAATCGGAAGACAAGGCAACAAAATGACTAAAGAAAACATGTTGTAAAACCAAAACGAGACAACCAGGATGAACTACGGGGAATGAGTGCAAGACGAGTGCAAGGAAAGGAAAACTAAGACACAACTAATCCTACTCCTATCCTAACAGCTAGATGGTCGGGGTTACGTGTAATTATATTTCCAATGAAGCCATCATAGTCGTCCTTGACCTGCATCCACAAAGATGTGAACGATTAAAATAGATAGAAGTGTTGTGCAACAGAAAATACAAAAACTTGAGAAACTTTCACAGGGGAAGGAATGTCTTGCCTGTGGGAAAAAATACATATCACAAATTTCACCCAATACACATGCTTACCTCTTTGATGGATACCATTTTTCAATAAACCTCGAAATCCTCTTGCGGGTGCGTCCTCATTTGCACCGAGCTTCTTAGCAAGCACACGGAAGGATTGAAACTTGTTGCCTACAACAGAGATTTCCAAGTAATATAGTTCCATCCATTCAACGATTGGATCATATAATTCATGGTGGTTGTCTGGAAAGCCTCGTGATCTTTGAAAAGATGTATTTTCGATTCAAGAAGCAAGATCATGATGGGAATCTTGGAAGGAAAAATAGATCTGATCATTCTCAGCAGTCATGCCAAGATAGTGAGGACCTGCCATAATAATCAGCGAAGGCTAAAGTGCCTCACCTACTTGATAGAAATATGAAGAGAAATATGCTAAAAAATGAAGATGAGAGTGCACGAAGCAACTGTCATCAGATGTTCTCATGGTAAAAATGATAAGTCGAATGATAGTCACCCAAGATAGAGAAATGATAAGATGAGCTAGTTGAGACATCAGATTCCCAGTTTGTAAAGAACAAAGAAATATTCATTTGAACAATATTGTGAATGATCTGAACAATGGAAGCAATTTCTCTATGAGCTAGACATGACAGACCACCTCCCTGCAACTGGTGAAAAAATGTGCAAGCATCATAGTCATCACAAGAATTTAACAAGGATGCTAGCACCTTGAATGCATGAAACCAGTTGGGGCGTGGTGAATGGAGAGGAACTTGATTCCTGTGATATCTTATGCATTCATCATCACACAGGGAGATTTATGGTGTGATGAGAGGACATATTTGCAATATGAAACTTGCAAGAAGACCAAGGAGCTGACGATGAAGCGAAAAATTCGATAAGCATGATTGCTTGAAAAGATAATCTTTGAGATGATCAACTTCACAGTTCCATGACTTCGTGAGAGACAGACATTCCCAACTCTATTTTGATGTGAGAGATGTGCATGAAGACAAATGAGTTGTAACAAATTTGTGAATTTGGTCATAAGTGAAATTTAAAAATTTTGAAAGATCACATCCAAAATACCAAGCATTTTTTACATGGGAATTCACTTTGAGTGCTACCATGCAGATAAACAAATTGTGCGTGATAAAAAAGAACTGATTTGGTTCAGGGGTCTTACCAGAGTCGCGAGATCTTGACATAACCATCAATGGATGCTGAAGTGCCTCGACTCCCTTCTATGTCCCGGAACTTTCCAAAATCACAAAATCACATTTTGAAACTTGAAGTAGATCATGCATGGCTTGAGGGTGGTTGTTGTTGCTAATTTCAGAACTGCTTTCCTAATGACAACAATCTTTGTCATAGGTTTCCACAAAAATCAGATTACTCAATTGAGGAGGTTCTTTTGATGGTATGTACAAAGATAATGAATTGGTGAGCTCGCATGAGCAAGATTTGACGAGTTGTCTTCATGCAACATAAGAGATGATGAGGGGTGGGAAGAGTCGTGTGTGGTTACATTGTTTTTTATTTTATCATGGGCAATCTCATTGTATTATGTCAATCGAGGAGATAGCTCATTGGATGAATAATCAAGAGAACATGGAGCATCTTCGTCGCCTGTAGATGCATTGTGAGACACAAGGGAAAGTGAGGTGGAGAGAAAGTTTTGATATGGACATCTTCTTTAACTGAAGCACATTCTAGATATGGATTAGAGTCTTCATGAGAAAATGGAAGATCGATGATGTGCTTGGTTGTCCATCATAGCATATGGAAGCATGGGAGTGATGACTACCCAAGACTGGGGGTTGATCGAAAGAATTGATTGTACAGGATGTTCCAGTGAGATTAGGAGATTGAGATTCATTCAAGAATGGATGATCATTTTTTTATGTAGATAATTTTGAAATAGAGAGGGAAAATTGATAGTTTCCTCACCTTTCTTCTCCTCTTCCTATGTAATGTGACTACCTTGTGCTTGATCGCAATTTGAGCCAGCAGCTTGAGAATCAAGAGAATGCGAACAACTAGCTGGTGAAGCAGGTTGATCAAGTGAGTCATGGTACAAGGAGTCATGGATTGTAGATGATAGAGGATGGCAGAGATGTAGATTAGATTTGAGAATTGAGTTATGAACAATGACGTCCTCTTGTGGAATGGAGGAGTGAGTCTTCGTTGTAGGCTTCCTGAGCCATTCTGGAATTTCCTCCATTGAAGTGGGAGACAGATGAGGAGATGGGTTGGGGACATGATGCGCAGATTTCTCAACTTCGTAATCACCACAAGGGGGCACCCATATCAGGACCAAAAAAGAGGAGGACAAGGAAGAAACGGGGTGGTGGGATCCTCCTCTATAATATGAGGTGCCTCATGATCTAAAAGAATTGGGGAGTAAGGGAAATCAAGGGGTTCAACGTATTGGGAAACATCAAACAAGTGTCTAAACTCTTGTCTCAAGAAATACGAGTTCAAAATTTGTTCAAGAATTTCATAACAGAGTTGAAGGAAGTGATCATCAAAGTCCTCAACTGATTCGTCAAGATCCATTGTTAAACTGCATATTTTTTACAGAGATTGTCTTGGCTATACTCATCGAATGTTTTAATCATCATCGTGGCAAGTTGAATAAATGAACTGATAGAGGCAAAGAGTAATGTATGACACCATTGTTTAACATGAACTTCGTATGTGACGGTGAGAAGTACAACCCAGACATCTTCAGACTGTATTTAGTGATTATGGCAAAGAGTCATAACTTGAAGCACATGCACATGAAAAGACGGTTTACCCTCACCATTGAACTTCAACTTGGATAGGTCATGAATAACTTCCATGGGGATGGTACATTTAGGTTTTTTACAAAAAAATCTCAGGATTATGATTTAGGGAAGAGCCATTTTAAAATAACAGATTCAAACCAGACTCTATAGGCGCAGCCTGTTGTTTGGCCCCCCATCTAGCACCAGAAATGTTGACGGTGCTGGACCGACCAACATTAAGGGGATCTCCCCAGTATGAAGTCCCAACTAGACCTCACACCGTTTGGTGTAGGAGACCCATCCTAAATAAAGGTCTGATTACCATATACTTAAAGATATGCCTTGGCTCTAGCTATCATCACATGAGAGTGTTGTGCTGGTATCTTCAAACAACAAGGTACGTGTGCCTCGTGAGTGTGTAAAGTAACTTGGTTCTTGGTTCTCTTATTGTAAAGGGGGAAACTAAAATGAGCCTCTAAGTGAGAGGTAATAGTACCACCTAGAAAGAGACACACATGAACTAGAGAGGTCTGTCCGGAATCTAGTAGAATAGACCACAGTGGATGCGATAGTTGTTAAAATCAAGGTGAAGGGGGCAATATGTACACCAACCAGTGGAGTAGTCCACATGGATGTGACAGTCACTATAACTAGAAAACAAGATGGTCTGTTGGGTATCCTGTGGATTAGTCCACAAGTATGTGACATCAATGATAACCAATACAAAAAGGTTGTTTCTCTAGTATCTCGCGGAGTTGTCCAGAGGGATGAGACAGTAGTGATAAACAATACAACACATTCCCAACAATTTAAGTACTAAAACAACTGAAGTAGTTCAACTATCTTAATATAGGTGAAACAAACATGCATTACAAATGTTGGAAGAATACTCTTACAAACATCTACAAGACATGCATGAAAACATGATGGCCTTAACAGGATTATGAATTAAGCAAAAGTCCCAAGATAGATTTGTACACCATACATCACTAGTCTCAGTAGTGGGACATTGGAGCCACTCCTTGCTCCTCAAACAACTGACTTCCTAAAGGCTCTGTGGGTGGAGCCAATATGAAAAGTCCTTGCTCATACAATGGGCGGGGTATATATAGCCAAGGGTGATGCTTGACCCTTGTGGCTATTGGACTACCCTCATGATTGTTCAACTTCCTATGACTTTTCAACTGACATGTCTCTTCATCTTCATGTGTGTTTCCATTGGGCGTCCACTTTACATTACATTCGGTTACAACATATATGGACCATATTAGTGATGTGGCCTTGACAATTCATGACACAACTTAACATGACACTGCTGACATGTATTGGTTGGTTGTGGTGTACATGTGAAGTTGTTGCACTGCTATGTAATGGATGTACTTTCGTGTGTGTGCTTTGTCTTATCCTCTGCATGGCTTAATGCTGCAGGGTCTTCAATGGTCTTGTTCTTGCAAGATGGTAGTATGCATGTGTTTATTTCGCTTTCTCTTGGGTTATCTTCTTTCGTTTGTCTAACGACACATAATTCTTATAATATATCCTTTGTTTCTTCACTCTATTCGTCGTCTCGCCATGATCCATCAGTGTACCTATTCCTCCAATTCACTCATGACAAGATGACATCAAATCCAAAACCTCCTAGTCTAAGATGCATGCATTGTGTTTCATGTTCCAGGCCCGGGACAGATAATAGACTAGGAAGAGGGCCCAACAACTCCTCAATGTGCAGTGCCAGGTGACATTGAGGTGTATTGGTCACTGAGATAGCACAAAGTGTAGATCAGGCTTGGCTGAGGAACTCTGGGGCACAGTCTTCACTGTTGGGGAAAACTGCACAGAGGCCACTAGGAAGAAATATTGTGAAGTTGAGGACACCTATGGAAGCTGTAAGGTGGGGCCCTGAGGGACACCTCTATGCAGTTTCTAGAGGGAAGACAAGGCAAGACAATAGAGGGACCAAAGGACATTTTTGTGTATTTTTTGAGAGCAATGAGTCCAACATGGGGGAGGTCACTGGGAGGACACCCCTTTGTAGTTTCTAAGAGTAGTGAAAGCTTAGGACTTTGAAAAATGCGGGGTTCCAACAAGTAGGAAGGAGGCTTGATGATTGATCTTGGGAAGTGTGTAGTCCAAGTTGGGCCTTGAGGCAGTTTTTGCGCAATTCTGGGAAGGAAGACAGGTTGCTCACTTCTGGGATTGCATAGTGCAATTGATTGGAGGACAGCCTCAAGCACTGTAGAGTTCCAAGAAACAGAGCAGCACCACATAGGGCTGAGACTACACATTGCAGCTCAGTCAGAGTCGATGAAGTGGGGTTGTTCAGTCAGAGAGATTTTCAGGAAAATGACTAAGTGTGAGAGGCAAGTGAACTTGTGAGAACTTCGACATTGTGATCACACACTCATCATACTTCGACAACATGACAACACTGATCACTGGGACAACATAGAAAAGCATGACACTCTGTGAGATTGTCTAGTGTTGAAAGCGACAAGTGCGACACTGGGGATAAATCTTTGGACGTCCATGATGACACTTGCGCGACAGTTCTTACAACTTTTTGTATGAGTGTGATAGGTGTTCACATGGTTAGGACACTTTTGTACACAAATAACAACCTTCATGGTCTCCAGAACGGTTCGCAGACATGATATAACAACCAGACATGTCAAAAGACGACAAATGATCCAACAAACATAAGGGGGCAAGACACGTAGAGGAAACACATGGAATGACTTTCAGTTCTTGCAACCATGCACGTCATTGAAGACAGAATCATATGATAATGATAAGCAGTCCTTCAAGCTATACTAAGAGGGTTATTTCAAAAGATGTGCTTCGTTATCCATACCTGCCCTCCAAAGGGTTGTGCATTAGATAGAGTCTTCATGCAGTCTCGATATTCTATCATGCCTTAGGTTCCTTGGTCTTCTTATATTCTTCCTCAACTCCTTGAGAGTCATCTAGCATTTTATCACTCTTTGTGGTCACTGAGAGATACATCTACACAGTTTCAGCAGGCAATGATTGCTATTGGGATGAGGCCCTAGGAGGACACATCTACATAGTTTTTAAATGCAAGACACTGTTGTGGGATGAGGTCCTAGGAGGACACATATGTGCAGTTTCAGGATGCAAGGTAGACTGGGCAGCTGAGGGACAACATTGTGCAGTTTCTGCAGAAAGTGAGTTCATGCTGAGGGAATGACACTGGATGGAACCACTGCACAGTTTTGGATGTGAAGGGAGGTTGGGCTCTTTGTGCATTGTGCATTTCTAGAAGGCAATGTGAAAAGCTTGAGGGTTGCATATGTGAAGTGCATAGTTCAGGAGAGATGGATGAGGCTAGGTTGTTAGGGAAACTCTATAATTTTCGTAAGTGTGGGATTAATGGAACTAATGTGATCAGTGGTAGAACTTTGTTATGATCACACACTTGAACACTTAGTGACACAACATAGACTATCCAGAACATATGAAAACATACTTCTCTTAATGCAACAACCTTTGTGACAAGACTGCGTGAAATGAGTGTGAAACATGTCTATGTGGTGAGGAAAACCCATTCTCACAAAGCTTTCCCCTTGAAGCAAAACAAACTTCCCTTTTCATGACAACGATAATCCCCATGCCCAAAGATGACACATACTGTATAAGATAAAGTGTGAACGACTCTTAAGATCGAAGAGGGGAGCTTGAGATCATCAACTTACCAATCAGTGACTAAAGAACGATCGATCATAGGATCCATTGTAGGCTCCAAAATTTGAGTGCCAACCAAAATTTTGGAGGGTGTTGCAGCCGCTACAACAGAAAATTATAATAAATATTAAAAAAAAAATTAGGAAAATATTATATTATAAATATGGGTTGGATGCTAGAAAGCTAGCCTAACAACCAAACATCTTTGATAACTTTCTATTTTCAAAGTTGTGGTGATTTTTTATATAGAGATTTGTGAATGAGCTTTAGATCATTTATGTCCATTTCCACATGTATATAAGAAAAGAGAAGTATAAACTCTTAAGATCATTTGCATATAATAAATTTATATCAAAGAAAAATAAATTTTAAATATAATATATTTGTATTAAAACAAAGTATTAAATATAACATTTCAACAATATTACTAATGTTTATTTAAATTGTGATCGTCCATATAGTACTTTACTAATAATTATAATTTCAGTTATGTTAATTGAACTTTTGCATACTATATACAAGTACATCGCATACAATATAAATCTCAAATAAAATTCAATATATTTTTCTATAATTTACAAATTTATTAAGCACAAATAATATAATAAAAAAATTACTAATATTACACCATTTTTAAACATATACATATGAGGCTTTACCACTTTAAATGATATTGTTAGTAAAATATGAAAATATAGAATTTTTATCATTAAATTTGTTATGGTATAAACACACCATTAAACTTTTGACCAAACTTCAATGTTGGCATCTAGATATTGCAATCCGGATAAACCAAAATCCACATGTACAAATATTAACTAATATCATGAAACCCACAAACTAATATCATGATAGGAAATATAAAATTGATTTTTTTTAATTTTTCCTTTTTCTTCTCGTGCCACTATGTAGAAGGATCAAAACAACTAAAATTTTGGTTGACCATATTCAATCACAGAGACCTTGGTTGACCATCCTAACCATGGTTGACCAAGGGTTGCCATCAAGAGTTGGTAGAGCATATAATGTTCTAGGTTGACTATGATTGACCAAAGATGACCATGGTTGATCATGGTTCACCATATTCAACCATATAGACCTTGATCATGGTTGACCATGGTTAATCATGGTTGACGATATTTAACAATGGTTAATCATGGTTGAACATAATAAACCATGGTTGACCATGGCCGACCATATAGACATTAACCATATTTGACCATATTCAACAATGGTTGCCCTCGATTGAACATGGTTACCCATAGAGATATTGATTGACCATTCTGACCATGGTTGATGATGGTTGACAATGATTGATCATGATTGGCATTGATTAACCATGGTTAACCATATTCAACCATAGTTGACAATGGAAGACCATATTCAACCATGGTTTACCGTGGTTATGCATTATCAACCATGGTTCTTCACAATTGGCCATGGTTGATCAGGTTTTACCTGTAGAAATTTCACCTGTAGAACAAACCAATATATGCAATGTCCTAAAGCATAATATTTGTTCTACTTCTACAAAACATTAAGTGGAAGCATAATCGAATTCATGAGCAACATCAATTAGAAACATGCATAATTGATCAAGAGAAATAATCACACATAACACAAGATATATCCATGGGAAAGCGCCAGCATAAAACCCCAACCATGTATTATTAATCAAGTGGAAATCCTCTTCACAATACAAAAAGAATTAGCTCTCAAGCTATTCAGTTCTCAATGAACTATGAAGATATGAAGATATATCTCATGAACCAACCAAGCCCTATATATAAAGGCTTTACCTATGGTCCAATCTCTATTTCCTTGTGCAGTTTGCTTAGGAAATAATAACAAAAGCATATGCAATTAATTCCAAACATACCAAGTTAACAAATGGTCCAACTACGCAATCCCTGAGGACACTAGTTCCTCAACCATGCAAAAAATACTTAGTAGAAATAATCAAGCATCTGATAGTACACTGTCCCACATCTAATCTCAACTGGGTCTCTGACAGAACTAACATGCAACAACTATCCATGAGTGAATTCTCAGTTATCTAAAATAATATTTGTCACATGCATGCAAGCATTAACAAACTATATTTTATTATTTTAACAACTTGTTAAAATAATCTAACTGGACTTACTAGTTAGAACTAAGTCAACTGATTCTCTCATTATAGAACTCATACTTATTCCCTCAATCAGTGGAGGAAATTAAGGATAAATTCCTCAATGAGTGGGACAACTCATGTGCATGCTCACAAAGACTTCAAATTCGAATTTCCTTAACTAATTAACTCAACTGAATTAATTAATTAATATTTCCAATTGTTGTTAAGACCAAAATTAATTTTACTTCCTATAGATAAACTAGGGACTACTATAAATAGGAAGGGACCCAAAAATGCTATTTTTAGAACTTTCTATTTTTAGCAGTTTCACCTCTCACCCAATGTGGCCAATGACCTCACTGGCCAAACTGCTATTTTTAGGCATGTTATTTTTAGCAGGTCTATTTTTAGCACATTCTAAATTTAGCATTTCTTGTTGCACACTTTTCAACACTCCCTCTCAATAAGAAAGGCTTTCTCTTGAACCTGATCCTGTAACTCTGGAATGTTCTGCATGCAACACATCTACCTGGTTCACTTGCTCCAACAACACTTGGAACAAAAACACTCCCAACTGACCACTCTCTTGGGCTAGGAACATACTCTGATGCTAAAGCTCTACCTGTTGTTGACAAGTGCTCCTTCTCTTAAATCTGCGCTACTACAACATCTCCATCCTTCTCGCACCATTTCACACCTCTCTGTGCCACCTAGCACTGTGCAAAACACTTGTGCCTCTCGCATTGCTACAAGCTGCTAGCTATGCATTGTCCTGGGATTCCTTGCACTTTTGCTCCATCCGCATCTGTCTCTACCCAATCAGTCAGTTCCTGCTACTCCACATCGGGGCTCCTATATCAAGGTCTCATCCAAGAGGTTGGGTACCTCAAGGATCCTGCCCCTCTTCCTTGGGACGATCAGTGTATATCACCCCACCTCCTACCTGGAGGTATGGCTGCATGTGATCCCTCAAGCCACCTGGCTCGAAGTTTCCCCCTACTAGAGGCCTCTGCATGAGTTGATGACTCTACTCAATCTCCACTCAACTTCCCCTATTGTGGTTGCTCCACAACCTCCTGAAGTTGCTACACCAATCATGGCTCCTCCACAATCGTTTGAGACTTCTTCTGGCTCTGCATGTTTAGAGGTAATATACCCTCCCTCTCAACCATCAAGTCTCCATCAGTTGCCTTGTTGCTCAAGGCTTTGTATGCATCTTGAACCTCAAGAGCATACAGGTTCTTGACCCATGAAGCAATCTGCTTCACCTGTCTAGTGATGATGTGTCTAAGGAAAACCTTTCCCTTACTAAAGAATACATCATAGGCTCTATCTTCCAGTATCATGATCAACACCAAGTTTCTCTTTAGTCTTGGTACATACTTGACATCGGTCAAGGTAAGGCGAGCTCCATCCTCCCTCTGAAAAATAACTGTGCCTACACTTGAGACACTATACTTCTCATCATTACACATCGCTATGAGTATCTGGAGATCTTTCTCCTCCAAAGTACTGAAAAAACTCTTGTCGCCGGTCATGTGGAAAGAAGCTCCACTGTTAAGGAATCAAGCACTTCCCACCATGGATGAAACCATGCATGTGAAGAGTGTGAAATCCAACTCAAACTGTGAAGCAAGTGCCTCACCTTCAAATCCTTCCCCGGATCCCTTCTTCGATTTCCTCTGTGGACAATTTGCAGCATAATGGCCCACCTCATGACAACGAAAGCATTGCACTTTCGATTTGTCAACCTTCTTCCCATCATTGGAAGAACTGGATTCGGAAAGAGAAACCTTCTCCTTCCCCTTCTTCGCCTTACTCGCTAAGGCAAAGTTCTCCTCATCATGCATGGATGAAGAACTGTCTCTGGTGCTCCGTTTTATCTCCTCCTGCATCAAATCTGACCATATTCGTTCCCAATTTGGCAGTTTCTCCCTTCCATTCACTAAGTCCTGGTAGCTATGCCAACTCTTATGAAGGCCAAGGACTGCTAGACTCGCCATATCCTCATCCGATGTCATGAACCCTACACTTGCAAGCTCATCCTTGCATGTGATGATCTTGGTCAGATACATAGAGATCGTCTCATCCCTTTCACGAAGTTTGTCCCTCAGTGCCAGCTTCCTCTGATCACTACTATTCTGATATAAATCTTTCAATGTTTTCCACATTGCATGCGAAGTCTCCTTCCCATGGAGGCTCGAGACAATGTGATCTCACACTCCCTCCAAGAGAATTCTCCTAGCTCTAGCCACACACTTCCTCCATTCCACCTGCTCAGTCTTGTCAGTAGGCTTAGGGGTTTCTTGATCAATGAATCCTTGAGGCCATTATCTTCCAAAATTGCCTCCATGCGATCCTTCCAAGCTATATAGTTTTAGCTACCATTAAGGGCATACTCAAGCCTCAAACCATAGAATTCCATTTATGAAATAGATGTGATAAGAACTTGAGATCAATATCCAGAATAATAAACTTCAAATTTCTCCTGCTAGGATACTGTTCTTGCTTGATCACCTGTGCTCCAATACCATGTAGAAATTTCACCTATAGAACAAACCGATATATGCAATGTCCTAAAGCATAATACTTGTTCTACTTCTACAAAACATTAAGCAGAAGCATAATCGAATTCATGAGCAACATCAATTCAAAACATGCATAACTGATCAAAAGAAATAATCACACATAACACAAGATATATCCATGGGAAAGCACCAGCATAAAACCCCAACCATGTATTATCAATCAAGTGGAAATCCTCTTCAAAATACAAAAAGAATTATCTCTCAAGCTATTCAGTTCTCAATGAACTATGAATATATGAAGATATCTCTCATGAACCAACCAAGCCCTATATATAAAGGCTTTACCTATGGTCCAATCCCTATTTCCTTGTGCATTTTGCTTAGGAAATAATAGCAAAAGCATATGCAATTAATTCCAAACATACCAAGTTAACCAATGGTCTAACTACGCAATCCTTGAGGACACTAGTTCCTCAACCATGCAAAAACTACTTACTAGAAATAGTCAAGCATCTGATAGTACATTGTCCCACATCTGATCTCAACTGGGTCTCTGACAGAACTGACATGCAACAGTTATCCATGAGTGAATTCTCAGTTATCTAAAATAATAGTTGTCACATGCATGCAAGCATTAACAAACTATATTTTATTATTTTAACAACTTGTTAAAATAATCTAACTGGACTTGACTAGTTAGAACTAAGTCAACTGATTCTCTCATTATAGAACTCATACTTATTCCCTCAATCAGTGGGACAACTCATGTGCATGCTCACAAAGACTTCAAATTCGAATTTCCTTAACTAATTAACTCAACTGAATTAATTAATTAATATTTCCAACTGCTGTTAAGACCAAAATTAATTTTACTTCTTATAGATAGACTAGGGACTACTATAAATAGGAAGGGACCCAGAAATGCTATTTTTAGAACTTTATATTTTTAGAAGTTTCACCTCTCACCCAATGTGGCCAATGACCTCACTGGCCAAACTGCTATTTTTAGACATGCTATTTTTAGCAGGTCTATTTTTAGCACATTCTAAATTTAGCATTTCTTGTTGCACACTTTTCAACATGACCAAATTTAACCAGAGAGACCTTGATCATGATTGAAAAAAATTTCAACCATGGTTGCTTATGATTGACCGTCATTAACCATGGTTGATAGTGGTTAGCAGTTGTTAATCATGGGTGACCATGCTTGACTGTAGAGACGTTAAACATGGTTGACCATATGCAACCATGGTTGATTATGGTTGACCATAGAGACATTTATTGACCATGGTTGATCATGGTTGGGGATGGTTGGCATTGATTGACCATAGTTGACCATGATTGATCATGGTTGTTGAAGTTGACAATGGTTGAAGATGGTTGATCACAGTTGACCATGGTTGATCAAGGTTGACCATGGTCGATCAAGGTTGACCATGGTCAAGCTTCTATTAATGTTAATGTTAATGTTACATTAATGCTACCAAAATGGTTACATTAGTGGATGATCATGATCGATGATGGTTGACATTAATTGATCATGGTTGAGCATATTCAACCATGGTTCATCATTGTTGGCCATGGTTGACCAAATTAAATGAGAGAGACCTTAATCATGGTTGAAAAAATTCAACCATGGTTGATCATGATTTACCATGGTTGATTTGTTTGATCGTAGTTGACCATGGTTGATCTTAGTTAACCATGGTTGAGCAGGGTTTACCATACTTGATCATGATAGATTGAGGTTAATGAGGTTGACCATGGTTGACAATGATTGATTGAGGCTAACGAGGTTGACCATGATTGACCGTGGTTAACTGTGGTTGGTCATGATTGACCATGGTTGACTATGGTTAACCCTAGTTGACTCTGGTTGACTATGATTGATCATGATTGACCGTGCTTAACCGTAGACCATAGTTGACCATCGTTGATCAATGTTTATGAGGTTGACCATGGTTATGCTTATATTAATGTTAATGTTAATGTTACATTAATGTTACAGAAATGGTTACATTAATGGTTGATCATGGTTGACGACGATTGACATTTTGTTACCATGGTTAACCATATTTAACCATGGTTCATCACAATTGGCCATGGTTGACCATGATAGCAAGCAAAGGCTTCATTTGACTAGTGCCTTAGTCAAATGGATAAAAATTCAATTTTCCACACCAACAGAATGACTTGGATTGTAGTTAGCTAGAGTGACATGGCCTTGTCTACTAGTTAGGTCAATAATTTTAAGTTATAGGCTTGGAGGAGAGTTGTGAATGTAGTGATTGATAAATTTTAGCAATCTAGTTCAGTTCTTTTTAGTTGAACTCAGTTAACTGAGCTCAATTAATTAATTGAGTTAGTTGAAGGTCAGTTTAATAGTGGAATTGTTGTTAACTCAATGATCTCTTAATTAAACTAGTCATTCAGCTAAAAATAGCCCAGACATGCATGGAATTTGAATTTCCTACATGGAGAGGAGAAGAAGACACATCGTAATCATCAATTGTATACGAGTTGAGTATACATACAGTGTACATAATATGCAATATTTTGTAATCATCAATTGTATACTAATTTTATATTATTTAGGAGCTCAATTTCTCTTGAATTGTGCAAGGAAATAGGAGGAAGTTGGATCCTTGAATTGACTAAGTGTTGGCCAGAGTGGGACATTGAGCAGGAGAACAACTTTACAATGCAGGGTGTGCTTCAGAGTTGAAGCAATACATTGTAAGTGTTTCTCTTTCTCATGTGAATTAATGCAAAGCAGTAGAGGGTTTTTTCCCAGTTGGGTTCCCCTGTAAAATCTTTGTATTCCTTTTGTTTTGATGATTACTTGTTATTTCATGTGTTTATATTGTGTGTTTTCCTTTCTGCAGAATAGTAGAAGAATTGTTTGTCTCTTGATTTCAGTTCGATTTCAATAGTAGTAGAAAATTTCTTGCAATTTCTACATGATAACAAAGCCATGGAAGACTACATAGAAACCTTGTTCTAGATATTCTCTCAGAGAATTTTTCATTTGCA
Organism: Pinus tabuliformis; assembly: GCA_031772625.1. Lineage (NCBI taxonomy): Eukaryota > Viridiplantae > Streptophyta > Pinopsida > Pinales > Pinaceae > Pinus > Pinus tabuliformis. The sequence continues at coordinate 891,610,794 of CM062806.1, read as the reverse complement.
AAATTTGTGGTGCAAATTCTCTTTAATGTAAGAAAAATGTATTTCAACAGATTGAGGTTGGAGTATGCATTAGAGGGAAACTCAAACTTTTGTCCTTGGAAAGACAAGATGGAAGTTGTTCTGGTTGATAATGGAGTGTGGGAATATACACAAACTGATATTTTAAAACCAACAACATTAGATACACAAACACTTTCTCAGTGGAAGAAAGATACAGCAAGAGTCAGGAGGATTATTCTGGAGGGTTTCATAGATCATGTGGTTTCTAACTTGTGTTGAAAGGAGACTCCTTTTGCAATGTGGAAAACTCTCACAGGTCTACCCATAGTAGTAGTGATGCCAAGAAATTGGCATTAAGAGATAAACTCATAAACATTCACATGAAGAAAAATGAAACCATTCTTTAGAACCTATCTAGATTCACTAAGGTTTGAGATGAACATGGAGGAGTAGGAGAAAATATGGCTTCATCTAAACTTATGAGCTTAGCACACATTGGCCTTTTGAAATAATGGCATAGCCATTAGGATTCAGTTAATGGAAGAGGAAAGCTATCGAATTGGGAGAAATTTTGGTCTAATTTGGTGTAGGAGGATATCAGAAGAAACGATAGAGATGGTGTCACATTCATTGCAAATGAGGAAGAATAATGTTCTCTAGTTAGTAAAGGAAAGAATTCCAAGGGAAAGAAGGCCCAATGTGAGGTAGATCCTAGCCAGAAAAATAGCAATAAGAAGGCCCTTAGCAAGATAAAATGATTTCACTGCCATGAATACAAACACTATGCAATCAAGTGTTCGCACAAGAAATCCAGTAAGGAGCCTATATTAGGAGCAAGGGGAGATGAGTTGGCATCTCAATTCGAGTTAGATTTCACCCTCTTTCCTTGCATGGAAAGCACAGTAAGAGGGAGTCAGTGGTACATAGATTATGGTGCCTCATATCATATGATAAGAAGTAAGGAGTTCTTCAGTAGCCTAGAGGAGAAGGATTTACAATTACAAATAGAGCTCAGATATGATGGAAGGTATATTACCAAAGGTATTGGCACTATCACTGTTAAGGAAGAGTCAGGCTCCCATCTTCACCTAAAGGATGTAATGTATATTCCTAGTCTAAAGAAAAATCTAGTTTATGTAATTGTACTTGAAGACCATGGATATGATGTAATGTTCAATAAGGGGAAATATTTTATGAATCATGTTGCTACTGGACAAGTAAAACAAATTGGTTTTCATGTTAAAAATCTCTACAAGCTAGAGGTTGATTTCGTAATGCATTCAGCTATACCTAAAAGAATGAGGTGGGGTGATGTAAAGCCATAGTCCCAGAGTTGCAAATATTTGGGCAAGGTCCATAGGAGAGATGTAGCGGTTGCAATATACTCTTCTCATGGATCATTACCCATGTTATAGGGGCCCATAGTATTCAATATCATATGGATCAATGTCAGTTGATGCAGTCAGATCTTAGGCAATAGTTGCACACTAGCATCAGTTAGAGACTTAGGAGACATTTGCAGCTCATAGGATTAGTTGATTCAGTATTTTGGATGATTATTAGTTGCAGTGGTTGTAGTAGCAATAAAAATAGTGGGAGGGATTTTTGTTACAGTACATTCTTACAGGAGCAGGATTGGGGTTGTGTGGAACCATTTTCTTTCTAAGAGGGAGTGTTGAAATCGTAGAAAGAAAAGGCTTCGTTTGACTAGTTCCTTAGTTGTTATGTGGACTTATCCTTCTTGCGGAGAAGAGTGATCTCCCTAGACCTCAGAGAAATATAGTAACAAACAACCAGGAATTGTTACCTTTCTCTAGACTACGATTGACTGAAACAAATAGTATGATAGAAGCCACTTACCGTTTAAATTGAAATTCCTAATGAAGTCTTGTTCAGAGCTTTCGACCATCCACTTCTCCTTGATGCTTTAGAGATATTCTCGTTGCTTCCCACAACTTCTCCGAGATGTCCTGAAGGAGATCTGCATAGAAAGAAACATACACAAGATCAAAGCATCCAACATATAGCATAAGAGATAAATGGACTAATTAACCCAATCATATACGAAAATGGATCAATATGAAATCAAAGTCTATGTAGGTGATCAAGGAATCCTACAAATTATAATAATAGAACCATAATTGAGGAAGAAAAACTGCCTTTGTATTAATAAAAATGGAGAATATACTTACAACCTTGAAGCCTTGATGTTTCAAGTTCTCTCCCACAATATCCAATCCTCTCCTTGAATGAATAGCCTTCAAACCTTATTCCAGTAGCATAAGCCTACTTCCAACAGTCCTACCATAATCCCTAAGCCTGTGATAGCTTTATAAGCCAAGAGTGGGAAGTCTATGATCCATTCTCCAAGGGATGAGATCCACTGATGGTGGGATAGGGGTTCCATAAATAAAGAGAGTTTCTCCATGATGGGAGAGATGAGGACTAAATAGGCATCCATTTGAAGCTTGTTAGTTGGGATAGATACAACTAACAATGCTTTTAGACTTTACTTTTTATTTTTACATTGATTATGTCATGTGTGCAAGCCACAGTGTAAGATAGAGCGCACTTATGCACAATTACTAATGGACTTCTCTACATATGCACAGAGACTGACTAGGGATCTGTGCAGGAAGCTTAAAATAGGGTTTTGAACCATTGGATCTAGGAATTTCACTTTCTTTAGTATAGTTTAAATTCTAACTTTACAGGGGAATTCTTTGGGAGACATTTATGAATAGCAAAAGATACAAACCGTTGGTCATTGGCCTAATGCGACAAAATGATGTGTAACAAATTACCCCCTCAAGTGAAAAGTTAGAAGAGATGTTTGATGACTGAAGTGCTTTATAACACCCCGGTTTGGGTTAGAGACTATAGTTGGAGACTTGAAACAATCAATCAAATGTTACAATGCAATATATATAATCATTGTTGAGGTAGGCATTCTCATACTCATAGTATAAATGTCTTAAAAAACAGTACGAAAATACATCTGAAAGTCCATGTCAACAAAATACATAGTATGGATGCATCCATCAATGGATTTATGTTTATAATCATGAATATTTAATAACTCCATGCAACTTGGATGGATGAAACTAGATCTAGGGTTTTGATCTCCATCTCTCGATCCATAGTACGAATCTAGTCATGCGAGTGAATGTCTCAAAGTTGAACATGGTAGAAACCACTTGATTACCATTCAATGATGTGAACCGTTAACAAGCGCGAGAGAAACCACCAATAATGACAATGGCTCTCAAGGTACATCCAGTACAATCTATGAAGTGTGAATCGATGTGTTGATGTCGAACACTCATAGAATCATTCGATCAAAGGTCAATGATGAGAACCTGTCATCGAAGGCGAGAAACCTACCATTAAGGCATGCATGCTCCAAGGTACTAAAGGTTTCTATATCAACTTCCTAGATAGTCAGTTGAATTCGATAGGAATTGACCCGTTGTAGGAAGTCCTATGACATGAAACTTATGTCAAGTTTTAAAGAACAATAGTTTAGATTAATTCAAGGCTGACTCAGGAATGGTCGATGCAACTGAAGGCTATGACTAGAAAAGTAATTTGATTGAGTTTGAACTTCTCTTGAACATATCAGAGACATGACATGATGACTTGGCAACATTTGACTCAAAAATAAAACCCAAACCAACCGAAGACTTTCAATGAGGTCTGGTCAACTGAGAGGCAAATGGATTTCCTAATGCAAACACAAAAGTGACAGAGTATCATGTTCAAGAGTGACATACTGCCTTTTATAAAACAAAACAAATGTTTTTTCTCACTTTTCCCCCACCATTACTAGCAAGTACCTCTTTATTTTTTACAATCTTAAGGAGGATAACATATGCTTGTCCTGTAAGCTCATCCTTCATATGAGTCCTTCGAAGTATTTTTAACAAACCCTAGGAAGGAGTGGTTCAGTCTCGTCATGCTTAATGAGTCTCGAACTGTTTAGGTTTTACAAGTCTAGTGAAAGGGTAAATCAATGCCATTTTCATGTTTAAAGAGTTTGAAAAGACACAAAAAGTAAACTCATTCAGCTCTTTCAACGTAAATTTTAACGAGCCTGGAGAAAGTAAAGCTCAGTGTTTTTCAGTTTTAGGGAGTCAGGAGAAAAACATAAGTAAAATCCACAGTGTCCTTTTTCGTAAATTGAGTCCCTCAAGCCCAAAAAAGGGTAAATAAATACAGGATAGAACTATATTGACCATGATTAGTCAACATATACCTTTTTCATAAATAGTCTAGTTCAGTCCGTAAAAGGGGTAAACTTATATTGAATAGACGATTGTTCATTTACTTTGACGAGTTCGAACAGTCAAGTACTTGATGATATTTTCATGTTTAGGGAGTCTGAAAAGGGCATAAAGAGAACTCTAGGGTTTCGCTTTTTCATAAGTTTTAACGAGTTCAAAAAAAGTGATAAAAGTGTACTCATATCACCAACTTTCATGAGTTTAATGAGCCTTGAAAATAATAATCGAAATGGACTCAAGATAGGTTTCAAGCTTTGAACAAAGGAAAACTATGCTTAAGAGTGGTTTCATTTTTACACAAGATTGAACCAAAGAAAAACTATGCTTGAGATAAGTTTTCATGTCCCCGGCATAATGACATAGGCACATGGCCCCCAAGATTCGTTTGATCCACTTGAGTAGACTATTGGTTACTAATAGGCAGATGAAATGAAGGTTCATTTATGAGATTAGGTGAAAGACTTGACTTAATTAGGGGAGGATTTGTTTCATTTTTTAATGTGCTTGACACAGGAAAATAACTATGCTCATGGAACCTTATTTCATTTTTTAACGATCTTGACATAAGAAAAGGAACTATGCTCATGGAACCTATTTCACTTTTTAACGAGGTTGAAACAGTAGGAGAACCATCCTCACAAGTATTTGTTTCATTTTCTAACGAGGTTGACAAAGTAAAAGAACCATCCCCATGGGTTGTTTCATGTTTATGCAAGCTTGAAACAAAAATAACTATGCTCATAAGAACCTGTCTCATTTTTTAATGAGGTTGACACAGTAAAAGAACTATCCTCTTAAGGATTTGGATCATGGATTCCATTTGGAAGAAATGCATGCCAAGGGATGTTTCCCAACCATGTCCTCCAAGAGATATTTGTTAAGAGGAAGAATAGTTGTGTGGAAGGAATACATGTGAAAAGAATCAAAAGGGGTAAGAAAATCCATTTCAAATTCCCCTATAAGGTTCCCTATATCAATTACCACATATGAGTCATAAGAATTCGAGCAAATAGTGAGAAGCTCGCTTGCATCGGTAACTAAAAAAATGGGAGTGCTTGCCACATAATTAACTTGTGGAAGGGTAGATACCACTTGAAAATAAGGAACATTTAGGGATGTCGGACGGCTGGTAGTTGAATCAAGATGTACAAATGAAATTTTTTCAATAGTCACAATGTTTCCATTGTGAGGAAAAGACATCACATGGAAGAGTGTCGATACGACAAATTTCATGGCATAGAGATAGTTTCGCCCAAGGAGAAAATTGAAATCCAAGGGGCCTTGGACTATCATAAGATCAATACAGATAGTTTTACCTTTCAGAGTAATAGGTAACTTAGGAAGGATCCCTAAAGGCTCGCTAATGGTTCAGTTAAAAGCCAAAAGATTCTATGTAACAGGCACAAACTAAGGGGAAGCCAAAGCTTGCCAAGCAGATGAGGATAAAATACACATAGAAGCACTTTCATCTATATTTGTGCACCACATTCTTACCATATGCTTTCACAATGATTTGGAAAGGGGTGGAAGAAGGAAGACAACGTCCTGTAATTCTACTCCAATCAAAGGAAATAGCATCAATACTTGGAGGGGGTTCAATGGAAATAGTTGAAATTCCCCCTAGTGTAGAAGAATCTAAAGTAATAAGAAGAACCTGAGTGGTATTATTTTCACTCTCTAAAGGGAGAGTGGGATCAACTGAAGATGGTATCAAGTTGACCACTTGATCAACCAATGGCTCATCAACCTGAGTGATATGTGTTTCATTATCCAGTGGAATAGTGGGATTGACTGTACTTGGAATTAGATCAATCACTTCATCAATTGACGGTAGGTTGGGAGAAAGTTTACGGTAACCAGTTGGAAGTTGTTGTTGTGGAATAGTAAGTTTTTCCAACAATTTTGAGGCTTCGTCCATATGAGGGCAAAGGTGACTATGATGAATCCCTTTGCATAACCTATAAGGAAACCTAACTTTACCCTTTTCCCTAGGAACCTTGCAATCACTAGTTGATAGATTAACAATAGGTTGATAGGATTTTTTAAACCATATTTCAAATACCTTAGGAATACCAAGACAATCAATAAGAAAGTGGTCAACCTTACAAATCTTGCAAGGGTATCTGGGCTTGCGATGCATACTGGAAGTTTCCTCAACATTACTATTACCTATAGCTATGGTTTTTTGGTTGGCTTCTATCTTATCTTGCTTCTTCTTCTTCTCTTTATTCTTCTTCTTAGTCACCTGGTTACTACCATCAAGGCTTTTACCAAGCAAAGAAGAAGAAAGGGAGGAGGACATGTTGGGTGAAGAAGGTAAAGGGTCAACAAGAGACTAGTGATGTTAAGATGATGTACTCGGTTGAGGTGGAATAGTTTGGGTATTTTGGATCAAAGAAGTCGAAAACAACCACACCGGTAAACCTATCTGAATCTAAGAAGTGACAATGTAGCCATATAAGGAGGAACGAAATTTGCAAAATTAGGGAGAGGATTAGGATTCCCATTAAAAGGGAGGTTTTTATCAATAACTTACGAGATTGTTGTCATTAGATTCAACTTAGATAAATCTAGTATCAATATTAACAAATGAAAATCACAATCCATACCTAAGGTCTGTAAAAAAAGTAAAAACAAACATTTAACACGCGCTAGTAAATCTAAGGATTCAAACCATGCAAACAATCTTCCCATAGGGAAATCACTAGTTGGTGATGAAACCCAATTTCACATAGATCAAAGTGAAAAGTGGCTCTAGATAGAGCGAGTGGAACCATTTACGTTGACAACCTACTTAATGTACACGATCTGGTGCAAGTAAACTTCATTTATGCCATCTCAAATGAAGAATACCCTCCAAAAAGGTCCAAGTGAGTCTAGCCAGCGTCTATTCCAAGTACAGCAGATACTTCCCCTCCGCTGTCACCTCGGGTAAAATCCATAATAATATAGTCTCTAAGGTTACCACGTAAAACAATTTAACCTGGGGGAACAGTCACAGATCGAACGTACATGCAAGGGAAGAGTAACAAAGCTCAATCCCCTTGAAAGTTTCTCAACATGGTCAATCTGAGGTTTACTTCCAAGTGACTCCCAAGTATCTTTCAAGACCATTTTTAATACGTGTAAAACACTCTAGCATAACCAATGAAGTGGGATCGATCACTCCACTAGATCCGATATGATCTCGTGCTTGACTCCTTTTTAAGGGGTGCTTCCCAAAGCAAAATTGCAGTAAATTGGTTTTTCTCCCTATCACAAGATACTAATGTTTGTTTGAAGCTTTTGAAATTTAATTCACTTTCCTATTCTAAAGCCCTATAACCTAATCTACTGTAGCTAGAAAAGAGCCCTAAACAATAAAAATTTCTAGATTGATTTTAAGAGATGTTATTTACTCACAGGGTAAATGGACGTGAAACCGATGGAATTATGATCTGACTCAAAACTTTAATGCAATCAAACATGATACTATAATATTTTCATTTGGATGAATTCTAGCTAAAGTAAGGAGAGAGGTTCTTCTTCAAAATATTAACTCCATAATGCACCACTTCTAATTTTCCAATGCAATTCAATGCCTAAGTTCTAAACCATGCAATGTAATCTATGCACAATTTTCTTGAAAGCTATGCCAAATGTAATCTATGCACAATTTCCATTCATGTTATGAAAATGAGAATTCTAATCATGTAAATGTAATCTATGGAAGAGAAATCTTCTAAACAAACACAAGATTATTCCAAATCAGCGAAAGAACAACAAGCCTATTTTCCTTCACCAATGAAACTAAAGAACCAATAGAGTGTAAATAAAGGAAATTGGGTGAAAATTCCAAAGATAAAAAATAATGACACTCAAAGGCGATTAACTCTCAGACGCAAAAACATGCAAAAATGTTAAGAAACTGAGACAAACCTCCGAGTAATGACCAAAGGAAATCAAATTAAGAATTTCTACAAAATGAAGTTCAAAACACCCAATTAAATTCATGGAGACATACTGAAGGTACAAACAAGTGTATCTAAAAAAGAAAAATCATAATCTTTGGACTAATTAAGGATAAAACTTAAATTTCCAAAAATTCTAGGTATGTGTGCAGGTTATAGAGAAAACTAGTGTGAATACGCTATGTTGCAAAAAGACAAGTGCACACAAGTGCACTCTGTGCCTGAAGCCTAAGTGCACACATGGGAAATTTTGGAAAAAATAAAAAAAACAAGTCAAATCAAACCCAAAATCCAAATTTTTAATATTTCCAGACACTCAAAGAGGGCTTGTACAGAAGGTTCAAAAGGTAAAACAAGGAAAACAATGGAGAGTGAGACGATTCCCCAATAGAGTCGCCAATTTGTTATGTGGACTTATCCCTCTTGCGGATAAGAGTGATCTCCCTAGACCTTAGAGAAATCTAGTAACAAACAACCAGAAACTGCTACCTAAAACAAATAGTATGATAGAAGCCACTTACCATTTAAATCAAAATTCTTGATGAAGTCTTGTTCAGAGCTTTCAACCATCTGCTTCTCCTTGATGCTTTAGAGATCTTCTCGTCGCTTCCCACAACTTCTTTGAGATATCCTAAAGGAGATCTGCATAGACAGAAACATACACAAGATCAAAGCATCCAACATATAGCATAAGAGATAAATGGACTAATTAACCCAATCATATACCAAAATGGATCAATATGCAATCAAAGTTTATGTAGGTGATCAAGGAATCCTAAAAATTATAACAATAGAACCATAATTGAGAAAGAACAGTTGCCTTTATATTAATAAAAATGGAGAATAGACTTACAACCTTGAAGCCTTGATGTTTCAAGTCCCCTCCCACAATCTCCAACCCTCTCCTTGAATGAATAGCCTTCCAACCTTATTCCAACAGCATAAGCCTACTTCCAATAGTCCTCCCCTAATCCCCAGGCCTGTGATAACTTTATAGGCCAAGAGTGGGAATTTTGGGATCCATTCTCCAAGGGATGAGATCCACTAATGGTGGGATAGGGGTTCCATAAAGAAAGGGAGTTGCTCCATGATGGGAGGGATCAAGGCTGAATAGGCACCCATTTAAAGCTTTCTAGTTGGGATATATACGACTAACAATGCTTCTGGACTTTATTTTTTATGTTTACATTCATTAAGTCATGTGTGCAAGCCACAATGTAAGACAGAGCGCACTTATGCGCAATTCCTAATGGACTTCTCTGTGTATGTGTAGAGATTGACTAGGGAACTATACATGAAGCCAAAAATAGGGTTTTGAACCATGGGATCTAGGAATTTCACCTTATTTTTGATAGTTTAGATTCTAACTTTACAGAGAAATTCCTTGGGACACATTTATGGATAGTGAAAGATCCAAACCATTTTCCTAATGTGAAAAAATGATGTGTAACATTAGTCAAATGGAGAAAAATTTTATTTTCCACATCAACAAAATGACTTGGATTTTAGTTAGCTAAAGTGACATGGCCTTAACTACTAGTTAAGTTAGTAAATTCAATTTATAGGCTTGGAGTAGAGTTGTGCATGTAGTGATTTCTAAAATTTAGCAATCTAGTTTAGTTATTTTCAATTGAACTCATTTAACTGAGCTCAAGTAATTAATTGAGTCAGTTGTAGGTCAGTTGAGCAGTAGAATTGTTGTTAACTCAGTGATCTCTAAATTAGACTATTCAATCAACTAAAAATAGCCCAGACATGCATGGAGTTCGAATTTCCTAACTGGACTGGAGGAAAAGGCACATTGTAATCATTAATTATATACTATAGGAGTCTACAATATTAGCAATTAAGCAAGTGATCAAGTCCTTGGAAATTGCGCAATGAAATTGGGAATTCCCCTATTATTTAGGAGCTCAATTTCTCCTGAATTGTGAAAGGAAATAGGAGGAAGTTGAAGCCTTGAATTGGCTAAGTCTTGGCTAGAGAAGGACAGTTAGTAGGAGAACAGGTTTAGAGTGCAGGGCGTGCTTTAGAGTTGGAGCAAGACATTGTAATTGTTTCTCTTTCTCATCTAAAGTAATACAAAGCAGCAAAGGGGTTTTTCCCAGTTGGGTTCCCTCGTAAAATCATTGTGTTCCTTGTGTTTTGATGGTTGCATGTTATTACATGTGTTTCTATCATGTATTTTCCTTTCCACATAATAGTAGAGGAAATTTTTCTCTCTTGATTTCAGTTCAATTTCATGAGCAGTAGCAAATTTCTTACAATTTCTACGCTCCAATTTCAGAGAAAGCAAATATTAATAATTTGATCTCATTGGTTTTTGCCAATTTATAACTAATTTTACATTTTTACTTCTATAGTATTAGTTGAGAATTATTCCTAATAACATTATTTTATTCTATGATACTACTTCTACCATCCTTGCTTCCTTAAATTTGGCCCCCTTAGATAGATTATTTTACCTAGCTCTTTTAATTTAGTTCTAACCATGCTTTATTTTTTGTGAATATTCTAAGCCTCCTGGACTCCCGTCCAATTATCTTATTGTTTAAAGTGTGACAAAATTATATATGTCTTCCTCAGAAGTTGAAAACCTTTTGAATCCAAATTAGACACTAATGCAATATTGTCATTTGATTGCATTGTCCTTGAATTGCTCTTGTAACACCCTCCTCCCACATCTACCCAAGTAACCAGAAAATCAGGGTAAATGTGTGATGAGAGGATACTATGATAAGACTCAACCTCCTAAGTAACCTTAAGTAAATGGAGTCGACAAAAATACCTTATAGACCTCCCTTAGGTGCTTCAGGACCCCCAGAAGCTAGTCCACCACTCCAAGTGCCCAACCCCTGAGTTAACCTAGCATTTCGATGAATTAAGCCCAAAGTCTCTACCATGACAAGGGGTTCATGTGACTAGAACCCTATAGTCGCTCCCACAATGCCTGCAAGGGAGAGACTGCAGTCTTTTCTAGCCATTTTTGTGCCAGAGACTGTGATATTTAAGCCACTTTTTTCAGGGCTAGTCTCCAAACCAATGCCTAGAACTTGATGAGACTTTCCAAGACAATAAATGACACAAAACTTGATCAAGGGCTTGACCTAACCAGGCCTAACCATGACAGACATATTTTCAAAAACTTAGTAAGTATGAAACCTACATGTGTAAATAACATATCTGAGCATAGGGGACTCATACTTATTTGAGATTCTCCATGAAGCATTGTTTCATTATCACTTTAACTAACATTCCATCCATTAGGTTATAGATACATTTTTCATTCATTTACAAGTAAAAACATGCTGAGATCCATACATAGCTGTTGTCATAAAACATATACATAACCAACATAATAGGGACAGAAATATCAATGAAATCACAACCATATACATTCATATAATCCATCATAATACTCATAGAAATACAAGGAGAAATACCCTTTCATTAATGATGAAAAATCCAAACATGGGATGAGAATTCCACGTTCCACTTGACTATAGAAAGGCTGAGACAAATATCTCTACAGTGATTCACCCCCATGCCATATTCCAAGCATGAATGTGGGACTCAAACTAAAAGAACCAACTAGGGCATACCAAGGCTAAACCACCTCACCCTCATCAATAGAAACCAGGCTTTACCATAATCCATCCCGGATCACTAAGCCAACACAATGAACACATCATAACAACCTTTACCGTGATCTCCACCCAATCACTAGGCCAAACAAGCATGGATGCCACCGGATTTCTCCACCTAGAGGAATTTTCCTGTCTCCTAGTCTCTCAGGATTTACTGCAATCCAAACCTAGATCACTAGGCCTTAAAGCGAGACCCACTCTCCAGGCTTTACCACATATCCCAAACCCAAGATTACTAGGCCCAATGGAGAGAAATCTACCTCTTAGCTTTACCGTATATCCTGCCATTCAGCAGCAAGGATTCCTAGGCCCACCGAGGCAACACAATCCTGGATTTATTGCAACCCACAGTCTATCTCAAGGTTCACTAGCCCAGTGGCTTTATCATGATCCATAGTCTAGTTCAGGGACCACTATGCCATGTGCTCTATCATTTGGAGATCCACCCCACTCAGCTTCGAATCCATCCGAAATTCCAGCTCAACTAAAATATGAGAACCCCATCACACCATGGCTATCCATAAATGGAAAGGCTAGGCTGAAAACTTTGTTACACCTGGAAAAACCCATTCCATAACAATAAAAGAACCACATGCAATACCATGCATGCCAAATCTAGCAAGGAAAATACACATGAAAATTGGTACCAACAAAAAATCCTGTTGTAGTTGTTTGATCCTTCTCTTCCTTGCTTGATCTTTGCTTCCTCTTGCCTTATTTACCTTTCTTGATCCCATGCATAACCATAGAAAAATATTAAGCCAAGAACTTACACTGACTAAGAGCTTTCCAACTAATCCTCAGAAGCCTTTTTTTCAATGAGGCCTCTGTTTTCTTCAATTTCCATTATTTTCTTTCATTTTCCGCCAGACATGCAACATGTGACCTTTCACCTTCATTTTCTCCTAATTTCCATTATTTTCATAAATAAATGTGTCAAAAATGCCATTTTTCCTTTCCAAAGCATTAGCCATTTCCTTTGCCAATTTCCTTAGCCATAAGCAACCAAATGAACAACCCCTAGGATGTGTTTCCAAACATTCAGCTTGGAATACATGTCCCATCATCCGTGGTTATTATTTTGCTTTTATTTACTTTTATTACATGGAATTTTCACCAGGGCTATTACAGAATCCTCCCCCTTGGGGGAACACCATCCTCGGTGTTCATTGACACCTATAACCAACATGACTTCTGAAAACAAAACATATTGCCCATGGAGCTTTATAACATAACTCATTGCAGTATTTACAATGAATGGCCTGCTCAAAAGCAAAATATCATGACAACATAACCATATAACAACCATACTGCATACTGGAGCTTTATAACATGGCTCATTATGGTATTTACAATAACCACATATACGCATATGCACATTTGCTAAACCAGCAAATAAAGGATATAATGCCTGCATATGCAACAAGGGAATCCAGAGGCTCACACCTCCACCCTCAAAGTAATACCAGGATTCACCTCATTCCCAGGAAGTCCATAATCCATTATCACAGTCAAATCTGCATCCAATGTCTAACGCTACAATCTTGCGCCACTTGTCCTCTCAGTGAACAGTTACCGGCTCATTGTTCCAGGGCACACTCCCAATGTGCATTTGATTCCATTTGGAAATTTCTCATGACCAAAACAAATATATCCCCAACCTTCCCTTCTCTACTACACAATCCCTCGGTAAATCGGTCACTCCTTCCATGTAGACACTCACCTTCCAAGGTCCCCAAGATCCCCTATCCTAGGCGATCCATGCCTTGGCAAGGCCTCCTCGCATCGGAAGATCAAACAACTAAGGCATATACCTTCCTAATAACCATCATAGCAGTCATAGCATGGTCATGGAAATCAATGGACACTAATGGGTACCAGTGTCCCACAATGGCCCTACTCCTGAAGTTCTTTACCAGCATACTGTTGCCTGTTCCAATTTCTTTCACTGTTGTTACTAATTCTTGCAGTCGATTTCAACAATCCAAGTAAGCATTTTTGTGCTTCTTGTGCCAAGAACATAACTTCCATTAGATTCAAAATAAATTCAAATAAATTCAAATCATACCTCATTGGTAGCTCCTTAATAAGGTATACTTGCAATCTTGTTTACTTCATGTCACAACAAGTCAAACTAGCATCTTTGACCAAATCATCATGTATAAACATATCAAATCTCGTTAGCTCAAAACACAACCATCATAGATCAACATCACAAATCACATGTAACCATCATAAACCAGAATCATAGATCATATATAATCATCATATACCATAGTCATAAATCACATGCAAAATAAAATTAAAATAAAATTTTGATACTTATCCTTTCATCAATCCTTCGCTTCTACCTTTGTCCTTATTCCATATGCACTATGGATCGGTTGCCACACCATACAAACACCCAATTCCTTCTCCTAAGCCATGTGCATGTACACATAGTGTGCATCACACACATACAATCACACACTGCATACAACACTATGCAATGCATGCACCTACACCTGACATACAACACAAATACGTATATAGAGTGCAACACAATGAATGCATATGTTACGATATCATGACTACAAAATGCACATACATAGTACCACATGCCCGCAATAAAGAATGTACGACATGCACTCAATCCCACATGCACACCAATACCACATGTATAAAGCACCAGCTGCACAACATCACATGTACACGACACCACTTTCACAACGTGTACACAATGCCTCATGTACACTGCACCATTGTACAATGTGTACACAATACCACATGTACACACTACCACGCACACGACAGGTAAGCAACACCACATGTACATAGTGCCATATGCATAACACGTACACAACACCACTTGTACAACATGTACACAACACCACATGCCCACAGCATCACTTGTACAATCATGCACACAACACCATATGTACATAGTGCCACATGTACAACATGTATGCAACACCACCTATACATAGCATTGCATATCGAACATGTACATAGCATCATTTGTACATAGCACTGCATATCCAATCATGTGCACAACACCATATGCAATATTTTCACAACATTATTTGTACAATCATATACACAACACTACATGCACAAAACAACACTTGTACAATCATGCACACAACACCATATGTACATAGCGCCACTTTTACATTCATGCACACGACACCCCCTGTACATAACATTTCATAAACAACATGTACACCAACACTATATATACAACACCACGTGTACACATCATAGATGCAACATGTACAACATATAAAACATATGCACAATAGTATTACCACACATCCAAAACCACATTGTCCTTACCAAGAATCCTTGCTTCCAGTGTCTTATCCATGCTTATCCTAGCATGCCAAATACAAAATTGCTTTCATTTTTTTGATGTATCCCTCAGTATAACCTGTCCATAACATAAGCATAGGCATAATACAAGCATACAATATAAATCCATATTCATATGATATTGGCCTCATATATTTCTCATGACTACTTTTCCCACTTGACTCCTCATAGCCAAGAACTTCTTCATGCCATTCGCCTGCATAGGAAATAATTTCACCACAAGAATGATTCTTGATGATCTGTTAGACAGTGACATAGATACATGGATACATACATACATATACATAAACATTAGCATAAACAATCATGATCTTGTCAGACAATGATATGCACACACACACACACACACACACACATATATACACACATGAATGTTAGTGTTAATAATCATGATCCCTGATGACCCTATTAGACATTACATACATACACAGCTACATGTATACATATATAAACATCAACATAATCATGATCATAACATAATTATCGGATATCAAGGTTAAGTTTAAGAGAACTTGATTTATTCATGAAACACATGTGCAACATTAAGAATAGTCGTTCCGAACATAACCAAGGCATATGACACCTCATATCCATTTATTTTACGTTTTTGGTTACCTTTATCATGACTTTACTGCCACCGTCCATTTACCACAATGGACCCATCTAATCCAACCAACTGTCATAGGCTTACCTTCTGCTACGCTTACTCATGCACCAAGCTTCATTTGTGTCTTACATTACCTTTTGGGTACCACATAGCTCTCCCTGAGATCCATTAACTTTCCTCTTTCCCAACCAATTCCCAAGAATCAAAACAATAAAAGGCAAGAACGGAAACAACAACAGGAAGACCATGAAAACCAAAAGTAATACGACACCGCAACAAAGTGGCATAACTATGAACCAGACACAATCAAAATCGCAAATCAAACACAATAATCATAAAATACCAAAAGAAAAAGACTAACAACAAACACCATGACTCAATCCCCATGGTTCCCAAGGAAAGCTCAACCAGAGCCTTCTTCAAAATTTAATGGAAATTTCTCTTTCCATGCAGCTCCCTGCATCATATGGCCATAAACACATAATGTCGGTGAATAACTAAACATAAAAATACACCAATTACCTTACCTTGTTGTGCCAAGCATGTTTCCTTGTAGTTGAACACATCCATGCCATCTCTCAAGGGACTCCAATTCCCTTAACAAATCTACCTGTAACTAGAGACTAACTAATATACCTGTCAATTACATGTCCATGAATATAGCACATATCCACATAATTTCATATAAATCAAGGTTAAGAAGACTTCATGTGTGAAAAGAACTTATTCATTTGGAGTTAGGGTTTCCAAACATAGCCCAATGAATTCTTTCCCAATTCCTTTCTTTTACCTTTTTACCTAGTTGCAATCGAGGCTTACTATGTATTGTCACATCACCCAACTGTTAGTTATATAAACACATCAACTATTACCTTGTCACGCTAGTACCAGGCATGTTTCCCGCAACTACTCACACATGTCAACCACATGTTCCAAATATCAAGACAATAATATCTATCATTTTGGAATAAACATTTACCAAGGCTAACAATCATGTCATAATCCATAGTCAACTCATAGTCATTAGACATAATGTTACAATTGCCAACTACATTCAAGTACATATCAATTGTCTCAACACATATGTTAGTACAATAATCTTAAAACAAGATCATTTGAACACATACTCATATTATGCAATAAATCAAACATTCAACAAACTTGTAAACATACCATGTTAACTAAATTAACTAGATGACCTAATCAAATAGTCAAGCACCACATATATGACATAAGAAAACTCATACTTTAATGTATCTCAGGGGAGGCTATCTTGTCTACACAATCAATCTAGGTTAGCATGATATAACTTCACAAGATATTAACTCAAACATAAATAATATCATGATACCCAAAATAGTCACTAGTTAACATGTTTACATCATAACTCATACACAATTATCATTTATGCATATAAATCACATATGTTTTTTCGGTCTATATTAGTACCACACAATGCAACACAATAAGTTGACTCATACCTAAATGTCGCAGCCCTAACCATCTGCATAGGCCAATCCAATTTAGCATGATACATATAACATCAAAATCTTAATGTAATAACCCTAATCATCAAGTTACTATCATATAAAAACAACAAGTTAACCTATCATGCTCATCAATAACATATAACATAATCATCAAGTTATCTAATATAAAACAACAATAGCAATGCATGCAGCTACAGGTTACTATCATTCTTGACTATTCGACACATGTGCATATAGATACACTAATCAACTAACATCTATCATGAATGTAACCATAACATAAAAAGACATCTACATAAACCTAATGTATATAAACCTAATGCATATAACAATCCTTGACTTACATACCTGCATTCCAAACATACAATACATGTATGAAGATATGCTCTTACCCCAAAGTCCAATGTTGAAACCTCACTTTGATGATCTGCATCTCTTGCTCTATCTCAACCAGCACATTAGCCTCATAACATACCAATATCACCCTAATGACCTAAATTGCATACCATGACTTCACAAGGCATGTTTGACCTACTATTCATGCATAACTATAACCAAGACCATACATGCATATAACACATGAGTACCCAACCATATACACATCATTCTAGCTAGGGTCCAATCATCAATGCAAGGCCATATCAACAATGTATGCTATGACCTCATGCATAACAAAAACCATTACTCCATTGTACACATTGCCGCATGCAACCATCAACATGCATAAGAAATGCCTAATCAACTACACATACGCATGAACGCATGCAGTCGAGCATAAGTGATCAATTCTTGTAACCAACCTACAAGACTGATACATGTAATCAAACATAGAAGAACGAAACCTAACATACAATGATGTAATCAAGTTGCATATAATCATGTAACTAGTCATATACTCATGACGATGCATTCCACAAAATCAACATCAAGTTCCTCATGACAACCTTACTACAACCATGATCAACATTATGAAATGAAACAAGCACATGGAATGCAAGTGTAAGAGACACACATGCAACTGACATGCATGCATGACCAACACACACTGCCCATCCAGTCTGAGGAGTGAACCATGCTCTGATACTACTCTATAACGCCCTCCTCCCACATCTACCCAAGTAACCATCCAACCTGGGTAAGCATGTGATGAGAGGCTACTATGATAAGACTCAACCTCCTAAGTAACCTTAAGGAAATGGAGTCGACAAAAAAGACCTTACAGACCTCCCTCAGGTGCTTCAAGACCCCCAAGAGCTAATCCACCACTCCAGGTGCCCAAAACTTGATCTAACCTAGAATTTCAATGAATTAAACCCAAATTCACTCCCATGACAAGGCATGGATGCGACTAGAACCCTATAGTCGCTCCCACAATGCCTACAAGGGAGAGACTATTGTTCTTTTTAGCCAGTTCTGTGCCAGAGACTATGAGATTTAAGCCACTTTTTCAGGGCTAGTCTCCAAACCAATTCGTAGAACTTTATGAGACTTTCCAAGACAATAAATAACACCAAGGCAAAGCCTCTAACATAAAACTTGATCACGGACTTGACCTAACCATGACATAAATTTTGTCAAACACTTAGTAAAATGAAGCATTGTTTCCTTATCACTTTAACTAACATTCCATCCATTAGGTCATAGATACATTCTTCATTCAATTATAATTAAAAACATGTTGAGATCCATACATAGTTGTTGTCATAAAACATATACATAACTAGCATAATAGGGACAGAAATATCAATGAAATCACAGCCATATACACCACATATACTCCATCATAATACTCATAGAAATACAAGGAGAAATAACCTTTCATTAATGATGCAAAATCCAAACCCGGGATGGGATTTTCACATTCCACCTGACCGTAGAATGGCTAAGCTAAATCTCTATTTAGCCATTCACCCACGTGCCATATTCCAAGCATGAATGTGGGACTCAAACCAAAAGAACCAACCCAGGCATATTGAGGCTAAACCACCTCATCCTCATCAATAGAAACCAAGCTTTACCGTAATCCATTCTGGATCACTAGGCCAACACAATGAACACATCATAACAGGATTTATCATGATCTCCCCCTGATCACTAGGCCAAACAAGCATAGATGCCAATGGATTTCTCCACTTACACCATGAGGAATTTTCCTGTCTCCTAGTCTCTCAGGATTTACTGCAATCCAAACCCGGATCACTAGGCCCTAAATCGAGACCCACTCTCCAGGATTTACCACATATCCAAAACTCAGGATTACTAGGCCCAATGGAGAGCAATCCACCTCTTGGCTTTACCATATATCTAGCCATTCACCGACAAGCATTCCTAGGCTCATTGAGGCAACACAATCCAGGATTTACTGCAACCCACAGTCTGTCTTAGGGGTCACTAGGCTTGTGGCTTTATCATGATCCACAGTCTGATTCAGGGACCACTAGGCCATGTGCTCTATCATTTGGAGATCCACCCCACTCAGCTCTGAATCCATCCGGAATTCCAGCTCACCCAAAACATGAGAACCCCATCACACCATGGCTATTCGGAAATGGCAAGGCTAGGCTAAAAACATTGTTACACCTAGAAAAACACATGCCATAACAACAAAAGAACCACATGCAATACCATGCATGCCAAATATAGCAAGGAAAATACACATGTAAATTGATACCTACAAAAAATCATGTTGTAGCTGCTCAATCATGCTCTTCCTTGCTTGATCTTTGCTTCCTCTTGCCTTCTTTGCCTTTCTTGATCCCATGCACAACCATAGAAAACACTTGAGCCAAGAACTTACACTGACTAAGAGCTTGCCAATTGATCCTCAGAATCCTTTTGATCAATGCGTCTTCTATTTTCTTCAATTTCCATTATTTTCCCTCATTTTCCTCTTGACATGCAACCTGTGACCTTTCACCTTCCTTTTCTCCTAATTTCCATTATTTTCATAAATAAATGTGCCAAAAATGTCATTTTGCCTTTCCAAAGCCTTAGTCATTTCCTTTTCCAATTTCCTTAGCCATAAACAGCCAAATTAACACCCCATAGAATGTCTTACCCAACATTCAACTCGGAATACGTGTCCCATCATCGTGGTTATTATTTTACCTTTATTTACTTTTATTACATGGAATTTTCACTAGGGTTGTTACAGTTCCTGCTAATACATTGTGCATTTACTGCCATGTGTTTAATATAAAATGCTTGCATATAATCAATTTTGCCTGTTTAACCATGTTGTTTTATTTTCCCTCTCTCCATCACATGTAAACAATGCCATTTTCAAATTTCCTCACATCTTATTCTCTATTTTATTTGTCCCATAACCAAGTAATCATATTTGGCTAAGTGGTCAACAAGAATAGAAAAGAAATAAGACTTAAACCTATATGGAAAATTCCATAATGTTCTTTAATGGTAGTTAGTAATTGAATATTCAACATATTTCATGATTTTTCGATTGTAAAGCAATCTTGGATTTGACACTCCCATATTTTCCCATCAAACCACATGGAAATGAGAAATTATTTTGAGCTAAATGAGTCAAATTTGCAAGAAATGGATCGCAAGCTATTTAGGTTCAACTTATATATGCTCCAACATTTCTCCTACTATCCATGGGAATTTATATTTGATTATTTTGATCTTCTTCTTCACTTCCTCTATACCTTAGTTGAAATTCGAGAAGGAATCGGTAATAAATTTTTCCATTTCTTGAGTTTTTGACAAGATGTTGCTTTGGAATCATTACATATTGAACTAACTCCTTATTATATTGAATACCTATACCATGTTAATGATTTTCATACATACTTGCAAGTATTGTCTACACCTTCTTATCTCAGTGCTTCTTCTACAATTATCTTATGGGGAGATGCTTTTTGCATCAAATGGTTCTCTAATTGGTTTTTGGTTCCAGTCAATGTTTGGCTATTCATAAATGGAAACCATATCTTTGCTTCAATAAACACATTGAGGGCTATTGGTATAATATTTTGTTGCATAACCAAAACCTTGTGTGTGGCCATGCATTGTACAACATAAATCCTAGCTCTAATTCCTAGATCAATTGCTTCATTCAATTGTCTATGTCAATGTTCCTCCAAAAAATATGACACGTTTTCAATTGAATAAATCATGTTGTAACAAGGGTTTTTTGATATATGGTCATATTGTTAATGAATGTCATAACTCATTGTTTTAATCTACCTGTGCACTCATTGTTTGAAACTACTTGTGCACTTGCACCATGGTTTGACATGGTTACTTTGAGAAAAAAATTGCACAAAGTTTTTACAACTATTTCATTCGCAATGACATTAGAGCTATTCAATGCTCACAAGAACACCTCGATCCTACGATCTTTTAATAAGATTAATGTATCAACAATTGGCAAGATTATATTATTAACTTATCAATTCCATATGTAAATGGACATGTAGAGGGAAATGCTTTTACAATCCAATATATATGTGTACTACTCAATGTTAACATATATGTTTATAATGCAGAAATCAAAGAGATTTCTTTTAGGTTCTATCCATCAAACACTTCATCCAAAGTGATATACATCATGTGTATTCCATTGTCCATATCACATCCGCATTATCATGCTCTTTTGCAAATTAATAGTGTCAAAAATATCAACCACATTGACAAAGTGTGAAGAATGCTTGAATCAATGCCAAAGGAAAAAAATTACATTGTTGTGTCAACTTTTGGTTCTAAGCATATTGTTGACAAAGAATCCAATGGTATTACATCTTTCTCTCTGCTAAATTATCACTCAATCAATAATAGAACATCAAGAAAGAGAATTGTTTTCAATCTTCCTAAACATTGCACACTATTAGAACAAGATTCACATTCTTTGTCATTGAGAAAATGCAATAACAAACTATTCTCTAGTGTTTTTCCCAACAAACCCAATGAGAAATATAGTCAATTGCATCAATTAAAATTTTCAATACGAACACATGGTGGTGTTAAATGAAGAAAATAAAAAGCATGCGCAGTCAATTAAAGCAATATAGATAATTTTGATCAATCCAAGACACATCTACCTATGCTTGTTGCATTTGTGACATATTTCATTTTATAAAATACATGTGACCCATTGACAAAATCACATTATCAGTTTTTTCCAATTTCATTGTTACTACAAAAGTAAAATCCATCAAAATCAATGAGAGAATTTGCAAATCTTGTTGTGATGCAATCCTCAATGAAAAATTTCCTGCATATGCATCATCTCTACATATTCGGTGAAACTAGAAATTACTTTATGTTGCACAATTGACACCTTTGGAGGAAAGATTGGTAGCACCAAGAATGACTTTGCACAAATAATGCACCTTGGGTACAAAGTATCACAAATGAGATTAACAAGAACAATTATAAAATCTTCTTGCCAGTTTGGACAAAGTTCAAATAAACTTACCTAGAAATATCAATGAGTGCATGCCAATTGAAATTATGCTAAAGAGAAAGATGGAGTACAAAAATTCTTATTTGTCAGGAAACATTCGCCGAAACAAAGTGATCACTGCTTTGCACAACTTGTGCAACACCACTCTATATAAAAATGAACATATGGTGATTAATGATGAGTGGCAATAACACTTTGACCAAAACAAAATAAAAACCATGACAATAATATTCCAACAATAAATCAACTAGATTCACCAAATTCTAATGAGTGATTTAGAACCAGAATCTGAAATAGTTGTGCATGGATACTTAGAGACCCATTTAATCCATGATCTAGATACAAAAATCATGTAAATTGCATCTTCCTAAGGGTTCCTACCATTGGGCATTTTCCAAGACAAGTTTTCTAAAGAAGTTAACTTCCCAACATTCTTTTACGGATCAGGCCGACCTTTTGATGTCATCAATCACTTATCCTATCAAAAAATTACATAATGGGAACTGTTGCATATGTCTAACTTCTCAACACACATTACAAATATATTTTTCAAAGAAATGTCTCTTGATAAATCAGGTTTCCAATTCAACCTAGATTTATATTTTCAAAGGAGAACTAAAAGGACAAAAACTACTTGCCAAAGATGTCAAAAATCAAAATAATCTTCAGACAATATTGCAATCACAAATTGCATATCATTGCCTAAAAATAATTCGTGCATCTCCTGACTACTTTGAAACCCTACGAAAAGACATCTTTGTAATATACATCAAGTGTTGGCATTATGATTCAAGTGTTGTCCTTGATGGCAACTCACTCAGAGGTTGGTACAGATGCTCAGAAGTTGGTACAGGTAATGGCAACTTAATCAGAAGACAGATCCTAGTACAGCTTACCAAGGAAGTTCATACACGCAGGTTTGTTAAGCCCAAGTCGCGTGTACACGCAGGTTGGCTTCAGAAAAAGCGCGTGTATGTGGAAAAGTTCCTTTGGTCCATGGTGGTTAGTCCTTGGAAGTTGTGCCTATGGTTTCGGACCATTGTGTCTCGACGGGCGTGTCGATCCCTAGTTTTGAAGTTGATGGTATTGTGTTTCTATGGTTTTGGCTCTTGGTATTGAACAAGGCCTAAGGCTATATAAGGAGAAGATCACTAGGCAAAGAGAGGTGTGTGGGTGTCTGACGCAGTGAGAGGATCTGGTATTGCTGGTTATCTGTTCGGGACGCTTGGCAAGGGTCGGATCTGACAGCAAAGGCAGAAGTAATCATTTCTAGATCTGCACGCGGGTTGCCTTTGGAGAAAGCGCGTATACACGCGGTTTTGGTACAGTGAAGTAGCGTATGCATGATAAGGGTTGATATTTCAGGTTGTTGCTGATTCTGGTGGTTGTTGCAGAGTTCTAGATTCTGGTTTGGGTTCTGTGTTCTTGATGACAGGGTTTCAGTGATTCGGTATTGGGTTGTTTAATGAATTATGATGCAAGTATAAGTTGATGATTGTATTGCGGTAATGTTTGCTTTGTACTCTTGGATCCAGTCTGAAAATTGATGAAACGTGGTCCCTGAAGGTTGTAGGGTCAGCACCTACGTACTAGTAAATGGATCAGCTAGTACAAGAGCTGAGGGAGTTGTAGCTCCCTTCCAGAAGTAGTTGGAAAACGAAAGAGAGGGTTGTAGCCCTCTGCAGGTTGTAGCCTGCATACTGGTAAAGGACTGCACCAGTATATTGTAAAAGAAGTTTCTCATTAAAGAAGAAAGAGACGAATTGCAGCAGGTGGTTTTCACCCACATTGGGTTTCCACCTTATATCATGGTGTTCATGTGTGTGGCTCTTGTGTGATGTTCTGTTCTGTTATACTGCACCTGTTTACTGTTAAATTGCTTAATAATGTTCTGATGCATTTACTGAAGATAAGATTAACTGAATCATAAGATATCTGCATATACGCTAGTTGCTTTAGACATAGTCGCGTGTACACGCGGATTCACTTAACTGAAGTCGCGTATATGTTTCTGAGTTTGAAATTGAAAAGGTTTTATTGATCTGATAATACTGATTCACCCCCCCTCTCAGTATTATTTCCAACATCAAGTTGGTCCACCAACATTTTTTGTCACATTCACCAGTGTTGAGTGTATTTGGAATGCATTGATAGATGCATTGAAAAAAGAAATGACTCTACAACCAATGAAAATATTAACTCCTCTAATGAATCCATTGGCACATTCATCATATGTCATCCAATCATTTGTAGTTGATATTATAGACATAGAATCTCATCAATGCATAATATGATTACAAAAAACAATGAGTTGTTTGGACAAGTGCAAGATTATTTTTTTATCATAAAGTCCCAAAGTTGAGGATCAGAACATGATCATAGATTTTTTTGGATTAAAAATGCACCAATATATCAACACTTTCCTGATATCAATATCATTGCGTTCATTGATCATTATTTGACTTGTGATTCAACATTGTTACCAAATAAAATGATTGAAATTCATACTCGTGATCACACAAAAACTTTCAAAATCTTAAACATTCTATATGTATATTTAGTTTCCATTTCACACCAATTGTTGAAACTTTTATCTTGCAACCTCTATGCAATAAATACAGACAATCAAGAAATGAAATAAAAAAGTATTTTCTTCTACAACACAAAACCTATTCAAGAAACACAACATCTTATAATTTCTTAACCAATGTTGGAATTACAAAAAAAGAATACATATTGCTCCTTCACCCTTGTATCACTCGACCTATTGTATTGCTCAAAACAAATTCTTGTGATGTGTCGATAAATGCGTTTGCAAAAATTATCCTGCCATTGTGGCAAACAAACATGCATGCTCAATTTATTTTGGATGTCTATGTTGCAACAACATATTGTAGCTCCTATATGACAAATATGGATTCCGCAATGACATTTTCTTTCAAAAGAATCTGAAAACGATGCTTGTGCAATGAATACAACAAAGTTGAAACTATTTTCAAACTTGGAAATGCAGTATTAAATATGCAACAAATGTCAAACCGAAAAGCGATAGATATTATTATTCCACTGCCTTTTTACTCATCATCCAAAAAAAAAAAAATATTAACACTACCGCTGAAAAATGAACACACATACTAAAAAGGTCTATTCTCTTGCAACAATAACTCGATAAATCTGAAGAAATTATGTGTGTGACAATCTTGATTAAGTATCTCGCATGCCCCACTAAACTTGAAAAAAAATCTCAACAAAATATGCTTCCTCCTGTTCAGCGACAAAAAGAACAATCAACAAAAACAAACATCAACGTATCATACTATTTATTTTATTAAATGAACAAACGAATATTGAAAACCATTATAGGGAAAAAAATGGTGCCCTATATCCCATACAAAGAATCTGAATACACATTGAAAAATTCTAATAAAACATTAACTAAAGCATACTTGTCCCAAAAACACATTATTTCCGCTACTAAAAAATAATTCTTCCATTCAATCTCACCATGGGGCAACATTAATTGAACTTGCTTCTACTACAATTACAGATAAAAACGAGGAAATACTTGTGCTTCATTTTCCATTTGAACACGACACAAGTGCTTCTCTTGTTGAAAAATATGTTATTCAACATGACCTAGACCTAATAGAAAAAAATTAAATCTAGAGAAATGGAAATTGGATACATAGAGACAATTGAATTCGTTGAACATCCCTTTGTTTTGAGTATGATATCATACCATGACATTAGAATAAAATTAAACGAAGAGCAACAATCAATAACAAAACAAATAATATTATGGGAAAAAACAATACATTTAACCTGTTTTATGTGTTTGTTCTTGGAGGTTTAGAAGTAGGGAAAAAATTAATTGAAAAAGCACTTTATCATGCACTAATGTGATACAATAACAACAACTTGCAAAGTGACCCATTAAAAAGAGGCCTCATAGTTGCATTTACTGGCAAAGTTGCATTCATTGCAAATAGTGTCACTATCCATTCAGCTTTGCATTTACCAATTTGACCATGCAACATGATGTCATTGACTTCTAACACACTTGGTATATTGACCAAAGAGTATGGAAAACTTAGTCTCTTATGATAGAGGAAGCATCGCTAATCGGCTCTCAGCTACTATACAACATTGATATACGACTCCATGATATCATGCACACTCTAGCTACACCATTTGGCAACATTGACATGATATTCTATGGTGAGCTATGCCAAGTGCAACCTATACATAATAGTTGGATATTTGAACATATAATCCTTAAGGGAACTATTTCTCCTTACAACTTATAGAAAGATAATTTCAAAATTTATGATCTAAAACAAGTGATGTGACAAGAAAACAAAGAGTTTATGTCCATCCTAAATAAACTTAGAACTTATTCACATAACAATGACGATCTTGCATTTTTTAACAAACATTGTTACATATGTGCACCAAATGATCTGATATTTCCATATCTCTTCCAATTAAACAAAAACGTACAAGAACATAATGAAAAAATCTTGACTCTCATCAATACAAAAACAATCACATTAAATGCACATGATCAAAGAACCGAAACAATAAATGAAAATTGCCATAGAAACATGAAAATGAAATTGTTAGCTACCATTGTTGATCTGAACTTAAACAGGAATGAAACAACTTACAGATATAATCATAAACACAAATATGCATAAAAAAAACACTTCATTTCATTAATAGAAAAATATTGAACTATGCTTACAAACAGAATGGAAATAAGATACCTCAGGCAATGGTAGCTTATCTATGAGAAGAGATGTGGCAGCTACATGCCTCTGAACTAAGTTACAATGAGGCTCAAGGGCATTTTTATTATTGAACAATAAGATAAAACCATAAAGAACCAAAACCCTAACCCGAGGAGGTGTAACACCAAGAGTTTATGGGCCTTGTTGGGGTTATTTGGGTAGCCAACTTCCTAGGGTCGTAACTTGGTCATATTATCTTCGTTTGATGTGTATGATACCTCGTTGGAAAGCTCTCTATGAGGACTACAACAAATGACACAATATACTTATCAATAATTGAGTAATTTTGCAAAGAAACATCATTTAGGGACTCAAAAGAGCTCCGGAAGTTCAAGACCCAAAAATAGTAAATTGTGCCACAATTAAGGAAACTGAAAAACTGAAAGAAACAATGGTGAGGGTCCAAGTGGAATAGGTGGGTGGACACCAATATCCACCTGGATCATTCCTCCCCCATTAGGAAGCAATGGTCCCCATTGCGTTGAGTTCCTCCATGAAATGAGGAAACGTCTGTTGAACTTAGTCCCTAGTGAGCCATTTTCCTTGGTGAAGGAGTTGGCCTGCTTTGACAACTTGATATAGTTGCATCCTCTGTTGCCGAGTGTTCTTGATCTATGTGTCCATGATTTGATCAGTTGTGGCATGTTCCATGCAGTCCAAGTAGAGCTCTGTTGGTGTTAGTTGTTCTGCAATGTCAGATGTCTCCAACAATGGTGGACAGTATGGTCGAAGGCGATCTACATTGAACATTGGGTGTAGACCAAGGAATGGTGGGATGCTGAGCTCGAAGGAATTGTCATCGAAGGCCTTCGTGATGGTGTATGGCCCATATCAGAGTGGGCAAAGCTTGTGGTGGGGTCCAACAAGGCACTCCCTCGGCAAATGTAGCCAGACTTTGTACCCACTTGGAACTTGTGCAACACTCGATGTTGATCATGGCGTTACTTTTACTTAGAAATATCTCTGTCCAATATACATGAACCTGTTGGAGGATGTGTTGAATGCGCTCAATGAATCTATTAGCCCTTTCAACTTTGGACTGCACATGAGCCGAATCTACTTGAGTGGCTGAAAATGGTATGGCCACATCAATGGGGCATAATGGCTGAAATCCCAGCCCTACCTGAAAGGGGTTGTGACATGTTGAGTTGTGGAGAGCTTTGTTGTAGCTGTGTTGGACATAGGGGAGACTTTCATCCCATGTGCATGGATTCTTCGAGTTGTACATGCGCAAAATGTGTACGATCATCATGTTGACAACCTATGTTTAGCCATCAGTTTGAGGATGGAAAGTCATGGACTTAGTAAGTTTTGTATCCAGCATCGACCAAAGACTTGACAAAAATGCACTCAGGAATCTGTTGTCTCGATCTGAGATAATGGACAGTGGGATCCTAAAGCGTACCCACACTCGCTCAAATAAGAGCTTAGTCGTGGCCTCTATTGTGATACTCTTCTTGCAGGCCGTCGTGATGGCCATCTTAGAGAATCTGTTGACGACCACGAAAACACAATCATTGTTGTGCTTAGTAGAAGGAAGGCCCGACATATAATCCATGGAGACAAATTCCCAAGGCCGACTAGGAGTAGGTAGAGAAGTATACAGGCCTTGCTTCTTGATTATTAGTTTAGCAATGGCACAAGTGATGCAGGATCTAATGTACTTCCCAACATCCTGACAATTTTTTGGCCTATAAAAATACTTCTGCAATATCACCACTATTTTCTCTACTCTGAAATGACCAGCGACCTGACTGTAGTGTGCCTCCCAAATAAAATTGGCACACTCACTTGAAGGAACACATATGTGTCCCAAGTGGCATAGCAGTGCATCCTGAAGGTGAAAATTTGGAACTTGCTTCCCTTCTAGGAGTTTCTGGTATATGTTGTTGAATTTTGGATCACTCTTGTAAATATGTGGTCACCCAGATGTCTCGTGCCCACAGGAGCCGAGCACAGTGATTAGTGCCATGACCGGTGGTCAGCTGAGGCAATCAACAACATTATTGGTGCTTCCCTTCTTATACTTAATGTTCAAATTGAAATGTTGCATATAGGTGGACCATTTCTAATGGCGATCTTTCTGGAACTTCCCTTGTGTCTATATGAACTATAGAGGTCGGTGGGCAGTGTGGATGACCATTTCCTTCCCCATAATGTAATGCTTCCATTGATGGTAGGCTTACACAAGGGAAAAAAATTATTTGTCATAAGTGGGTTACTTTTGAATTATGTCTGAAAGTTTCTCACTGTGGTAAGCCATTGGATGCCCATGTTGAGTAAGAACCGCACCAATAGCATAGTCAGAGGCATCTGTCTCAAACTCAAATGGTTGTTGCAGGTCTGGTAACGTGAGAACTAGTGCAGAACATTGGTGATTCTTCAACTCAGAGAATGCTTTATTTTGGGCTTCCAACCAAAAGAACTTTGATTTCCCTCCTCCCTTGGTGACATGACTTAAAGGCCAAGTGATATGAGAGAACCCCAACACGAACCTACGGTAAAAATTGGCAAGACCCAAAAAGTTGTGTAGCTCTGTTAGAATGGTTGGGGTTGGCGAATCTCGAATGACTAATATATTGGATGGGTCCACATGCACACCCTACTCATCAATGATGTACCCCAGATATTGAACCTGGGTCAGGCCAAAGGTGCATTTCTCCAAGTTAGCACACAAATTATGTTGTCGAAGGGTTTGAAGGACTTGTCGAATATGGTGGAGGTGCTCTTCCCAACTTTGGCTGAAGATCAAGATGTCATCTAAATACACCACCACGAATGCATTGGTGAAGGGTCGCAAGATGTTTTCCATCAGTCTCATGAAGGTTGCAGGGGCGTTCGTCAATCTGAACGACATGACCAACCATTCGAAAAGGCCCTCCTTGGATTTGAAGGCAGTCTTCCACACATCGGAGGGTTCAATAGGTACCTGGTGATAACCTGACTTCAAGTCAATTTTGCTGAAATATTTCCCCCCTTTAACTGGTCTAGAAGGTCATCAATTCACGGGATTGGGTACCTATTCCAGACAGTGATATTGTTCTGTGCTCGATAGTCAATACAAATCCTCCAAGTCCGATCCTTCTTTTGTACCAATACAATCAGGCTCCCACAGGGTGATGATCTTGGCCTGATGTGCCCTTTCTGTAGTAGTTCCTGAATATGCCTCTTGATCTCATCGTTCTCCACAACAGAGCGTCAATAGATCATTCCATTGGGCAGTGGCACGCCCAGGGTAAGATCGATGGAGTGTTTGACCTGACAGTGTAGAGGTACCCCTATGGGTGAGACAAAAATATTGTTGTACTCCTCCATGACGTGGTCCATCTGTTGTTGTTGTGAAGAGGAGCCCTGCCTAAAAATCGTTTCCACAACCTTCTTCTTGCCTTGGTGGTGAATCATAAGAAAAAAATTCCTAGTCTGGGAAATGATCTTACTGCATTGCTTTGCAGTGATCAAAGAGATGGCGGTAGGTGAGGCTACCCCTGGTATCCTGTACAACTTATTAGCCTAAGTAATAATCACAGAATGAGGTCTAGACTCATATACAACATGTCACTTCCACAAGTATGGTTGTCTTAAAAATACATCAAAAACTTCAAGAGGAGCAACATCACACAATACCTCATCCGTGAAGGGCTTGATGCCATAGGGAAGGTGACACTATTCGCTGACGAAAATATCTCGTACTTAGTGAAGCCACCCAATGATGTATCACTATGGATGTGTTGTAGTCTTTAGGCCCATCCACTTCATGAGCTCTTCTGAAATGAGGTTATTTTGGCTCCCGCTGTCGAAATTGAACTACAACGGAGAACCATTCACTCACATCTGTGAGTGGAAGAGTCGTTCCCCCTCCTCTAGATCTTCAAGCTCAATTTTCTAGATCTTTGTGTTGG
Organism: Pinus tabuliformis; assembly: GCA_031772625.1. NCBI lineage: Eukaryota > Viridiplantae > Streptophyta > Pinopsida > Pinales > Pinaceae > Pinus > Pinus tabuliformis. The sequence continues at coordinate 891,579,349 of CM062806.1, read as the reverse complement.
TCACGGTGGCAGTAGCCTCTGCATCAATGATTAGCTTCCCTTTGTCAGTTCCCTTATCGGGTTATGATTCAGCTTAGCCACCAGTGACTGCTTGGCCCGACACTCATTTGTATTATGAGAGAGCTCTTATGGAACTCACACCATTTTCTCGTGTCCTTCTTCATCTTCGTGGTGTTGTTCTTTGCTTGCAACTTCAGCGGGTTGCCCTAGTTAGCCATGCCTTGGCTTGGTCCTTTTTTCTGTCGTTTGGGGGTGCCTTTCCCTTGCTTTGGATTCACAAATCCAAAGTTCCGCTTCTTCTGCTTAAACTTATGCTCAATCTTTACAATGTACCGATACACCATGCTGAGCGAGGAGATGTCCAAGAACTCCATATCGTCCTAGATGTACTTGTGTAGATAGTTGTGGTACTTGAGCACAAAATTTTGCTTAGTATCCTTGATACCCAACTTCGTGTGAAGGGTATGGAAAGTATTTGTGAACTCTGGGACATCTTGGTCCCTACCCTGCCATAGCGTGGTCCACTTTATGTATTTATCTTCATAACTCTCGACAGGGTAATACTATTCCTTAATAGCATCTTGGAAAGAATTCCAAGTGGGTGTGGCTGAAAACAATGAGGGTTCACTCTCATCCTTTTTTTCACAGTAGATTTCCCACCAGTCCTTGACATGTGGGGTGGCTTTGAGAAGTGAAAAAGTAATCTTTTCTTGATTGGAAAAATCATGAACTAAAAAATATCCTTCCAATAGATTTAACCATTTATCTACGGTGTTTGCATCTATCAGGCCTTCAAATATAGAAATATCGAAGTGAAATAGCACCTTAAAAGGAGTGGTGCCTCCCAAGTGGCTGTTGGATGAAGATGCATCATCTATGGGTAGTCGTCGAAGGATCTGGGAAAATTTATCCATCATCGCGTCCCTCTGTCACTCGAGGGCTTCCTCAAGCAGCATTTTGAAAGGATCTCCTGCCCCCTCATCTTTATTTTCTTTCGCCATGGGAGTTCATCGGGTTTTGTGAGGCTGATCCTATAATGGTTCAACTAGATCGAGCCCTAACTCCTTATACCCTGACCTCGTTGGGGACATGCAAAGAAAAACATAGAAAGAGCAGACCACTCTAATACCACTAATCTGAACTTAAACAGGAACACAACAATTTACTGATATAATCATAAACACATAGATGCAGCAGAAAAACACTTCATTTCATTAGTAGAAAAATACTAAGCTATGCTTATAAACAAAATGGAAATAAGATAACTCGAGCGATGGTGGCTTATCTCTGAGAAGAGATGTGGTGGCTACATGCCTCTGAACTGAGTTATAATGAATGAGGCTCAAGGGCCTTTTTATTATTGAACAATAAGAGAAAACCCTAAACAACCAAAACCCTAACCCGAGGAGATGTAACACCAAGCGTTTATGGGCCCCGTTGGGGTCAGTTGGGCAGCCAACTTCCCAGGGTTGTAACTTGGTCATATTATCTTTGTTTGACGCATATGATATCTTGTTGGAAATATCTCTCCGAGGACTACATCGGCTGATGCAATTTCCGTAGTACTTACTAAGCAATTTTTCCAAAAAAAACGTCGTTTAGAGCCTCAAAACGGCTCTGGAAGTTTAGGACCCGAAAAATTGCCACAAATAGTAAACTGTGCTACAATTAAGGAAACTGAAAAACTGAAAGAAAGAAATTATGAGGGTCCAAGTGGAATAGGCGGGTGGCCACCAATATCCATCTGGATCAATTACACTCAAACAAAACAAGCTTGTTGAATTTATTGGCGCCAATTATGACATATAAGATGGCTCGGTTAATGGTGTTGAAGGCATTTTCAGGGTATCCACAACACTTGAAAATGGTTCCATTTGGATTGAATTTGCCAATCCACAAATTTGATTGTTCAATTGGCATTTACAAGAACCATACATCAATCATAAAGCTTGACAATGGCTAAATTGGCTTTTGACCCAAAAGGATTCAAGCAACAAGGACTTGTTTACACTATCCTTTCTCGTGTAAAGGATATTAAATATTTGTATCTACTAAACAAATTGCAACAAACAAACTTATCTCTTTGTGAGAAAGTTTCTTTATAACTACATTGACTTAAAGAAATTATGTCTTATCAAATTGAATATAGTTTATATTCAATTCAAACGAGGAATGTTTGACAATATGCTCATTGAACACATGTAGCTTCTAATTGCATTTTGAAGATATTGTTGTTAACTATGAACTAATGAAGGTTGGCATCCTTTGTTTCCAAGAAACAAAAATAAAGTTGCCTACATCGAATCCAATGTTTGCAAAAAACTATGACTGCATACAACTATTGCATTGGTACGGGATTCTAACATATTACACAAAAAATTATCACAATTGACAACCAATTCATTTATACAACAAACCACATTGAATCAATAATTACAACCTTCTACTTTCAAGAAAATTCCATTAGACTCGCAAATGTCTATGTTACACCAAATACAAAAAATGAATGAATCATTGATTTCATGAAGTTCGTTTTAGAACATACAACGAGAAAATATCCAGTTGTGCTTGTTGGTAATTTCAACTTGGACATGTTGCAAAATAACAATCAATAAAAAAACTACTTCTATTCATGTAAAACAACAACTTCAATTTCCATACAGCAAAACCAACAAGTGATTATGGTTTTATGCTTGACCACTTTTGGACAAATTTCTCAGGTAATACTGTTACATTCTATGTCTTCGATGCCTATTTGACATACCATCACACTATTTTCATTACCCTACCTTTACTACTCACTTAGCCAAACTTTCCAATGTTCATATGCATCAATCCAAATGTTCAAAACTTGTAGCAAACATCATATATGCAAATATACAACACAGACATATGCACTTATTTGCAAAGATATTGGCATTTGTATTAATGAAATATCTACAACAACTTACAAAGATTTTTTTGTTTTCATTTATGCATAAAATAAGTTCGCAAAAACTTGTCATTGTCATGGGGGGATATGGGTTTTCTATCTCATCCGCTTAGTGTTTCTTTGTATTATGTTTGCTCGTTTTTATAGGGTTAAATATTTTCTGGTCTAGTAAAGTTCTCGCACCTTCTGGCCTCTTTGCAGACAGGGTTTCGTCCTAGTTGGGTGCCAGGAAGGGTGGTTTTGGGTTTAATTGTTTTCAACATTCTGCTTTGTTGGGTCATCTGCAAGTCATACTTATGACTTATCCCTCCTCCCAGAAAAGGAATAACGGTTGAGGACCTAGGTCTCGAGCCGCAAAAATGGTCGAGGGCAAGGCGGCAATCAACCCCAACCTCAGCCAGCTAGGGAAAAACGACGTCAAGGCTCAGTGTGGAAGTCCTGGGAAGTTGCTCAGGTATATTTCAGCACTACGCCTCCACTTGTTCATCAATTTATCTCTAGTTGGGAAACAAAGCTTAAGCAACAAGCTGAGAACTATGATATAGACCTCGAGGAATGGAATCATATAGTCTCGGGTCCTAGCCACTCTCATGGAAGATACGCTCAGTACCAACAAATATTTTATCTCTACTGACTTATGAAGAACATAGTGGCAAAAACAATAGGATCCAGTTATGTTGGGCCACCCAAACAAGAGTCTGAGTTGTAGGAAATTCACAGAGAATTTCAATTGATCCAACGCCAAATTCAGCTCCAAAATTTTCACCTCAGCCCGATTGAGAAGCACATCCCTTGTCTCCCTCAGACAGAGTTGTCGGGTTCTAGTGCCAAAGATCTGATGCCTATTGATTCCTCTGATGAGTAATAGTTTGATTAGCATGGTCTTGTTTTTTGAAAAATTTGTGTAGCTCATATGATGGTTTACAGTCTTTATGCTTATGTTTTAGTTATATAGATATTAGGAGAAACAAGGATATTCAGACCTACATGGCACTACTAGACAGTTTGAGAACCTTTAAATTTTGGATGGCTTACAATGTGGTTAGATGGCCAACAGACTCGATTTCCCAGTGGGTGGGTTGAGGCCATCTAACATTGTTGGATGTGTATGTAAAATTTGTCTTCTTTTTGAAAAGGAATAGAAAGGATCTGCCAAGCTTACAAAAAAAAATGTTTGCAAAAATATATGAAAATTCAAACCTCTAGCTACTAGAAAATCAATTGTAGAAATACATGCATCACAACTACAAATGAGTTGTCCCTATCGCCACATCACCTTCATTTCAAATCATTTCTCCATCATCAATCTAATGCATATTTTCTTAGGTTGTTCAACATTCAAAAATTCTGAAATGAATGGCTCTTTGTTTGAATTTAGTGTTTTTACTCTCTCAAATAATACCATCTAATAACCATTGTCGCACAGTGGCCTCAAGAGAAACTTGTCACAAACAACCATCAAAAAAGAAGAGGAAGGGAATATAGCCCCTATTCTTTGGTAAGCAAAGTTTATGACATTCTAAATCACTATATATTCGTGTACTCTATAAGTTGTCGTCACATGTTTACATGATACATTTTGTATACCTTATGGTGCCAAAGATACTCATGTATTCATAAGTTTTTTAATAATATGAAAAAATAATTTCTATACAATTATTTTAGACTTCAAATGATTGATTTTCTTCTCTTGACAGCAGGTCATTAACTTCCTTGAAAACAACATGCTGAACAACAAGGCAGATTCCCAAATCCTTTAGGAACAAATAGAAAAAGACCAAAATACAAAGAGGTAAGATTACCCGCCTAACTTGAATATTTGTAACTTTGTTAACTAGTATCCTTGTAAATCAATTGTAACTTTATCAACAACAAATGACTTGATTTTACATATGAAAAAACTAAATATTGTGCAAACAACTCCATGCTCAATTATACAATTGTGCACAAGAGCACAAACAAATGTTTTTCAGGATGATATACTCATTGTGTATGGTTCTGGTCAAACCAGAAATTCTAACTCACCAATCAAAGCAAAATATTTTACACGCAAACCTTGTTGACAAAAGTGGACAATTGACCATCATGGCGAACATAAGAAATAATCTTATAGATAAATTTTATGACATTTTTTGTCGTGGAAACAACATCTGCATTAGAGAATTTGCAATAAGAAATAAGGGAATCTATGAAAGAGGAATAATCCAAAAGGATTCCAAATGCTACGATCTACAACAACAACCTTCATTAATGTTCTTAATGATAGTTGTGGAAAAACACCCTTTTTATCTCTCATCAAATCAACAACATAGGTATTTACTAACACTTTCTCTTTTTTCCATTCTATTCAAAACCCTATTATTTTTCTCACCAAAACATGTTACAACTCAATAATTAAACTTGCTTTTGAGATAGGTACAAGGAATACTCAAAAAAAAAAAAACAAACAAAAAACAAAAAAACATTATTTTCACCACCCTATCAGCAAATATGTAGTAAATGTGCATACACCATGCTTCCAAAGTCTTGAACCTGCACATTCTACAAAGAAAGTACATAATATTGCTATCACCTCAATGTGGAATGCACATTGGAAACATGTGACCACAAAACAGACTGCATATTCAAATGCCACAACTATAAGAATATTTCCCAACCATTGTTGAAGCAAGTTTCGAAGAATATCTGGAAAACACATCTTCTACAGTCTTTGCTCTCAGAAAGCTTTTTGTCCATGGAATGTTTACATTGGCACTTAACAACATCATCACTAAAATCAAGCCACTCTAAACAACCTTTGTGGCATCATCAATTGTTCCACTTTCTCTATTATCAATGTATTTGTCTCACTAAAATACTTTGTGTTATAATACATTCTATTTTCTTGTAATATATTTTCAAACCCATTATTCTTGCACTGCCATTTCTTTTCTTTCACCAATGTTTCTTATGTTGCTCATTGTCAGAGATTTTGTTCCAATGACACATGGGCATATTGTTTCAATAACATAAGAAGTCTATCACTCCAACTACCAATGTCGTACATATCTAGTATGCATTTTTTTTTTACACAATCTCGTAATAAACATGCTTCTATCTACAAAAACTTTCAGCAAAGATATGCAACAGTCAAAAGAGCTGTTGTCTTTTTTGTATCGGTTGAACAACATGTAAATATAGATTGTCTACTTATTTTTCTTCAATTATGCTTATTATGTGAACCTTGCTCATCTAGTAATAATAAAAGTAAAGTCTTTTGTTGTGCAATATATTGTTCCTAGTTAACAATTTTTATAATTATTAGCATACTACCTATAAGTATGCAACTATGTTGATATGAATCACTTTGAAAAAGAAATGTTGATGGTAAGTATGAATGTGAATTGTTATAGGCATTATGGACATCAATATAATATCAAACACTCTAATTTTATTTTTTCTAAGAATAGCACTAATGCAAGAGACTTCTCGTTAGTTCTGGTATTGAGTCATTGTAATTTACAACAATCATATGTAGCAATGTATTGGTTATTTCGATAGTTGGTTGTGTTTTTTCATGAGTGTTTTTTTGTGCAATATCCTCCACTACATATGCACAGATGAACTATATAGACTATGGTCAACAAACATCCTACCAATCAAGCAGACATTCTGATATAGACATGTCGATTGATGCAACTTGTTGTTCTCTAGGAGGAAAATCTTAATACAACTTGCACTATCAAGATCGTGTAAATAGATTTTCTTCGCTGACAAAATATAAAGTTCCTGCAACTCCTAGGCAAGACATTGAGGTGATAAATGCATAGATTATCAACTTTTATATATATATATATATATATATTGGATGGAAGGTGTTAATCACTCAATGGGGTTCCTAGGGATTGAATACTTCTAACAATATCCACCTTAAATAATGAGGTTTTGTGAGAGGAACTATGCCACTATGATAAATAACATAAAAAATAAATATATAAAAATTGTTCATGAATCTTAATTGGAAAAAAAATGAAAAAAATGGAATTATCGTTAATAAAGGCCAAAGCCCACTATTAATAACTTGATTTACACAAAATTAATGCTACATTATTTTTAAATCATTTTAATATGTTTTCGTCTTTTTCTGCTTAGTGAAAATAGTTGATATGCCAATCAAAGCAACCCATGAAATGGTTGGTTAAACATTATAAAAATAAAATGCCATTGAAACCTCTCTAATGTGATTTTTCAATGAAATGGATTTTTTGAAATGCAAAAAAAAATTCCAACTTCTTCGGGTGGAGTTTTCAGTAACATAGTTGTTGTAGAACATAAGGTTATATCTTAATGCTATATTTATAGAGTTTCACATGTATAAATATCTACATTTTCTATTCACTTCTATGTTCCTTACTAGAACATATATCTACATTTTCTGTTCACTTCTATATTCCTTACTAGAACATGACCCCTTAGGGATCTTGCAAGTATTCAAAGGTGCAGATACCTTAAGGGTTGTATAGATGTTTATCAATTTCTTTTAATTAGTGTTTTGTTTTCTAAATTATGTTACTTGTGGAAAACTTGTGAGTCTTCATTTGAGGTTGGTATTTAAAGTAAACCTTAGAATTTTAATAAGAGGGTTCAAAGCTATTATAACACACTTGTTAATAGCTCAACATATTAATGATGGGAATTGAATTAGAATGGTGAGAATAACAAACATTTCTCGTAGTCATCTAAATTAAACCCAATTAGCAAATGTTTATCAACTCGTTTTTCAAATATTGTGTGAGAAATCCCAAATGTAAATTCACTTCCAACACAATTTTTCAAAACCCTTATTTCAATAAAAATGACCAAAGTTCAATTCTTGTATACGGAACATGATTGGAATTCAGAGTTCAACACTGAGGTCTATATTTAGAGGCAAGAGGACATTGAAGTGGATTCATGTTATGTGTTAAAATAAACAAAACATCGTCAATGAGACTTCATGTTTGATTAGTAAAGTTGACACACTATCACCTTGACCACCAAGGTTTTATTTTCGTAGTTGTACCTGATACTTAATTCGAAATAAATAAATAAATGTGTTATAAGTTGGATGCAATTTGGAGGATTTTTGATGAAATAATTACTTGAGCATCTAATACAATTTTAAGAAAATGTGTTATAAGTTGAATGCAAGTTTCAATTGGTAAATATCAGGGGTTTAGTCCCTATTAAATTTTAAATTCAAATTGGCGTAAGGTTTGATCGAGTTTTGCACAATTACAACATCCCACTTGTGATCGAGTTTTGCACAACCCTATAACAACATCCCACTTGTAGACATATTATTCTTAAATTCAACATTAAAACTATGTTGAACTTAATCTTTACCTAAATGATAAAAAAAATTCCTCATAAATTTTCATCAAATATTTACCTCGTACCTAATCAATGTGCTGAAGGTACTGTGTTATATAGTTCAACCCTGATGTTTTTGAAAGTGACTTGCGAACAAACGAAAATATCAGTTGAAAATGTTAGGGCATCACTGTTGGGTCCATTTTAACGTTTACCACAATCCCACTTCGTCTTCGTTTTGCACTTTGTCACTTACCTCTCGTAAGCAACGAAGGAGAAATATATTGGGTTTTTCTCTACTCGTATATTTTTGGCATTATTTTAGAGAAAAAAAATTCCATCTTAGCGTTCTTTTTTCAAACTGATAAATTGTGCTGGTTTATTTGTTGTTTTATATTTTGAATTCATGTACATGTTCTTGGAAGAATTCACAAGGTGTTATTGTCTGTGATACCTTGTGGTGATACCAAGAAAATTGTCCTTTCTTGAAGGTAAGTGTGTTATCAGATCACCTTTGATTATTGAACTACCCTAGAATTAAATTCGAATAATGCTTGCTTTATTTATGCAATACCCACTACAGGATGTTACATGGGTCCATTATACTACGAAGTAATTACTGATATGTTCCCCCATTACATACATCTTCATGTTATTATACTGCTACATAAGAGAGAAAACTATGAAAATTTTATGTACCAATTGAAGTGAAAGAAAACTTAGCACTTCAACCTGAACCTACTTAAGAACTGCAGATTTACAACAACAAAAAATGTGTCTAATTATTGCCGTTTATACCATTTTTTCAAGACAGTTTATCAAATCTTCCTTGAAGTGTGGTTGCTCCATGTTGACATCAACTTCCATCTGCAAACCCTTTAAGCAATGATTTTTTCTTCTCATTATTATCAATGCATATGGTTTGTCATATTCTGGTATTTCGTTCACTAGGTGCTTGGCTAGTTCTTTCTTTGGCTTTCCAGAGAATTATTTTAGATCCTTTATCTCGATCCATGTGAGAAAATTGGTATAGAATGTTTGTCATTAAAATTCTTTTATATTTTTTGCTACGCTTCTTAGTTCATATATGATGTCTTGCTTAAGCTCCTTAGCTAATGCATTGACATCATGCCACTTTTTTGAGCCGAAGACCACAACATCGAGGAATTATCTAAGAAACCAATCCAAAGACCACTTCAAATTTGTACATTTGTTTATTTCCTAGAGAAAACTGATTTTTTCTTAAGAGATAATACGGGTGGGACTATTGCAAATTGATTTCAAACACCAAAACTCCAAAGGCTGGAGTTGGTGATGGGACTTGCTTTCATATTGCTTGTATCCTCCTACACTATGGGCCGTCCTGAGATTTGAACACAAAACATTATCTTTTGTTTCTTATGGAAAGTTTTCCAATGGGAAGGAAGAGATTTTGTTGTTGATCCTTTTTCAAGGAAGATGATATAATATCATTGTTTATTTTTTATAAAAATATTAGCAAAACAGCCTTAAGGGTAATTTAATTGGCTATATCCATGTAATAAATTTAAGATTTAAATTTCTAATAGTTGAAGTAAAAAAAGAAAAGAAAAGGAAAACATTCAACAATAGCATAATAAATCTTATATATAACAATATATTATGTTGGATCTAAATGTGTTTAGATTCGACGATAAATATTCTAAAATATATAATATTTAGTGCCTTGCCGTGAAATGCATGTTAGCTATCGAATTCTCTAGAATGTTAGTACTTCCAAACAGTTAAAAATGGTATTAACACTTCCAAACAACTGAAAACATCTGAGGGCCCCTAGGTGATAGAAACTATGAAGACTCTATGAAAGAGCATGTTTATTGCATTACAAAGCACATACATTTATACAAAACCCACTACAAGGATTCACCTACTACCATTTACTCTTTATCTAAATCCGTTGACTATAGCCGCTCCCCGCCAACTGACATTGATGACTCGCCAACTATCGTCGTTATATGATTAGGCGTGATTATTGTTCTAACACCTCCCCTTAATCATGACAATCTAAACTTAAACTTGTCTTCTGGTCTAAGTCTCAGCTAGGCTTACAACGATATATTTCATTTTTTCCTTCTTGGTAAAGGGTTCATGCTTGTTCATTTGATGATGCAATTTCATCTTCATCTTTCTTGTCATAAGATAGTGATGGAGCTTCTCCTTTCTTGATTGCAGTTAACATTCTTTGTATTCAACATTGTTGTAGGTTCTTAGGACTTATACTTGTCCTTAATGCTTGCAATTTCTTCAAGTTTTGTTACCTCTTCCTGATTGTCAATATCTTCACACTCAAAAACAACATTAGATTCATAAAAAGAACCATATTTATTCTTGTCATCATGCTCTTTGAAGAGAGCTTTGCTTCCTTCATTTTTCTTTGCTGACATAGTTGGTTGATTCATGTCTTCAACCTCTTTAGTCAATTATGTTGCTGAAAACATGTTGTCCTTCATTTGATTTGTGTATGGAGGTATCCAACTCTTCTCACCAAACAACATCTCATCAATAAGATGCTCTTCATGCATCATATTGAACCACTCTTCATGAGATACATAATTCTCATCAAATTTGACTTCATAAGTCTCTGCATCACAGGGAGTTTCCTTAATATCACATGCTACTCTATTGTCATCTACAGACATACTTTCAGCCTTAATCCCAGTTATGATGCTTTCAACACAATCACCTTTAGCAACAACACCTTCATCAACTTCAGCTTTCTCACTCCCCTCCATACTGTACTTCATTTCAAGAACATCCCAAAATATTTTTGCATTATGTATTTCACCAAATTCATGCAAAATATTAGACAAAATGTTTTCATCTAAAGCTGATATAATGAGAAGTAATGATACTGCACTTCTACACTTATCTTGGGGATTTATGGATGTTTCTTCAACAAATTGCCATAAATCTACTGAACCAAGTAATCCTTCCATTATCATTGCCCAAAGCTTAAAATTTTTCCTTGAGAACGATGGCAGAACTGGCATTAATCGCTTCAATATTGCATCAGTGTCTTCAAATTCTTCAGGGTGACTCAGATCTTCATTATTCATGGACTCTATCACTGGATGCAATGCATATTCTTCTTCAACTTCTCCTTTTGTTGTGTTCATGACAGCTCCTAGACCCATAGAAACACCACAACCTAGTAGACATATCTTCTCCAATGGAGCTTGTTCGTTCACCTTGGCAACACTCACATCATGTACCACAATGTATTGACTAAATGTTAAAGTTCCCATGAAATGATAAATTGGTTTCCCTTTTATCGAAAACCGACTCTTCATGTCACTAGCACAAGACCAACTCTAGTAGCTGATCGAACCTTGCCACACACATCCTCTAACCAACTGAAACGGCCTAATAGATATCTCTTGTCCAGGAGTTGCAACATCAACAATGATAGTTGTCCCCCAATCTTATGACAATGCTCGAGGGAAGCTCACATTAAACTTACATTAACAACACACTCAAAGTTGTAATCAACACCCTCATCGGTTATATCAAATGATCACTTGTTCTTCACAGGCTTCAGCCTTGTCTCCAATGCAGAATCAACACGATGGAAAACTCCCACACGCTAGACAATGCAGAATCAACACGATGGAAAACTCCCACACGCTAGTCCATCTGCGATATGCACACAAGCTCTGCGTCACACCACACACACTAAAGTTAGACTCCAGCTCCAGCTTTCAAACTCCACGCACCTCCAGGCTCAGTAGATCAACTGAGATCGATCACTTGTACACCTATTACCTCAACCAACAGTTCATCGCTCCTCAAGAACGCTCCACATACACGCATACACTCGACTCATGTGCGTTTCCCATAGATCTATTCCACATAGGTAACAACTCCAAAAACTTACTCAACATATACACCATCTCCAATTGGCTCCTCCTCACACAATCGACACTCAAATCTTGCCACTCACTTCCTCGGCCTCCACGCTCTAACTATCAACACAACATCATGCTCTCACGCACAACTTCCACGCTGTCTCAATCTCAATTTTCCATGCACAGCTAAGGCAAATTTGGAAATACTGAACCATAGGAAAATCCCTCAACCACTACAGTAACGACAGGCTGTCACCAATATTCCCCACATAAAACATCTAAACATCAACTCAACGTTGCTCAATAATTCCACACGATTCACAACTCTTCTGGAAGCCACTACCGTGCCCTCAAGTCTTCACAACACAGTCCTATGCGCTCCTCGATGCTCTTTTGCGTCTCTCCTCAGCCCTCGAGGCTCCTCCATGCTCTACCGTTATCACACTTGAAATAACGCTCAGAGCTCCATGAGCACGCTCACTACCAACTCCCTCACGCTGCTCTATGGACAACAGCCAGTCTTCACCATACTTTGATTTGTAGTGTCTCCGTCAACCATCAGCCACAGCCGAAACCCTCGGTTCTAATACCATGACAGAAACTATGAAGACTCTATGAAAGAGCTTTTTTATTACATTACAAAGCACATACATTTATACAAAACCCACTACAGGGATTCACCTACTGCCATTTACTCTATATCTAAATCCGCCGATTATAGCCGCTCCCCACCGAATATCGTCGTCATATGATCATACATGATTAATGTTCTTACACTAGGATCTCTACATTTCTATGTTTCCTTAAGCCACTAGAAATTTTGTGTTGGCTCAAGAGAAGAGAAAGGATGGCTATTGCCAAGGTCCATTATTGATAAGGGAGACCTTAACATCCCTCAGCTCACGTGGGATGTGGAAGCACCCACAATGGGGCCTATGATCCATTAGCCTACGGTTGAGCATCGATACGTTCACTTTTCCCAAAGTTAACTGGAAATTTGGCGATTTCAATTATTTAACATTAATAATAATAGCCACTGGTCTCTTGCTGCGTTATAGATCTTCAAAAATATGCCAGCATGTAGATTACGTTTTCTCAGTGTTATAACCATCATTGTTGTTCCATCTCCATGCATAACATTCCAAAAAAAAAATTACAAAAAAACAAGAGAAGGTGACATCACCAACAATGGAAACTATCTCGGCAATTAAGTTAATTTTAATGTACTTTGAAGGGTAAATATTATAATAATTTTGAAATAAAAGTTTGTAAAAAAAATTGTGTCACACAATGGAGATCGACAATGGAGATCGGTGGTGGCTACATCCATGGAAACTATTTGGGAATATTTATCCAAAGGGATTATTTAACCCCAAAAGCATCAAGGAGTAATATCCACATAAATTATCTAGGAAAATCCACCCAAAGGAATTACTTAACCCCAAAAGCATAAAGGAAAAGTGACCCCGTGATGTCCCATTAGCAAGGTGATTTAATAATGGGAACTCAACCAATTGAGCTAACCCTTGGGCTAACTTTATTAAAGAAGTTAATTATCAATATAGCTCTATTTTAACTTCCTATTTATTTAAATACAATTTTTTTTGTACAGAATTTAAAAAAAAAAATTGCATCTCAAGAAATTTAATTCTTCTAACACTTTATAGATTCAAAGTTAAGATGCATCTCTATTAACTTTTGCTAATACTATATATTACATATAAATTTCACATCTACATAAAAAATATTCTTACTTTTAATTTTATTAAATATTTTATAAAACACACCACTACATACATTTTTCTCTCATATATATATTAATATAAATTTCTAAAATATTATAATTACATCATTACTTTAATTATTATATAATAAGATGAATTTATAAGTTATCATTATTATTTATATATATATTATATATTTTGCATTTTTATACGTAAAAATATTAATATTTTTACTTTTATTAAAACACTCATAAAACACACATAGTTACACTATTTTTATAATTTACAATTTTTAGTTACATTATTTTTATAATTTACAATTTTTAATTTTAATTTTTAAATGTGATATGCATTATAAAAATTATATATAAAGTTTAAAAAAAAAGAGTATAGGGTAAGTATTAAAATTTTATATAATTATTAATGAAATTTCAAATAACAATAATAATATTGTGATTGATATATTAGGAAATTTTTCCAAAAAATTGACTATAATTTTATTAATAAAAATAAAATTGTAATATTTATAATTTTATTAATAAATATAAAATTACAATACATAATAAATTAAATTGATTCAATTTATTATTCTTATTTTTTTTTAAATTGAATTGATAATTTTTTTATTATTTTATTTAATATTGTATTTGAATCTTTTATATTAAAAAACCTAAGTTAAATTTTTTTTAATGAATGTAATTTCAAATTTAGAAAAAAAAATAATTGAAATGATAAATTTGAATGTTTAAATATATGAATTAATAATTTTTCCAAATAATTAAAATAAAAGAATTAATAATTTCATCAAAATTTATAACATCAAATTTCTAAAAAACTCAAAATATTTAGACTTTACTACTTCAAAAGGAGCTCAATCTTTAAGTGAGACTTTTTGGAGTTTCCAATGGCTTTTTGTCAAAAAAAATTGTGATCAAATTTTTATTTTTGTTGTCTAAGTTGCTTTTTGGACTACATTTATGAATTCAACACCTTCAAAAAACCCTAGGGTACTTTGATTGTGTAGAGTTCACCCACCAAAGTTGTGATTGCAATGAATCCCTGCTAGATTCTAGACAAATTAGATCGGAAAATAAACCGGAAAACTTTTCAAAAAGACTCACATATAAACAACGCCATTTTAAGACAATTGATGTGGTGAAGATTATTCAATTGTAAATGATTCATTATACTTTGTATCATGACATTTATTGCTAGGCCTAAATCTATTAATGTATTTGGAATTCCAACATTATTATGTGAATTTTGACTACGGGACTTCCTGGATCAACGTATTTTTCAATATATGTTTTTCCCATCATGATATTATTAAGGATTTTTTTTTTCTTCATGGTTTTTTTAAGCATAATTCCTTTATTTTTTTCGCATAAACTAGAATATTTTTTATTACCTGTAATAAGGAATATGAATATAAACATTCCTTAATTCATCCAACATATCATAATCAAATGGTATTAATTGTTTCTCTACATGTAATGTTTTTGGAAAGGAGGATGTTTAGATGTAAAGGGCTGATTTATTAGAGGAGTAGAGGAATTTTATTTTATTGTTGTATCACCTACTATTATATTGGGAATTTCTTCCTCATTTTGTTCTTCAATGATAACAAGCGATTACTTATCAAGTACTCTTCTTGTTTAAGATGAATGCCATTAGATATATAGGTGTATTCATATAGGCTGAAAAATTATGTGATTTAGTGTTATAAGCAGGTTGAGCTACTTTATTATTTGCATCTGGAATTGGTTTTGTAAGTAGTTGGGCAGGCCTCTAAGGAGGTTGAGTATAAGTCAATTGTAAAGGTTGGCTAGAAGTAATTGTAACTATTGTGATTATGGATTTTATGAATGTAGACGAGGTTGATTTAGATAGTATTGTTGAGGTTGAGAAGAATATTTAGGATAACACGGTGGGTATTATGGATTTTGTGGGAAACGGTGATATTTTTGTGGATACTAAGGAAAATTTGGCATACATCCATAAGTAGGCCCTCACCATCCTCGTTTCCAAGTTTGGTTTTAGGGTTTGTGGTGGCCATGTTTGCCAGGGTAAAGTTGTATTCCAACTATGTTTTGGATATTGTTGATAAGGATTGAGTTGATGTGTGGGATCTTGAGTAATACTTAATTATCGAGGTTTCCATGGTCTTCTTGGTCTCCTTTGTGGTTTACAGACATTGGAGATCGGTGGTGTCTACATCCATGGAAACTATTTAGGAATATATGCCCAAAGGGATTATTTAACCCCAAAAGCATCAAGGAGTAATGTCCACATAAACTATTTAGGAAAATCCACCCAAAGGGATTACTTAACCCCAAAAGCATAGAGGAAAACTGACCCCGTCATGTCCCATTAGCAAGTTGATTTAATAATGGGAACTCAACCAATTGAGCTAACCCTTGGGGCTAACTTTATTAAAGAAGTTAATTATCAATATAGCTCTATTTTAACTTCATATTTATTTAAATACAATTTTTTTTGTTTAGAATTTAAAAAAAAAATGCATCTCAAGAAATTTAATTCCTCTCAACACTTTATAGATTCAAAATTAAGATGCACCTATATTGATTTTTGCTAGTACTATTTATATTACATATAAATTTTACATCTGCATGAAAAATATTCTTACTTTTAATTTTATTAATTTTTTTATAAAACACACAACTACATACATTATGTCTCATATTTTTCTTTCTTTTATATATATATATAATTAAATATTAATATAAATTTCTAAAATAATATAATTACATCATTACTTTACTTATTATATAATAGGATGAATTTTTAAGTTATCATTATTATTTATATATATTATACATTTTGCATTTGTATATATAAAAATATTATTATTTTTACTTTTATTAAAACACACATAGTTACACTTATTTTCTAATTTACAATTTTTAGTTACATTATTTTTATAATTTACAATTTTTACTTTATGCATTATAAAAATTATATATAAAGTTTAAATAATAATAAGATTGGCATATTATGAAACTTTTTCAAAAAATTGACTATAATTTTATTAATGAACATAAAATTACAATACATAATAAATTGAATTGATTGAATTTATTATTTTTATTATTATTTTTTTTAATTGAATTGATAATATTTTTATTATTTTGTTTAATAGTGTATATTATTTCTTTTTTTTAATTGAATTGATAGTATTTTTATTATTTTATTTAATAATGTATTTGAATCTTTTATATTAAAAAACTTAATTTTAATTTTTTTTTAATGAATGTAATTTCAAATTTAGTAAAAAATAATTGAAATGATAAATTTGAATGTTTAAATATATAAATTAATAATTTTTCCAAATGTAATTAAAATAAAAGAATTAATAATTTCATCAAAATTTATAACATTAAATTTCTAAAAAATTCAAAATATTTAGACTTTACTATTTCAAAAGGAGTTCAGTCTTTAAGTGGGACTTTTTGGAGTTTCTAGCGGCTTTTTGTCAAAAAAAATTGTGGTCAAATTTTGATTTTTGTTATCTGAGTTGGTTTTTGGACTACATTTATGGATTCAACACCTTCAAAAACCCCTAGGGTACTTTGATTGTGCAGAGTTCACCCACCAAACTTGTGATTGTAATGAATCCCCACTAGATTTTAGACAAATTAGATCGGAAAATAAACCAGAAAACTTTTCAAAAAAACTCACATATAAATAACGCCATTTTAAGACAATTGATGTGATGAATATTATTCAATTGTAAATGATTCATTATACTTTGTATCATGACATTTATTACTAGGCCTAAATCTATTAATGTATTTGGAATTCCAACATTATTATGTGAATTTTGAATACAGGACTTCTTGGATCAAGGTATTTTTCAATATATGTTTTTCCCATCATGATATTATTAAGGATTTTTTTCAATGGTTTTTTTAAGCATAATTCCTTCTTCTTTTTTCGCATAAACTAGAATATTTTTTATTACCCGTAATAAAGGAATATGAATATAAACATTCCTTAATTCATCCAACATATCATAATCAAATGGTATTAATTGCTTCTCTACATTCAACTTTTTCTCTGCATGTAATGTTTTTGGAAAGGAGGATGCTTAGATGTAAAGGGCTGATTTATTAGAGGAGTAGAGGAATTTTGTTTTATTGTTGTATCATCTACTATTGTATTGGGAATTTCTTCCTCATTTTGTTCTTCAATGATAACAAGTGATTACTTATCAAGTACCCTTCCTATTTAAGATGAATGCCATTTAGATATATAGGTGTATTCATATAGGCTGAAAAATCATGTAATTTAGTGTTATAAGCGGGTTGAGCTACTTTCTTATTTGCATTTGGAATTGGTTTTGTAAGTAGTTGGGCAGGTCTCTAAGGAGGTTGAGTAGAAGTCAATTGTAAAGGTTGGATAGAAGTAAGTGTAACTATTGTGGTTATGGATTTTATGAATGTAGAGGAGGTTGATTTAGATAGTATTGTTGAGGTTGAGAAGAATATTTAGGATAACATGGTGGGTATTATGGATTTTGTGGGAAATGGTGATATTTTTGTGGATACTGAGGAAAATTTGGCATATATCCATAAGTAGGCCCTCACCATCCTTGTTTCCAAGTTTGGTTTTGGGTTTGTGGTGGCCATGTTTTCCAAGGTAAAGGTGTATTCCAACTATGTTTTGGATATTGTTGATAAGGATTGAGTTGATGTGTGGGATCTTGAGTAATACTTAATTATTGAGGTTTCCATGGTCTTCTTGGTCTTTTTTGTGGTTTACAGACATTAGATATCGATGGTGGCTACATCCATGGAAACTATTTGGGAATATCTACCCAAAGGGATTATTTAACCCCAAAAGCATCAAGGAGTAACGTCCATATAAACTATCTAGGAAAATCCACCCAAAGGGATTACTTAACCCCAAAAGCATAGAGGAAAAATGACCCCGTGATGTCCCATTAGCAAGGTGATTTAATAATGGGAACTCAACCAATTGAGCTAACCCTTGGGGCTAACTTTATTAAAGAAGTTAATTATCAATATAGCTCTATTTTAACTTCATATTTATTAAATACAATTTTTTTTTGTACAGAATTTAAAAAAAATTGCATCTCAAGAAATTTAATTCCTCTCAACACTTTATAGATTCAAAGTTAAGATGCATCTCTATTGACTTTTGCTAGTACTATCTATATTACATATAAATTTCACATCTGCATGAAACATATTCTTACTTTTAATTTTATTAAATTTTTTATAAAAACACACAACTACATACATTATGTCTCATATTTTTCTTATATATATATATAATTTTTACTTTTATTAAAACACACATAGTTACATTATTTTTATAATTTACACTTTTTAGTTACATTATTTTTATAATTCACAATTTTTAATTTTAATTTTTAAATGTGATATGCATTATAAAAATTATATATAAAGTTTAAAAAAAGGAGTATAGGATAAGTATTAAGATTTTATATAATTATTAATTAAATTTAAAATAATAATAATAATGATGATGATAATGATGTGATTGGCATATTATGAACTTTTCCAAAAAATTGACTATAATTTTATTAATAAGAACAAAATTGTAATATCTATAATTTTATTAATAAACATAAAATTACAATACATAATAAATTGAATTGATTGAATTTATTATTCTTATTATTATTATTTTTAATTGAATTGAAAGTATTTTTATTATTTTATTTAATATTGTATTTGAATCTTTTACATTAAAAACATAATTTAAAACTTTTTTTAATGAATGTAATTTCAAATTTAGTAAAAAATAATTGAAATGATAAATTTGAATGTTTAAATATATAAATTAATAAATTTTCCAAATGTAATTAAAATAAAAGAATTAATAATTTCATCAAAATTTATAACATCAAATTTCAAAAAAACTCAAAATATTTAGAATTTACTATTTCAAAAGGAGTTCAGTCTTTAAGTGAGACTTTTTGGGTTTCAACCAGCTTTTTATCGAAACAAATTGTGGTCAAATTTTTATTTTTGTTATCTGAGTTGGTTTTTGGACTACATTTATGGATTCAACACCTTCAAAAACCCCTAGGGTACTTTGATTGTGCAGAGTTCACCCACCAGACTTGTGATTGCAATGAATCCCCGCTAGATTCTAAACAAATTAGATCAGAAAATAAAACGGAAAACTTTTCAAAAAGACTCACATATAAACAACGTCATTTTAAGCCAGTTGATGTGACGAAGATTATTCAATTGTAAATGATTCATTATACTTTGTATCATGACATTTATTGCTAGGCCTAAATCTATTAATGTATTTGAAATTCCAACATTATTATGTGAATTTTGACTACGAGACTTCTTGGATCAAGGTATTTTTCAATATATGTTTTTCCCATCATGATATTATTAAGGATTTTTTTCAATGGTTTTTTTAAGCATAATTCCTTCTTTTTTTTTTCGCATAAACTAGAATATTTTTTATTACCTGTAATAAAGGAATATGAATATAAACATTCCTTAATTCATCCAACATATCATAATCAAATGGTATTAATTGTTTCTATACATTCAACTTTTTCTCTACATGTAATGTTTTTGGAAAGGAGGATGTTTAGATGTAAAGGGCTGATCTATTAGAGGAGTAGAGGAATTTTGTTTTATTGTTGTATCATCTACTATTGTATTGGGAATTTCTTCCTCATTTTGTTCTTCAATGATAACACGTGATTACTTATCAAGTACCCTTCCTGATATAAGATGAATTCCATTTAGATATATAGGTGTATTCATATAGGCTGAAAAATTATGTAATTTAGTGTTATAAGCGGGTTGAGCTACTTTATTATTTGCATTTGGAATTGGTTTTGTAAGTAGTTGGGTAGGCCTCTAAGGAGGTTGAGTAGAAGTCAATTGTAAAGGTTGGCTAGAAGTAATTGTAACTATTGTGGTTGTGGATTATATGAATGTAGAGGAGGTTGATTTAGATAGTATTGTCGAGGTTGAGAAGAATATTTAGGATAACATGGTGGTTATTATGGATTTTGTGGGAAATGGTGATATTTTTGTGGATACTGAGGAAAATTTGGCATACATCCATAAGTAGGCCCTCACCATCCTTGTTTCCAAGTTTGGTTTTGGGTTTGTGGTGGCCATGTTTGCCAGGGTAAAGGTGTATTCCAAGTATGTTTTAGATATTGTTGATAAGGATTGAGTTGATGTGTGGGATCTTGAGTAATACTTAATTATCGAGGTTTCCATGGTCTTCTTGGTGCGACATAGAAAAATTTCTCTGAAGCTTCATTTGCTTCATTATCTCCTTTATAAACCGTCTTCATTCCTCCAAAAGATGGATAATCCTTTGTTGCATTATTTTTTTCACCTATAACATAGATTTCAATGTTATCTAAAGGGAATTTACACAAAGGATTTTTTTTCTACATTTTGGAAAAGATGGATGGTGTTAGGTCCATTTAATACTAGTGTATTCCCTTATTATTATTGTCATTGTACCCCTTATTGTTATTGTTGTGCCCATGTTGTCCCCATATTGTTATAATGGTGCCCCATAGAAGCCCACTATTATTATTGTTGTGCCCTTACATTATTATTGTTATGTCGGCTTTGATTATATTGTGACCCATTAGACTCATATATATAGAAAGGAGGTTTTCTCATTTGTATAATAGAAGAATTGTTAACTTTTTTAATGTAAAGGAGGTTTCCCCCTTGAAGAGGCTACGTTTTAAGTCATTGATCTATCTATTTCTTGTATTTTGTGAGCTGGTTGCATAAAAATTGGTATGAGAGGTTTGGATTCTAGGGTTTCGTTGCTTCAAACCGTTCATCGTGGAATTTTTGATATAACATTTTTTCTATGAAGCTTTAGAAGATGAAATTAAAACCCATTTACGACGAAATCATGATGAACCACATGACCAAATTTTAGATCTTTCTTGCTATAGTTTCGGAGATATGAATTGAGGAAGTTAGGTTTTTTGCAGGCTTCCGAATTGGATCTCAAACAGGTCATCTTGGGAAAATCGTCATAACTTTCTCTTTGAGCATCTGATTCAAATTTCGTAAATAGTGACAAAAAACAGATGGACTGTAGTTTTTTGGGTATTGTTTTCAAAACCTAAGGTCGAAATAGTGACACGTGGCACGTTGTACAAGTTTGCTCTACTGAACCAGTCTATAATTAGGTCATCGTGGGAGATTGGGCATAACTCTTTCTTCGGGAATCCAATTGTGATCAGACTTGTAGGGTTGGAAATAAGACTCAGAGGGCCATCACAGGCCACAATTTCAGAACATGGAGATCCGAAATTACAGAGTTACATGCATTTCAAGATCGATCTCATACAAAGAGGAAAGAAAAAAAGGTGTGTAGTTTTTTTTTTAATTTGCATAAGCCTAGTTTGAGAAATTAGTTTGAAGTGATTCAAAGGGAATTGTGAAGCATAATTATTATTCATTAATGACCCGAAGAAAGAAAATGGAAACACCTAGTAAGCAACTTGAAATCCATACTATGAAACATGAAGAAGAGGAAGAAATGCAACATGATATATCAAAATTACGAGACCAAGTGCAACAAATTTCGCTCTCACAAAAAGTAACTAAAGCTCAGATGGATGGTTTAAAGAATGGAATGGAAGCTAAGATTGATGTTTTGATGAAAGGAATGGAAGCTAAGATGTATGGCATGGAAGCTAAGATGGATGGTATAGAAGTAAAAATTAAAGGCAACATGGAAGGTTTTAAGATAGATTTGATAAAGTTGCTACAATAAATGTTTACTAATGGCGAAAGGGTAGTAAAGGAAACTCATGATGAGAACAAAAGAAATGTTATTCATGATTTCATAGACTCTAATGTTGGATTGAAGACCCACCATGTTCCAAAGATCGATATGAGAAATTTTGATGGCAAGGATCTTGTAATATGGACACTACAGATGGAACAATATTTCGATCTCCATAATGTGCAAAGCACACAAAAGGTACGTAGTGCAACTTTATATTTGGAACCCAATCAGTTTGTATGGTATCGATGGATTTTCTCTCGTAAACAAATTTTCACTTGGGAAATTTTTATGGAAGAAATGATAGCACATTGAGGACTTCCAAAACTTGAATATAAGGGTAAAATATATTCCATAGGAGCATAAGATTGATGTGTTCATAGGGATTTTAAAGGATAACATCCAACATGAGGTTCACCTTTGATTCATTGGAGAAGGCATTCAGGTTGGCAAGAAAAATTGAAAGCAAAATTATGGCAACAAGGAATCCTACCACTCACAACTATAAAGATGGAAGTGTTGCTACCCCTAGCCTTCCACAACCTACAAGGTTGACACCACGTCAATTGGAAGAAAAAAGAGAAAAAGGGTTTTGTTACAGTTGTGATAGAAAATACACTAAATGTCATAAGTGTGCTGAGAAGAAATTATTTTACATAGATTGTGATGAGGAGGAAGAAAAGGAACAAGAAACATCAAAAGAAGAGGATACACACCAAGATAAAACCCTAGAGAAAGAAGAAATGAATCTGACCATATCTTTTAATGCATTGGCCAGAATTACCACTCCTCAAACTATCAATATAGAACGATATATCAAGAAGAAAAAGGTAATAGTGTTGATTGATTTGAGAAGTACCCATAATTTTATTCATTGTAAGATAGCCAAGGAATTGAATTGCTTCCTATATCCAGCACTAGAGTTTTAAGTGATGGTTGCAAATGGAGGAACCATAAATTTCTATGGAAAGTGCCATAATATCAAGCTATCCATGGGAGAATATGTGTTGAATAGTCCAATTCTTTCCATTCCAATGGGTGGTGCAGATGTTGTACTAAGAGTCCAATGGCTACAATCTTTGGGTATGATAACTTTTAATTTTCAAAAACTTTTCTTGAAATTTGTTTTGGAAGGAAAGGAAGTTGAATTAAGGGGTATCACAGGGAAATTGGGAAAGATAATCAGCTCTAACAGCATGACAAAGCTTCTAAAGAAAGAACAACGAGGCGTAATTGCACAATTATGTTTGCTAGAGGTTCCCACATTGGAATCATCTATTTCTCCATAACTCCAAAAAGCCTTGGACAATCATTCCTGGGTATTTGAGACTCCAAAGGCCTCCCACCTATTCGTGATCATGATCATGTTATTCATTTGTTTCCAGGAAGTGTTCCTACAAACATAAGGCCTTACAGATATCCCTATGCCAAAAAGAGTGAAATTGAACTTATGGTTGCAGAAATGCTAGAGGTTGGTATAATTCAACCTAGTCAAAGTTCTTTCTCTGCTCCAGTAGTATTGGTGCACAAGAAGGATGGATCATGGTGGATATGTCCAGATTATAGGGAGCTCAACAAGCTCATTATTAAAGACAAATTCCCCATTCCTGTCATTGATGAATTATTGGACGAATTGCATGGAGAATTTTACTTCACAAAGTTAGACCTTCGTTCAGGATATCATCAAATCAGAATGAAGACTGAAGACATTCTGAAGAAAAAAAAAAAAAAAAAAACATTTAGAACTCAAGAGGGTCATTATGAATTTTTGGTCATGCCTTTTGGTCCTACCAATGCACCTTCTACATTTCAATGTTTGATGAATCTCATTTTCAAACCCTTAGAAAATTTGTGTTAGTATTTTTTTATGATATACTAATCTACAACAAGTCTTGGAAGGATCATGTTCAACATGTTGATAGAGTGCTCAAACTATTGGAGGAGAAACAATTATATGCCAAAAACCTCTAAATGTTTCTTTGGAGTACAAGAGGTGGAATATTTGGGTCATATTGTATCTCATTAAGGTGTTAAGGTAGACACTAGCAAAATTAAAGCCATTAAGGAATGGAAAATTCCCACATCCATAAATCATCTGCAAGGATTTCTCGAGTTGACAGGGTATTATCACAAGTTTGTTAAGAATTATGGGAGAATAGTGGCACTTGTAACAACATTACTAGAGAAAGATGCATTTTCTTGGACTCCAAAAGAAACGAAGGCCTTTGAACATCTTAAAGAGGCAATGTGTCAAGCATCGATCTTAGCTATGCCAGATTTCACAAAAACCTTTATTGTGGAATGTGATGCCTCAGGAAATGGAATTGGTGTTGTTTTAATGCAAGAAGAAAGACTCATTGCTTTCAAAAGTCGTCTAATCAAAGGAAAATATTTACACAAAGCTATTTATGAGAAGGAAATGTTGGCAATACTACATGCAGTTAAGAAATGACGACCTTACCTAATGGGAAGACACTTCAAGGTAAAAATAGATCATGATAGTCTTAAATAATTTTTATAACAAAGATTATCTTCAGAAGAGCAACAAAAATGGGTCACAAATATGTTGGGTTATGACTTTGAAATCATCTACAAAAAATGGAAGCAAAATGTTGTTGCAGATGCACTCTCAAGAAAGGATGAGGATGTGGAAGCATTGCTTTGTTCCATTTCTATTATCCAACCAAATTGGATAAACGAAGCAAGGGATGAATGGAAGAATGATGAAGAAGTGTGGGCACTCATTCAAAAGTTGCAGCAAGATCCCAGTACATCTGATACATTTAGCTGGAAAAATGATTCATTATGGTACAAAGATTGCTTATACCTCTGTAATAATTCCCAACTCAAACAAAATATTCTTAGGGAATTGCACACATCTCCCTTAGGAGGGCATTCAGGATTTTTAAAAACTTACCACAGGGTTAAGAAGGAATTTTTTTAGGATGACCTTAAATCTGATATTCAAAAGTTTGTGGTGGAATGTTTGGTTTGCCAACAAAATAAAGTTGAGACAACTAAGAACCCATGTCTATTACAACCTTTATCCATTCCAAGTCAATGTTGGGAGGAGGTTTCAATGGATTTTATCACAGGTTTTACCCAAGTCCGAAGGAAAGAGTGTTATCATGGTGGTAGTTGATAGACTTACCAAGTATGCACACTTTTGTTCATTACCTCATCCATTTAAAGCTGATACAATTTCTACTACATTTATGGAAACAATTCAAAATCTACATGGAAACCCAAAGACTATTGGAAGTGACAGAGATCCTACTTTCACTGTAAATTTTTGGACAGAATTATCTGGGTACTCAGTTAGCTCATAGCTCATCTTATCATCCTCAATATAATGGGAAAACTGAGATAGTGAACAAATGTTTGGAAGGATATCTTCGTTGCTTTGTATCTGATAAACAGACATAATGGGTCAAATGGTTGCCTCTCGCTGAATGGTGGTATAACACTTCCTTCTATACTGCAACAAAAATGACCCCATTTATGGCACTTTATGGATATCATCCACCGTCCATCACATCATATTTAAGAGAAAATTCTAAGGTTCAAGCAATGGAAGATCACATCGAGCATCAACAAAAAGTTCTCCAACTCTTAAAGGATAACCTCACTTTGGCGCAGAATAGAATGAAACAACAGGCAGATCAACATCGCAGTAAAATAAGTTTTGATGTAGGTGACTCAGTATTTCTACGGATACAACCATAAAAGCAAATATCCCTCAAGTAAGCTAAGAAGGATAATAAATTATCACCAAAGTATTACGGTCCATACAAGGTGTTGCAAAAGATTGGTACTATGGAATACAAATTGGAACTTCCTGCATCTTCCTGAGTGCACCTAGTTCTCCATGTTTCATGCTTAAAGAAGGTTATAGGTGACAAGCTCCCAGTTCAAACAATATTTCTAGAGCTTGAGGACGAAGGAAAAATCATACTGGAACCTGAAGCAGTCACATAAACAAGAACTCGACAGCTGCGAAATTGATCAATTCTAGAGTATCTCATCAAGTGGAAGAACTTACCCGCTAAATATTCTACATGGGAGGATGATAATTTTATACATAAGCATCCATAACTACTCAAGCTTTAAGGACAACACTTTTTTTAAGGAGACTATTGTCATTGTACCCCTTATTGTTATTGTTGTGCCCATGTTGCCCCCATATTGTTATTATGGTGCCCCATAGAAGCCCACTATTGTTATTGTTGAACCCTTACATTATTATTGTTATGTCGGCTTTGATTATATTGTGACCCCTTAGACTCCTATATATAGAAAGGAGTTCTTGTCATTTGTATAATTGAAGAATTGTTTGTTTGTGTAATGTAAAGGAGGTTGCCACCTCGAAGAGGCTATGTTTTAAGTCATTGATCTATCTCGTTCTTATATTTTGTGAGCTGGTTGCATAACAAATGGTGAGATAGTTTTCATGTTTACAATGGCTATTGGATCTCGAATAGGAAATCCAAATTCTTCTTCTTCCTCTTCCTCGTCTTCATGATGCACTAGTCTTCTTTGTTCATTTCCTCCTCTTGTTATTTCGGTTCCAACTCCTATCTCTCTTGTTCCTTCTTGTCTATTATCAGTCATTGAGTCTTTTGATATATGAGAGTATGCTAATTCCTCAACTGGATTTTTTTCAACTAGTTATGGCTGGATTGGTTGTTCTTCAAGTTAACTTTCATTTTTTATAGTTTTTCAATTGGTATTTCTAATTGGTGTCCACTAAATGCCTCTCTTATTGGATGTCAATAAAAGGAAATTGTTTGTGTTAAGGTCTCTTCCTTCTCTTTAGATTCTCCTCCAGATTTTGAGGTTTCCTCAAGATGCCTTATTATACCTACAAATGTGGGGGTGCCTGATGTGGATGATGATGTGTCTCTTACTACATCACATGTCAAATTAGCTGGGGTGATTTTGGTCGATGAATTGTTGGAGTGATTATACCTCTAAGAAATCTACCTCTATAATATCTTTCCCTATTCATGCATCCTATTTATCATGCTTGACCTATGAAAACAATTTTATGCTAATGGATTCCTAGATTAGAAACTAATTCCTTTGAAACTTCATTAGAAACAATGCCAAAAATGTTAGTCAATTCTAACACCTAAGAATTACGTTACATTTAAATCATCAATTCAAGTTTGTAAACTTGTGAAGTGTTATCCAAAATATATGCAAGACTTAGCTCCTAATTTAGTGATAAAAGATTACTTCAATTTTACTCAACATAATAAGTTCAAAGAATAGTAAATGAAAACTTAATGAATTAACACAGTAATTATTCTAAACACTTTTATACCATCAACCCTCAGAATCTCTTACCACAATACCATTATAGAATTCACCATTTTGGTTATGTAATAAAGATAAATAGTCAATGATTCATATGGGTAGTCTTTATTGTGCATCATACAATCACACAGGCTATAAGAAACAAGAATTAAAGAACTTATTAAAACACATTCACGTGACATGAAATGAAGGAAATTCATAACATACAAGATAAATAATTCATTCCTTACGTAAGAGTATTGAGAAATCTAGGGCATTAGTGTTAGTTGATTTCTCTTCCATTAGTGATTACTTGTGAATGCTTTTTACTTCTTTAGATTAGGATCTTCTTCATGTTAGATTATTAGTGTTCTTCTTCATCAAACAATAACCAATGCATGAATATAAATACACAAGAGACACATCGTGTAGGCATGAGCCAAGGCCAAAACCTCTCACTCTTTTAGAGGAAAACCCGCACAAATTATTCTTATAGAGATTCCAATTGACGAATACCAAGACCAAGACCCTTGACCTACTAGCCACTCCAAGATCAAGACACAATTCCTCTTTCACTTTCGTCTTGTAGATTCTTCTTCCACTGCTTTTACCTTCTTAGCATTGTGACATCATCATGACACTAATATCTTGTTATGAACCTTCACCTAATCATAGCACAAAAGTTATTATGGCACTATATTGAACTCTAGCTTTGAACTGCACCCTATCATGTACCTTCATCTAAACTGTCATTCTCTTATATCATTTTTCATTCCAAATCATAAAGAGAGAGGCATCTGAGCTATATCCTATAGTCATTCCTTGTTGTCCCTTGGAATGTCTTCATTGTCCCTACAAAGGTCCTCGTTGTCCCTTTAATGTCTCTCCAAAAACCCATCTGAACTTACCTCCTTTTTGTGGTCTGAATATTAGAGGAATCTGAGCTTGATGGTTGTGGAGATATGAACCAAACATTTGTTGTACCTTCTCTTTTATTTGAACTGTATGTTGTGATATAACATTCGAAAAACATCACCGAAAATATTAGGAGCTATCCGAACTGGTTGACTGTAATTAGCACCGAAAATCTCAAAGTTGTCTGAGTTCTGAATTGTCCTTATGCGAAGATTCGAGATGGGTATTTATATTAATTTGTCCTCCATAAATGAGCCGACATGTTCATCTGAATAGGTGTGTCTATTTGAGGTGAGCCAACATGAATGTTTTATTTTTACTTGAAGCCGACATGAAGAGGAGGACTGCACTTGCCATTGGAGGGTTATTTAGACATAGACATAGACTCATATACATTTTACATATGCTCAAGAAGAGCCCTTCATACATGACATTAATTCTTTTGACTCTAATGATAAATCCTAAGGCTCTCAATGGGAGCCACTAATAAAATAAAATCTCTTGCTCATGAAACCCATGAAGAAAGGCGTACAAAAATAATTTTATTATTTTAATTTCATCATTTACAAAGATCATAGTTACATGTCATTATGAAGACCGAACCTAGTTACATTTTACAACAATCCCTCTTACCTAAGGAGGTATTCATAATGGTACTTGGTCATTCTCAATCTAAAGAATTTCTTATAATAAGAATTCGGATTTGTAACTCATTTGTATAGCATCATACCAACCAGCATTTATGTATCAAGGCCTTGACCAATAGTTCTAGCTCTCCATAGAGAAAAATGTTGGTGAGTCAAATGATTTATAGACATCCTCATCATTGTCTCTCTCAGAACATACCCCACCCGGGTCCTCTCAGGATATGCTCCATGGAATTATTCCTTTCTTGGACTCTCCAGTCCCCAAAAATATATCGGTCCCCCGCGACTACTCTTCCATGGGATTCCCTAACTCATCCCACCAGAGCATTAGATTCCAAATGATTACACAATCCTCCATTTTATCTTCTCAGGTGAAGTACAAAACAACATGTCTACCACTCCTTCCTATACAAGGATATTTTATTCCTTTGATGTACCCATTCCTATCACAAAGGAATGTACCTAAGCTTATGTCTTAGAGTTTTCCGAGTTTCTTCCAAGTAAGAAACTTCTTCTTAGGCTCCCTCTTAACTAGGGACCTATACTTAGCTGCATGAAGAGCTCCTTTCTTCGATGTCATGAATTTCTTTTAAGGAGTCTTCAACTTTTGGGAACTTTTGTATATAGGGCATAGATCATCCATCACTTTTGTCCATAATTTAGTCATGTCCCTAACTCATCATAAAGTGATCCATCAAATTTTCCATCTGGCTTTGCTTCATGTCATTATTATTTCACACCATATTTCCTTAAGAACATTACATCCTTCCATATGGTATGCTTGGAAGTCATTCACAGATCTTCCCTTTTACATTTCTACATAAGCCCAACCATATGTTAGTTCAAAAATAATCAATGTACACTTCAAATTAGAATTACCTTTGTGATGATATTTCACCATGACATCTTCTTATAAGTATCAACATCCTACATGCAGATTGACACATCTCCCAGAGATATTCAGTGTCAAGGGTCTCTATCTTTTTCCAACTTCCATTAGAGTCTTCACATTCTTCTGAGAGATCTTCTAGTCAAATCTTCTTGGACTTCGAATGTTGAATGCCTTCTACCTTTGTTGCATATTGTCACGATCTCTTCCTACCTTTTCACACACTTCATTCCCAGGGGCTTTAGAGTTCCTCAATCGTAGTCAACCACCTCATACTTCATATGAGTACATATTATGTTGATTTCATCTAGTGTGACTCATGACTTCCGACATTATTTCATAGGAGGAGATTACCTACAACCATACGACATGACTTTATAATATTAAATACAAGAATACATACTTCTTTTTATCTTTAGGTCATCTAGGATTCTTTCAGCAGCTTCCTTGATTGAAAAGATATTCAACCCCTTAATATACTTCATCTCTGATGTCACCATCATCCCATGAACTCCACAAGTTGGAGTTCCTGATTAAACACTTGCTTCCTTTCTCGATCATTGAATCCTCCAATGAGAATTCCATCTCACATATCCTTATTCAATAGATGTTTCCCTTTTAAACTGATGTATGATGAGACTTTTCCTGGATGACTTCTTCCTTTGATCTTCCAATGAGGTCACCAAGAGCTATATATTCTAAATTTTATTACCATAGATTTTTTCCCAGCGGTCCTTCATGTTTCCCTATGGTGATATCACGAGTTCTTTCTTCTAATGCTTCTCTTCCTAAGACTTCCTTCTTTCATCTTCCTTCTTGTTATTGTCCTTCTTAAGCTAAGAACAATATTTGCTATAAAGTACATAATATTTTACTTCCATAGCATTGAATCTCAACTATGCTCTTCTTTCAGAATTTTCCAAACTTCCTTTCCTTCTAGCAAATGTTTGAGCCCTTAACCTTCAACACTTTTTCCTTCAATTTGTCATCTTTTATCTTGCATAGAAATAACAAGTTGTTGAATGAGGTAACTTTCTTATCCCATGGATATTTTTTTACATTTATTATCAATTAGTGCATTATATATCAATGATGATTATCTTCTTTCCTAGATCTTGAAGATGAGATCTTATGAAGATATCCTTCATCCTTTGATATCTTTACTTTTGTGTGGATCAAATGTGACCTTCTTTATTGTACCTTCAGAGTTTATCATATGCATCTCTTTGATGTCTCCAATATTGCTATATGAGGGGATCCTTCATAAGTATCCCTTTCCATGAATTCAGAGGATACCTTTTGATATGTTCAAAGACTTCATCTTCTTGGAGGACTACGCCTATCCTCCTTCTTCATGTAAGGAATTTCAATGACCCATCCAATTTATAGATCTCCTTGCAAATACAAAGTCATTTTACCAAATTGACTAAATAATGAAAGATACTTAATTGACAATTGAAGATGAACTCTTATACTTTATCACTTTGATGATAGTTGAAGAATATGCATTAGTTCTCCCTCTTGGATGATCTTCTTCTGAATGAAAAATCCTATCTTTAATAGAAAAGGTTGCTCCTTTTGATGAGGATGATTTTTTGCTTCCTCGGGTGATCTTATAGGGTAAGGAGAGGATCCTTTCTTGCTTTATAACCTTGAAAATGATGACAATGCCTTATTATTTTCAATATACTTCGACTTCTCTTATAGTGTAGATCAGAAATGCTTCTAGGGTTTCAACCATTCTACAAGATGATGTGATATTATTCTTTAAAGTCCTTCGAGCTTATCTTGCCCTGTAGACAACTTGATGAGGGTCTTTGTGGCCTTTTGATTATGACTATAGAAGCAAAATCTCTTGTTGTTGTAGATTTCTTCTTCGATCTAGGGTTTGGTTCTTCAATGTAGATCTTGATCTTTTGATTTGATAACCTTCGACTTGCGTTGATGCCTTTCCTTGAAACTTGATTCTAGAATGTCTCTTTGATTAGATTCCCTTCCTTTGACTTCAATACCTTAGCTCTGATACCGTGTTGAGAAATATAGGGCATTAGTGTTAGTTGATTTCTCTTCCATTAGTGACTGCTTGTGAATGACTTTTACTTATTTAGATTAGGATCTTCTTCATGTTAGATTATTAGTGTTCTTCTTCATCAAACAGTAACCAATGCATGAACATAAATACACAAGAGACACATCATGTAGGCATGAGCCAGGGCCAAAACCTCTCACTCTTTAAGATGAAAAACCACAAAAATTCTTCTTATAGAGCTTCCAATTGAAAAATACCAAGACCAAGACCCTTGAACTATTAGCCACTCCAAGACCAAGACACAAGTCCTCTTCTGATTTTGTCTTATATATTCTTCTTCCATTGATTTTACCTTCTTAGCATTGTGACATCATCATGACACCGAGATCTTCTTATAAACCTTCACTGAATCATAGCACAGAAGTTATCATGGCACTATACTGAACTCTAGCTTCAAATTGCACCCTATCGTGTACCTTCATCTGAACTGTCATTCTCTTATATCATTGTTCATTCCAAGTTTAGAGAGAGACAGACATCTGAGTTGTATCTTGTAGTCCTTCCTTGTTGTCTCTTGGAATGTCTTCGTTGTCCCTAGAAATGTCCTCATTGTCCCTTTAATGTCTCTCCAAAAACCCATCTAAACTTACCTCCTTTCTATGGTCTGAATTTCAAAGGAATCCGAGCTTGATGACTATGGAGATCTAAAAAAAACCTTCATTGTCCCTTCTATTTTATTTGAACTGTATGCTAAGATATAACATCCAAAAAAACATCACTGAAAATCTTAGGAGCTGTCTGAACTGGTTGACTGTAATTAGCATTGAAAATATCATAGTCGTTTGAGTTCTGAACTACCCTTATGTGAAGATCTGTGTTGGGCATTTATAGTAGTTTGTCCTCCATAAATGAGCTGATATGTTCATTTGAAGGTGTGTCTATTTGAAGTGAGCCGACATGAATGTTTTATTTTTACTTGAAGTTGGCATGAAGAGGATTGTGCTTGCCATTGGATGGATATCTAGACATAGACAAAGACTCATATACATTTTTCATATGCTCAAGAAGAGCCCTTCATAGATGACATTAATTATTTTGACTCTAATGATAAATCATAAGGTTCTCAATGGGAGACACTAATAAAATAAAATCTCTTTCTCATGAAAACCATGAAGCAAGGCATACAAAAATAATTTTATTATTTTCATTTCATCATTTACAAAGATCATAATTACATGTCATTATGAAGATCGAACCTAGTTACATTTTACAACAAAGAGGCCCTCCTAGCTTGATGAAGCATTGTTGACAAGAAATTATACTATTAAGCTATTAAGAACTTAGAAAATGAAATAAACAAAATTCAAGCACACAAGTGCACTAATCTACAAACAATAGAACTTGAATTAATAATATCATAGTGCAAAGTTTTCCAATATTAGGGATTGTCTCCGTAATTCATACTACAAGTATTTATACAATTTGATAAAAATTGTAAGAGATATACTATGTGATATTTTAGAACATACTCAATATAATATCAATATTAAGATTTTATG
The DNA here is from genome assembly GCA_031772625.1 of Pinus tabuliformis. Classification (NCBI taxonomy): domain Eukaryota; kingdom Viridiplantae; phylum Streptophyta; class Pinopsida; order Pinales; family Pinaceae; genus Pinus; species Pinus tabuliformis. The sequence goes on along the minus strand of CM062806.1, from coordinate 891,545,324 downwards.
AATACAAGGATTGATCCACGTATGAAAAATTCATGATTAAATGCATGAATTTCTCATACCTGATATGGTTATTTAATATGGCTTAATCACTATTGAATTTGTTATGCATCTCATGCCATCGATTCAACTGATTTTCTATCGATATACATACTCTGCCACGTCATAGTTGCCTTTGACTGAAACATTGGCCTTGCTACTATGTTGACTTGGAGCTAGAACAAAAGTTACAGGTAAAGAAGCTTAATGTCCATATTTGGAACCCCCTCCAACTCTCGATCTCATTCTGATATGCTTGTACCCATATGGAATTGTGACATAGCTACAAAATAAGTAAAAGGCTATATAATCATATTTGTAGCTACTGAATTGTTGAATATGTAGCTATGACTTTAAAATTTATTTTACAAAGGAATGAATGAAAATATATGAAGAATGGACATTTTACCTTAGATATTACTTGGTATATGATTTTTTATCTCATAGAATAGTTTTTCATAAAAGAAGGATAGCAATGGAGTTTAATGTGGTTGATATGATGGGTTTCTAAGGAGTATGATGAACTTAATGATGGAAAAATAGTGACAAAACGAGTTCAATTCGAGGGTCCAAACTTGACCTTAGACAATATGGTCAACATAGTCAAACCATGATCAAACATGGTTAAGCATGCTCAACCATAGTCAACCATTGTCACCCTTTCTCTAACTAAATCTACCATGGCTAACATGCACAACATTGGAAAGCATGGCAAATAGTGTCAACCATAGTTAACTATATAATTTCATGGGTAAACATAAGCAACCATTGTTAACCATGGTCGATCCTAATCAACATGACATACCTAGGTTGACCATGCTCAAACATGGTCAACCATATCTAACCTTAGACAACATAATCAACCATGGTTGAAATTTCAAACATGGTTAATCCGTTAGCCATGGAAAACTATGATGGTCAACCATAGTCAACCATGGTTCGACCTTAGTCAACATCATTATCCATCACCAATCCATGTTCAAACATGGTCAAACCAAGTTTGACCATGGTCAACCAAGGTTATACATAATCTATCATAATGAACTATAGTTAAACATGGACAACCATGGTCAACCATATGTTGATCATAATAAAACTTCATCAACCATAACTTAACCATATTTAATCATGCTCAACCATGGTCAACAAAGTTCACCTATAGTCAATGATTATTTACTATTCCTCCCCATGCATGTCGATTGTAAACTAGAAACAACCACTTAATTAAAAGTGTTTGATATACATCGATTGATGCCATTTTCTGTATTTTAAAAACTAATAATGTCGATCAACATATATCAATGACTTTTACTTAAGTGGTTGTTGCTATTTGTTATTATCATAGTAGTCAATGCATTGTTATTATCATAACAGTTGGTGTTGTACAAGTCTAGTGAGAGGAAACTTTCAGTAGGAACATTGAGGGGATTTTCATTTTGAAACAATTGAATTTTAAAATAATTTGGCCCAAATTTATTCACTATCAATGGTGATATTGAAGAATATGATATTTTGGCAACAAATTGTGTTAACAAAAAAATTGAGATGTTTTGTCTCCCCTTATTTTTGACATCAATGACAACACAATCCTTTTTCAAACAACCTTGATTCATTCATCTTAATGTCTAAATCATTCCTAACTTCATGCTAGGGTTAAGGTTGTTGCATTCAAATATTTTTTCTTCTTATTATGTCTTGGCATTATTATAAAATGTAGTTTTAACCTCTTGGTATGATTTCTTTTTGAATGAGTGTATTCATCACAACTCTTCTCAAAGATAGGATACCACCATCCTAGACATTATGTATTTCTATATAAATTGGCAAGTTTTTAGTTATTGGTTATTTATAGAATTTGGTTTTCACTATAATTCATTACTTACAATATCTATTGTGCTCTATGTACAATATTCTTTGTTTTTCCGTTTCACATTCATAATCCAATTCAAATCATTTAGCTTCTTGAAAATGTCAATAAGGACCAAGTCATTTAGAACTTGGTCTCTCTTACAATCATCTATGATCTATGAGTGTAGGCCAACATCTTTAATGCTTATAAAGAATAACTTTGTGAAAAAAGTAAGTTTTTCTTTTAACTGCTTTGACATGATTTAAGGAGTATGCACCTTTTTTACCACTACGTGTCAACGACCCATAGAAATACACCCCCTTTTTCACAAAAGGGATAGAACTTGATCGTTGTGTCTGTGTCGTTCAGCTATCATCATCAGCTTGACTTCCAAGATGTTACGTAAACCCTTTCTGCATGTGTATAATGTAAAATAATCTCAGCAAATCCGTGTCATGTATGTAATGACCTAGGTAAACCTACTTTTGTAGTGACGATCTCCATTCTGGGAGGTTTTTCATTTCACCGATCCATTCTCGGATGGTTGGTAGAGTTTTCCTCTAGTCTTACCCCAAAGCTGGAATGGATTTTGTTGCTAGGGTCTTAAGCGAGTCATAGTGTTCTAAATCGAGTCTATGTAAAAGTAATTTGAGAATAATCCTAACCATTTGGTTAGGTTATTTTATTACAAATTTCTTGGTCTGCTAGATTATATTTGTGTCGCAAAAATGGGTAGTCTGTGAGGGTCTATTACAAATGGGTTTTCCCCCTTATGATGTAAAAAATATGAAAATCATGATGTAAAGTGTCTTGAGAGTTGGAAAAATAATCCATCCCCTCATAGGTTAATTAATTAAATTTTCTGGCCAAAAATTAATTAAAATCCTAAGTGAGAAATTTAATTAATTCTAGGTTCTAGGTAAATTTAAATTCTCCAAAGGCAAAATTCGTTGGCCCTTAAACATTAAATTTTAAAAGGTCCCGGGACTAAGGTAAATTAATTATTTTGCTAAATTTTAAACCTTTGATCCATAAGGGTTAAGTCAAAGTCAAATTTTTGGGGAAATTAACTCAAAAAAATTATTTTTGAGTTAATTAAAATGCATTTAATTAAAAATTTCGAATTTCCCCAAATATTTAAATATTTCGACGGATGAGATTAAAAGAAATTTTAATCATCATCAAGGGTCGAAATTGCTTTGACGATGATCACTCGAACTAGACGTTGGAGGATTTATCTTTAAATAGGAGGTCATTTGTCAGTCGATTCGTCTGACCTTTAAGTCGTATGTTTAGCAAGAAGCTCTTATGTAATATTTTTCTGGATAATAATGAAAGATTTTGGGGTTACGTTCTGTTGGTGTTACTCTTCATGGGAATACTATAAGATGTGTTGTTTTCATGCATAATTTTTTCTAAAGCCATTGATGATAGCTTCTGAAGAGTGATTTGAATACAGGTATCTTCCTCTGTCGCTGGGGTTTTAATAATAATCTAAATTTTGAACGTAATAGTAGGTATCTCTATTTGTATTAGTTTTATTATTATTTTCTTCCTATATTTTTAATGGTTGGATCGAGTTTTGTAGGGAAATATTGATTTGAGATCCTCGGGTGTTAGGGGAAGTTTTCAGTTGGACTAACCAACTCCCAATCCGTATTTTTTGAACAACCCAGCTAAATTAACTCCAAGCTTATCATAAGATTTTAGTGGTGATAATGAAGGGTTTCGAGTTAGCACCTTTAAAATTTTAAAATCCTTTAATTTATGTGCCGCATAATGATAGATCTGGATGATTGGAGCTTGCAGTTTGTAAATTTTGTAATTATTTTTCTAACGTAGGTTTTTCTAGGTTTTAGTTTTTATCATTGTATATATTGTTTGGGTGTTTTCTTGTTGTCGTGCAGCTACAAATTTGAAGAAGAAATTTGTGTAGAGTCCAGATCTAGGCCCTGGAGGGTAAGATCTAGATCTCTGGGGTTAATCAACATAATTTTCCAGGGATATTATTTGCAATCTAAGGGTTTGAAAATTTTAGATCTGGAAATTTTCATAAGGGTTTCACAGATAAATCTAAAGCAAGAGGATTCAACATTTTAATCTGAACTTCTCAAAAAGTATTAAAGGGTTTTTTGGCTACCATTTATCTGTTGACTCAGTTTTTGGATTCGCTGCAAAATTTCAAATTTTTTAGGAAAAACTCTTATCCCTCTATTACACCAACATTGTGTTTTTTCCAGCTCACTGTGGCAGCTCCTTCCTCTGCAAAACCGGCTGCCAAAGCTGCTCTTCCGTTGTTGCCGTACCAAGGCTACGTTTTTCTTTCCTGCTGCAACTTTCATCTCTTGCGTACTGCCCACTCCAAAACCCCTCGCAGCTGCAATAACCTGCAATTTTTTCCATCTCTGTAGCTCTTCCTCACCGATCTACTACGTTGTCATCTCCTCTTCTGGTCGTAGCTTTCCCTCAGCCATTCCCCTTTGCTCTCAACCCCACATTGTTGTGGCCCTATACCCTTTCGTTACCCTTCATTTACCTTACCACTGCAGCCTTCCTCCAAAACCATGCTACACTCATCCTTCTCCTTCACTCTGCATCTTTTCCGCAATCCATTTATCCCTGTCTAGGTAGGTCACAGCCTTTGCCAAGGCTTGTGCTATCTCTTCCTCGATACCAAGGCCACGACCTGTCCCTTTGTGTGCATTTTTACTTCCTCCACGTCCTAGCACCATTGTTTTGGCCTCCCTATTCGCTCTTTCGAATATGCATGAAAATCCTCATCCTCCGTTGCTGCCATACCCCTGCGTCAAAGCTCTCTCTCGCAACTTCTCAACCCGCAGCCATTTCTCCATCTGTCGTCGACCTACATAACAAAACAAACAAATTTGACTTTTTCATTTTTTTTATTTCATTTGTAGTATTGTAGGGTTTAGTTATTTCTTTTTTTTTTATTTAGTTAATTTGATTTTTTGTGTTGGTTAGATTTATTTTATTTTGTCTTTTATTTTCATTTAATTTAAAATTCGATTCTTGATTTTTTTATTTTTTTTTTTTTTCTCCTTTCTTTTTATTTTTTTGATTTTTGATTTTGCTTTAAAAAAATTTTAAATTTAAAAAAACATTAAAAAAATCTAAAAAATTTTAAAAAAATAAATTTTGGTGACTTTGATTGCTAATGAAATAAATCAAAAGCAGAACTTTCATATTTGAAAATTTTTAATTTTTTATGTGGCCTACGACCCATAATTATTTTTTTTTATTTGATTAAGGTTTTTTTATTTGATTTTTTTAGTCACATTAAAAAATTCATTTACCACATTAAATTAATTTCCTAAGGAATAATTAACATTCAATTTAAAGTTTCTTGGTGTCATTGGTGTTAAGTGTGAAATTTTAATTTTTGTGGTATTGATTTCTCTATTAGTAAGTGTAATTAATGTTTTAAAAATTATATTGCCTATAGGAGAAAGATAAATTCTTTTAAGATCCAGGATTTAATTGCTATAATATCTTGCGTGATAAGGTTCTGGGTGTTTACATTTAATTATTCATGATCGTCACTTTGCCACATTTATAAACTGCTCGGGATAACTTGCTTATGTTTAGTCTATGGTCAATTGAATATAAAGGCATTGGACTATAATTATTTTTATCTTGTGGTTGTGTCTTATTTTAATCTATACATATTAGTTGACCAAGATTTGTTTTAAATTCATCAATTTGTTCATCTTTAAGTCTCCTAGAGGCTGTGTTTCACAGGCTATTCTCATCCATTCACCTTAGGGACTACCCCTCCTGACTTGTTTGGGAGAAAGTCTATACAGAGTGAGTAAGAATTAGAGTGACAGCCCTTACTCTAAGTGTTCTACTGGTGCCTAGACACTTTATGCGACAACATTTTTTGGCGTCATTTCCGGGGATAGAGTTTTTTTGTCCTTGTTCCTTACGAAATTTTTCCAATCATCTAATCTTTTCCGCCATTCATTAGCCCATCAAGCAGCACAATTTTTTTGTTGCCATTGCCGGGGATATTTTATTCTCGGTGTTTCAACGACATTTCCTCATCATTCTTCTCATTTCTCATCTCTCGTTCGAACCGGAAAAGGCAACACTTCTTGGCATTGCCACCAAGGACCAATTTATTGGACCTTGGCTTTATGACATTTCATCTCATTTTTCTAGCGTCATTTCATCTCTTCATTTCTCACCATCCTAACTCTCGTCATCTCTTATCTAATCCTTTCATCTTCACTTTTTGCACCTATACATTCCAATTGGTTTCCTATTTGGGTGGAGACTCCACTTATTCATTCATTTAATCCTAGACAAGGATCCCTCCCTGAATATCCATCTGCCTCCATCCACTAACTTTTCAGTTTCACCTTTGGAAACTTTGTGAGAGATTCATGCTCAAGTGGCAACTCCACTTCTTCCATTTCTTACAAGAATTTCTGCTAGAAGCTCGCTTCTTGTAGATGTTTTGATTTTCTTGAGTAGGGATTTCTCTCTCTATTGTCCATTTGGCCTATCTTTTTCTCGTTAGGCGGGTCATCATGGATTTATACTTGTTTGTTCCTTGTGATTTTACTAACATTCAGGGAGCTCTATATGGTTGTCCTTATTTTTTTAGTGAAGTTATCGATGAATTTCCTTCGTTCCAAGGTAACAATGCTTTTACTGTTGAGACTCACCTTCAGAATGTCAGTCTCTATATCAGAATGTGTTGCCCATATTCTAACTATGAAGATGTGAAGATGAAGATTTATGTTCTTAGGTTATCTGGAGATGCTTTATATTGGTTTTTTAAGTTCCCTGATAACACTTTTGAATATATACAACCAATCATTAATGCCTTTGAAGATAAATATGGAGATAAAGGAAAGGTCAAAGTGAAAGCTGAAGTAAAGGAAACTATAAAAGTTGAAAATAATTTCAAGGAGTTAATTAAAATGGTTAAAGACATACATTTAAATCAGGCTCAAGTAATCAAGAATTCAGAAGTTAATCAGGCTCAACTTATTAAAGATATGGAACTTAATCAAGCAAGATTAATAGCTGACCATGCCATGGAAATTAATTTAATGCAAAGCAATTTATTAGCCCTAGAGGAAAAGATGACGAGCGTGGAATTCAATCATCAAATCAAGTGACTGCCATGAAAGCAGGTTATCAAGAAGAAATAAGTTCGATTCAAAACTGATTGTTAAATATGGATGAAGAAATGACCATCATGAGATTCGATTATAATAATCAGTTAGCTACCATGCAAGAAAACTATAAGAAAGAGATAAACTATATGCAAAATTGCTTCATGGGCATGAAAGCAAAGAATGATAAAATTATAAAGAACATGGAAGTTAGTCAGATATGTCTTCAGAATAGGTTATTAACCATGGAGGAAAACCATGCCAAGGAAATTAGTACTGAAGTTTGAACACTCTAACTAGATGGATGCCATAACAATGGAAAAGATACAGGTACAGAAATTTCAACATCGGTCAGAGGATGAAAGAAACAAGGAAACGTTAGCATATCATAAGCCTCCATGTCTGCTGTAGCAAGCTCCATCTTATTATGAGGAGGTCATTTGTTCCATTGAAAAGTGGCTAATTTAAGGTGACCCGGATAAAATGGAAATTGATAAGAATCAGGTTGATGCTTAAATGGTTGATCCACTAGTCATAACAAATTAGGTTCATAAAGAAGCGTAGGTCACAGAAGTCTTGAACATTCCAAATTTTCCATATGAGTGTTTTTCGAATCAAGAAGGAAGTTGTGCGCCGAGCACATCATCATCAACATCACAACGTGCCACAAAGAAAAAGTGTAAGAGAAAGAGAATGAGAAGGCAATTTGATCCATCTAATGGCCGCGAGCAGCTTGACTTTCGGATAGCAAAGATCCTACCGTGTGCAGGATTAGACATGGCACATCTAAGAAACAACTAACAAATTTTCCTGAAAGGAGGCAAATTCTCAGCATGCACTGCATCAAACACATCTGATGCCATGGGGAATCCTTTATATTGCATTTCTAACCTTATACCCTATTATTTCAGTATTTCATTTTGTAGTTATATTTGTGTTTTTCATGTTATTAAGATAGTTAATAAATGAAGAGCTTATATCTTTCCTGTGCGTAATGTTATATGATGATTTTGGGATGGACACTACTTATGTTATATTGTGTGTTGCGTGGATGCAGATTTTGTATTCTCACATTCCTCCGATGCAGCAACGTGTCCCCAAGTAGACCCCGATGTTAACCACTATGTGTCAACAACCCATAGTAGTAAACCACCTTTTTTTTGCAAAAGGGATAGCACTTGATCGATGTGTCTGTGTCATCCAACTATCATCATCAGTTTGACTTCCAAGATGTCATGTAAACCCTTTCTACATGTGTATAATGTAAAATAATCTCAGCAGATTCGTGTCATGTATGTAACGACCTAGGTCAACCTACTTTTGTAGTGACGATCTCCATTCTGGGAGGTTTTTTGTCTCATTGATCCATTCTCGAATGGTTAGTAGAGTTTTCCTCCAATCTTACCCCAAATATGGAATGGATTTTGTCGCTAGGATCTTAGGTGAGTCCTAGTATTCTAGATCGAGTCTATGTAAAAGTAATTTGGGAATAATCCTAACTATTTGGTTAGATTATTTTATTACAAATTGATTGGTCTACTGGATTATATTTGTGTCACAGAAATGGGTAGTCTCTAAGGGTCTATTACAAATGGGTTTTCCCCCTTATGATGTAAAAAATATGAAAATCATGATGTAAAGTGTCTTGAAGGTTTGAAAAATAATTTATCCCCTCATAGGTTAATTAATTAAATTTTCCGGCCAAAATCTAATTAAAATCCTAAGCCATAAATTTAATTAATTCTAGGTCTTTGGTAAATTCAAATTCTCCAAAGAAAAAATTTGTCAGTCCTTAAAAATTAAATTTTAAAAGGTTCTAAGACTAAGGTAAATTAATTATTTTGCTAAATTTTAAACCTTTGATCCCTGGGGGTTAAGTCAAAGTCAAATTTTTTGGGAAATTAACTCAAATTTTTTATTTTTGAGTTAATTAAAATGCATTTAATTAAAAATTTCGAATTTCCCCAAATATTTAAATATTTCGACAGATGAGATTAAAAGAAATTTTAATCTTCATCAACGGTTGAGATTGCTTTGACGAGGATCACTCGAACTAGCCGTTGGAAGATTTATCTTTAAATAGGAGGTCATTTGTCAGTGGATTCATCCGACCTTTAAGTCATATGCTTAGAAAGAAGCTCTTGTGTAATCTTTTTCTGGATAATAAAGAAAAACTTTGGGGTTAAGTTCTACTGGTGTTACTCTTCATGGAAATATTATAAAATGTGTTGTTTTCATGCATAATATTTTCTAAAGCCATTGATGATATCTTCTAAGGAGTGATTTGAGTACAGGTATCTTGCTCAGTCACTGCGGTTTGAATAATAAGCTAAATTTTGAACGTAATAGCAGGTATCTCTATTTGTTTGAGTTTTATTATTATTTTCTCGCTCTATTTTTAATGGTTGGATCGAGTTTTGCAGAGAAATCTTGATTTTAGATCCTCGGGCGTTAGGAGAAGTTTTCAGTTGGACCAACCAACTCCCAATCTGTGTTTTCTAAAGAGCCCAACTAAATTAACTCTGCGATTATCATAAGATTTTATTGGTGACACACGGAGGGTTTCGAGTTAGCACCTTTAAAATTTAAAAATCCTTGAATTTATGTACAGCATAATGGTACATCTGGCTTATTAGAGCCTATAGTTTGTAAATTTTGTAATTATTTTTCTAACATGTGTTTTTCCGGGTTTTAGTTTTTATCATTATATATATCATTTGGGTGTTTTCTTCTTGTCGTGAAACTACAGATCTGAAGAAGAAATTTGTATAGAGTCTAGATCTAGGCCCTGGAGGATAAGATCTGGATCTCTGGGGTTTATCAACATAATTTTCCAGGGATATTATTTGCGGTCCAAGGGTTTGAGATTTTTAGATCTGAAAATTTTCATAAGGGTTTCATGGATAAATCTGAAGCAAGAGGCTTCAACATTTTAATCAGAACTTCTGAAATTTTTATAAAGGGTTTTCTGGCTACCATTTATCTATTGACTGGGTTTTTCGATTCCCGGCAAAATTTCAATTTTTTTTAGAAAAACGCTTATCCCTCCATTACTCCAACCTTATGTTTTTTCTAGCTCACTGTGGTAGCTCCTTCCTCTGTAAAACCGACTTCCAAAGTTACTTTTCCATTGCTGCCATACCAAGACTACGTTTTTCTTTCCTGTTGTAGCTTTCATCTCCTACATATTGCCCACTCCAAAACCCCTCGCAACTGCAATAAACTGCAATTTTTCCATCTCTGCATCTCTTCCTCACCAATCTACTACGTTGTCATCTCCTCTTCTGGCCATAACTATCTCTCTGCAATTAACCTTTGCCCTCAACCCCAAGCTGTTGTGGCCCTATTCCCTTTCATTACCCTTCATTTACCTTACCACCACAACCTTCCTCCAAAACCAAGCTACACTCAGCCTTCTCCTTCACGCTGTAGCTTTGCCGCATTCCATTTATCCCTATCTAGGCAGTTCACAGCCTTTGTCAAGGCATGTGCTACCCCTTCTTCGATACCAAGGCCACAACCTGTCCCTCTGCGTGCATTTTTACTTCCTACGCGTCCTAGCACTGCTGTTGTGGCCTCCCTATTCACTCCTTCGATTCTACATGAAAATCTTCCTCCTTCGTTGCTCTCATACCCCTGCGTCAAAGCTCTCTCCCTCACAGCTTCTCAACCCGCAGACATTTCTCCATCCATCGTCGACTTGCACAACAAAACAAACAAATTCGACTTTTTCATTTTTTTTATTTCATTTGTAGTATGCGTAGGATTTAGTTAGTTCTTTTTTTATTATTATTTAATTTGATTTTTTGCATTGGTTAAATTCTAGATTCATTTTTTAAATTTTTATTTTAAATTTGATTTTTATTATTTGTGTTTGTTTAGTTTAGGATTTGGGTTAGATTTATTTTATTTTGTCTTTTAGATTCGTTTGATTTAAAATTTGATTTTTGACTTCTTTTTTTGTCTTGTTTTGATTTCACATTTTTTTTTCCTTTCCTTTTATTTGTATATTTGTTTATTTTCTTTATTTTTGCTTTAAAAATTTAAAAATCTAAAAAAAAACATTACAAAAATCTAAAAAAAAAAATATTTTGGTGACTTTGATTGCTAATGAAATAAATCAAAAACAGAGCTTTCTTATTTGAAAAAATGTAATTTTTTTATGTGACCTACAGCCCATTAAAAAGAAAAAGAAAAAGAAAAAAAAAAAAAAAAATTGATTAAAGTCTTTTGAATTTTTTAGTCACATTAAAAAATGATTTTCCCACATTAAATTAATTGCCTAAGGAATAATTAACATTCAAATTTAAAGTTCCTTCTTGTCATTGGTGTTAAGTGTGAAATTTTGTTTTTTTGGTATTGATTTCTCTATTGGCAAGTGCGATTAATGTTTAAAAATTATATTGCCTATAGGAGAAAGATAAATTCTTCTAATATCCAGGATTTAATTGCTATAATATCTTGCGTGATAAGATTCTGGGTGTTTACATTTAATTATTCATGATCTCGCTTTGCCACATCTATAAACTTCTCAGGATAACTTGTTTTTGTTTAGTCTGTGGTTAATTGAATATAAAGGCACTGGTCTATAATTATTTTTATCTTGTGGTTCTGTCTTATTTTAATATATCCATCTCAATTGACCAAGATTTGTTCTAAATTCATCAAGTTGTCTATCTTTAAGTCTCCTAGAGCTTGTGTTTCACAGGCTATTCTCATCCATTCACCTTAGGGACTACCCCCCTTGACTTTACTAGGAGAGACTCTAAACAGAGTGAGTAAGGATTAGAGTGATAGCCCTTACTCTGAGCGTTGTCATGGCGCCTAGACACTTTGTCCAACAACACACCCCAAGGATGAACACTAACCAACAAATTAAGAAGAGAAGTTAGCAAAAGGAGAATTAATGGCATACATGTGTTGGCTTAAGGGGCTTGGACCCATGTTCAAAGTGTATTGTGCACCAACAAAACCCTCAACCACTGACCCTTTCGACAATGACCTGCAAGCAGATTGTAGTCTCACCCGAAGCAGTTATGGGAGGTTGTAGAACCAGGTTTCTATAGCCATAGGGATACTGTGTTGTGGCACCCATGTGTTTTCTTATATTTTATACTAATCTACAACTTCGCATACATAAAAGACTTCGCGTTGATGCTTTACTTCACATATTTGTACTTATTACATAAACATATCAGAGAACAATATAACATGTATTCTTTCACATAAATAAGTAAAAAGCATGCATAACAATACATATGAACACATATTATGAATACAGATACACAATACTTTGCCACAACTTCTTCTTCTTTATTAAGATAGATCTTTCAATACATACAACTCCTCAACTTGCACACCTGACTGCAGGCGATCTGCACACTCAGCTACAGACTCTTCCAAGGCCTTCGCGCACTCAGTTGTGGAGCCTTTCCTTAAGACCTAAACACAGAACAAAAGACTCGATCACTTGAGTTCTCTCTATCTTATCATCTACTTATTCCTCTTGACAAAGAATTACATGTCCTTAAATACATTTCACTGCTACAAAAACCTTGGTCCACATACCATGGACTCAACAAAACAATGAGCTACAACCCCGATACTCGTTACAAAATGAGGGGTTCAACCCACCCCGAAGCCCCTAGACACTCGCATGGTAAATACAACTTCGCAGACTCCACGCACTTCACTTTTAAAAATGCATAGTCTTTGACCAAAACTGGACCAAATTGGGTCGTGCCCAACAGGCCCCCAACACTCACATGTGACTTGTCCTGATTCACTCAGTTGTTGTGCCCTAAATATTTGTTGTGATTCTCATGTAGGTGGCATTATAATGCTAAATTATTTATGCTACCTGCTTTTCCTCTCGGCGTACTTCTTCCGGCAATGCCTCTGTGGTTGGTCCGGTAGTCTTCTATAGCACTTCTTTCTCCCTCTGTCGTAGCTCCATGAGCTTACTGTCGATTGCCTGCAAAAGCTGGAAGGCCTCATCCTACCACAGTTGAGTCCTTTCTGTCAAAATCTGCTCCTTTCGCCGAAGGTCTTCAATCTTCTTTTGAAGAGTCTTCCCTTCAATGATCCTTGCAATCCTCTACAAGGCTGTGTTGTGGTAAAAACACAACCCCCCCATTATTGATGTACTCACTTCAAATAATGGGGACTCTTTCTATAAAAAATTTGGCTAAACACCTTATAGGATTTTTATTTAGTTGATTATCCTACGCGCTTGTTAATTTTTCATTTTCTTTGGATTCTTGTTTTGATTGCTTTGATAAAATCGATTTTTAATAAGCTTCCCATTGATGCTTGTTTTACCTCATTTGGTCAACTGGTTTGAAAATGGTACTCCTTTGAAGTCCCATCATTTATCTAATCTGGGTTAAAAATGCTATTTTTATTCTTTTTATTTTCGGAGTGGTTGTAGTTTAAAAAATTTCATAGCTAAACTAAACATCATTTAAATAAAACCAAATAAAAACTGATATTTAACATTAAATTTTAAGATTAATTAAATTAATTATTATAATAAAATATAATTAATTTAATTAAAATTAAAACTTAATCTTAAAAAAAAAAAATTCACATCGCGTAATCGCAATATCGGATACATCACAAGTTTTATAACATGCGTATCTAAAAAACCCCGACCCAACGTTCTTGCGATATGCGATGGCTGAAAAGCTTAAGGCATTAACCAAGGTTTTTATAAGCTTTGATTTATGTTTTAAGTTTCAAAACTCAAAACATACGTGAGTGGAATAGGAATGAATAAAGAGGTAGGATAGTGTAAGTAGGTTAGTTTATGTTTTTTTTATTAGTTTTATTATTAATTAATTTTATATTAATTAATTTAAATATAAAATTTAATTAATTAAATTAAATTTAAATTTAAATATTATTTAGATTAATATTAAATAGTTTGTAAATAGTTAATTATGTTAATTAGTTAGGTTAACATTAATTAATAAATAGTTATTAAATAATTAGTTTAGTTCATAATTAATAATTAAATTAGAATTAATTATTAGATAATTAGAATTCTAATTTAGACACAAATTACACTTGGCAAAATTCATAATGAATCAAGTTTTCAGAACTTCGATGGAATTCCTTCATGTGATGCGATCAAAGTTAAACCATGAATTTCATTTTAAAGTCATTCTCGCATTTATTCTAGATCCGATATGAGTATTAACCTTATCTTATTAATTTATCGGGTCCACCGATATCGCAAGATTACAATGAACGTTTTAAAAGAATGTGCGATGTAATGTTTTCATGCGATGCGATATTGCGACATCGCATATCGCATATCGCAATTTTAACAAGCTCCTCAACTTAAACATTAAAGGATTTGCGATTGGAAAATGCGATGTGTTAAAAGATTTTAATACAAAGTTTTTCACCCCTTATGCCTCCCGCACCTCCACCTCACTCACCCTCACCTCACACTCCACTCACCATATCCCTCCATAATCTCACGTGGATGAATTAATGAGGTTGGATTGATTCTAATGGTTTGTTTTATGGATTTTGTTGGGTTGATTCCAATGGTTTGTGAATTAATTTTTATATTTTTATATTATAATTATAATATTTAATATAATTTGAATTATAATATTAATTATATTTAAATTAACTTTTTCAAATCATTTGTATATTAATTTAATTTTGTAACTTAATTAATTTCTAATTAGATGATAATTAATTAGAATTAATTGTATATATTAGTTAGTTAATAATTAATTTAGAATTAATTATTAAATAATTAGAATTCTAATTTAGGATTAGATTTTAATTAAAATTCTGATTTTTAGCCCAGCAACAAAATTTCCAGATTTATGCCAGATTTGACTCATCAACTTTGGAAGCTCATAGATTGAGCTATACTAAGCCAAATGAGGCCCAGGATGGCTCATTGGAAAGATAAAATCAAGGAGAATATTTCTGAGGATGTTTCACTAATAGATTTGGTCATTAATTGAATCAAAAATCATGCAGAAGATCAAACTCCGAATTTCTAAAACAAAATCAATTCTCTGAGTTATTTTCTGCATTTTCATTTGTCCAAGTCTCTTCTGAATGCGAATCCATTCGTCAATGATATCCTTGGCCAATTAAACCATCCTAGGCATCAATAGAGAGCTTATATTTTATTTTCAATTATTTATTTAAATAGAATTTGATTGGATTTGTTTTAAATGCCAGAAATGATATTTTGTTTTTATTGATTGCATTTTAATTTATTTTGATTTTTTCTTGTAGGAAAACAGTAGAAGAGATTTGGAGAAAAATATATCAATCAATGAGAATGCTCCAGAAATTAAATATTGAAATTTTGAGCAAAGAAAATTGGATTGGACAGATTTCTCTTCAACAAACTTTCCCCTCAAGAATTCCTTTGCAAATATTATAAATAGCAGATTGCAGAATGTAATAAGGGGCTGCTCTCCTTTGCAATTCTGGAATTCTAAAAGCACTTTTGTAATAGGGATTTAGATTTGTAGGTGGGAGGAATGGAATCTCAGATCTGGAGATTATTGAGGTTTTTCTTTTACATCCTGAGTTATGTATAATAAACAGAGTTTGCACTATTATAGCTTTGCTTTTGAGAGCAGAAGCTTGGGCATTGTAAAGGACTATTAGAGATCAGAGCTGGAGAAATGGATTCAATAAATTGGTATTTCGAATACTATTATTTTAAATGCTGGTTTTATTTTATGATAACAGGAATGGTGTCAATTTACTTACATATTTGTGCACTTTTGTCGGTATGGGTAATTTGCTTCTATTTTATGTTGTTATTTATCTCTACTCTTATGAGCTGAATTCTGATTTCTGAGTAACTATTTACTCATAAATTTGTCTTTTAATATTGGATGAATAAATAGTGATATGTTGTGAACTTCTTCCGCATATTATTGTTTAATTATTCAAGTTACTGATTAAATGATCAAGATCATTCTGTGAACTACTTCCTGAGTGTTGTTGATTGATTATTTCAGTTAAAAGGTCTTAATAGGATGTGTTTGGTATCCATAATGTCAGTTAATTGAACTATTTCATTAACTTGATATTCATTATAAACGAGACATTTAAATCTCAATATTTTAAATACCTGCTCTTGGTTAGGTTAGATCTATATCTGCCTAATTGAGATAGGATTAAGATAGTTTCTTTTACTTACACCTTAGAACAAGTTTGCATTTAGAGTAAATTATACATTCTTTTAAGTCCTCTTCCCAAAGAGGCAAACTTTAGTAGTGGATTGGCTGAGCCCTAAATCAGCTTAAGGATCACTTTCTTGCCTGATCAGCAAGAAGGATGATTTGATGTCTCTTTTCCATTGGTGAATGAAAGTCATATTTTAAAGCCATTGGAGATTGAGAGAAGGTAACTGGACCTAGTTGAACCAATCGGAACCACCATTCCAAACGGAAAAGGAGCTGCTTTAAGGTCCGGACCAGGTGGTCATCCCCCATGTTGTTGCAGCAATTTTCAAGGCTTCAACATTTTGGCGCTAGAAGGAGGGCATGGAACTTGTTGTTTGTTGGAGTCTTTTCAATTTTAACATTTTATCTAATCACGATGGCTCCTCTTAAACTTCCAATTTGGAGTTGTATCCATGGACGTGCATCTTCCAATACTCCACCCGAAGTGGTAAGACTCTTGTCTCAGGTAAAATTCAATGGTAAGAGCAATCCTTCTACTTTTAATCATGTCCTTCAATTTATTCAAAATGTTTCAAATTATGATTTTCAAGGAATTGATGAGGGCATATTATGCAGAATTTTCACTCTCACATTTGCGGCAGAAGCTAGAAACTGGTGTAGAACTCTTCCGGTTGCCTCAATTCACAGCTGGGATCAATTTGTTACAAGTTTCATTTGTAAATTTGACCGCTATGATTATGATCAGGTATGTGATGAAATTGAATATCTACGAAATGAAAATGAGTCTGTTAGAGATTTTAATATTCGATTTCATTTGAATTGTTTAAAATTTAAGGTCGAAGATGAACCTATGAAAGAAGAATCACTAGATTGGTTTGAACATAATTATTCTCTTCCTCCTATTCCCGATCCATATGAAATTAGTTCAAGCTTTGTTCCATCCCCTTCCAATATAGATGAGAATTCCAATTCGGATGTGCAAATAAATTGTGATGAAGAGGTTTCACAAAGCTTGGAAAATATTTCTGATCAAATACAAGAAGACAACAACAGCAATTTTGGAGAAAGAGCCACCTTGGAATCTGAAAGTTACTTTGAGGTAAATTCAGAAAATCATATTGCAAATCAGCAAGTGCAGGCAACGATCAAAGTAAATAATAGCATGCAAACAGCTGTACAAATTTCTGAATCTTTCCATGATGAGAAGATGCCGAAATCAGAGCAGCAAAGCAATCTTCTTCAAAAAAGCATAAGCACACAAAGGAACAATCTGGAATCTAAAATTTACAATGAGTATAATATACAAGAATTCTCAAACAGAGACATTTTTAAATGCATTATTTTAAATTCACATTTTTCCCTTTATCTTGATATTTTCAATGATGGTAATTTTTTCCCTCTTGGTATTAATGATATTTTAGAAATTAAAGAGGATGGTCTAAATGAATTACCAATAAGTTTTTATCAAGATATAGAAACAATTATTGATCATTCTTTTGCCATTAATGAACATGAAATTCTTGTCCCTCCTTGTTTTGATATACTGGATGAGATTGAAGGGAAATCTAGAGAATCTTGTGAAGTCATTTATGATAATTACTCTGACATTGAAGATGTTGATTTTTCTCGAGAAAATCATCAGAAACTTCAAATAACATCTGAGAATGAGAGACATTTTAATTTAGAAATTATTCCAACCAATCCTCATTCTAAAGCAGCAAATTATCTTCATGATTTCACTATTCAAGAAAATATTCCAATTTATGATTCATATCATGATCAAGCTTTCATTCTTGTTCATAATCATAATTCCCCTTCTAATTCACAAGTTGGAATTCGAAATTACTCAAATTCCATAATTTTGGCCAATCCTTGTGAAAGAGAAATTATTTCAAAACAATCCCAATTGTGTTGTAACATTAGTTGTATAAATAGTGATTTCATTTTTTTTTGTTTCCTCACTTATGTTGTATAAAATCAGATTTATTTTCAGATTTTAATTCTCAGATTTTTGATACATTATGCTGGCAGATTAAGCACTTTACTATCAAACATTCAATTGATACATTGCCCTGTTGGAAAATTGAAGCTTTATATTATAATCAAGAGCATCAAAAGCTATTTCAATTTCAATCAATGCTAATGTTTTATCAAAAGCTTCTATCTTCTCAAAGGCAATATCAACAAGAGAATGTATTTTTAGAAATCTGCCAGCAATTCAATTTAACTAATAATTTTTCATTTCATAGGAAAGATTTCCATCCATTTTTCATTAATTCATTTGAAAAATATTTGGAAACTTTTCCTTCATGGAATATTGTCAATAGCTTAACATTTACACATAACACTAACAGTTTCTTCCAGGCCTTTGAATCTAAAAGCTCATATCCACGATCTGGCCTGTTATCTCTTCCTTTGAACATTTCCCAATCCTTAATAGAAATCCATCCAGATTTCTATGATCCAATTGGTATTCAATTAGAAAGGAAACTTCAAGAGAATGAGATTTTCATTAAGTTGCTAACAATAATTGTGCATTCTACTTACAGATTTAATTTTCTTAGTTCAATAAGATTTCTATTTTTATTACTAACATTTGAATTGTACATACATGCAGGGATTAAAATGAGAAAATGGTTACACTGGAAATATGACTATACCTAGTCATTTTCATGTATATGGTTAGAATAGGAGTAGAATTAATTTAGTTAGTTTGTTTTATGTAGTTAATTTATTTTCAACAGTTCTATAGATTAAAAATAAAACAAAGAAATCAGCCATTCTCATACATGTTCAGTGAAAACATTTTTCCCTATCAGAAAATTTTAATTCTTGCTTTCTTTTTAAAAAAATTTACAGCAATACCTCTACTCTGCCTATTTTGAATAATGTCTTGATTAAATTCAATTAAGATTGCACTTGGCATCAATCACCTCAAAGCCACTTTTCTTCGTTTCGAGATTTCCTTCTAAGATTTTCTTTTGAAATTTATATGATAAAGGTTTTGAGGATATAAAAGCTTCATGATCTCATTATCCCATGAAATGTATGACTGTCTATGATAAGCTTAATTCTGACTCAATCATTATTAGTCAGTCTAACCTTTCGTGGTAATCATATGAAGTTCATATTATCTTCCTCGAAATTTGCTAAGCCGACCTTAAGGATGCCCATTTTGCTGTGCGCACGCATTCAAATCTGTTTTGACATTTTTCCACAATTAGTGGCTTTACTCCATTCGGACCTTTAGTTTATTATCTAATGTTGTAATATGCATCATATTTATTTACTAAAGGAATTATTGAACATTCACTATAACAATACAGATTTTTCTCAAGTTAATTCGGAATGAGCAGAGGTAATAAATTGTTGTTTCAATTCAAAATGGAAGACTATTTTCATATTTATTTCTGGTAAATTTTATATTTCCTGAACATGAATAAGTAAATTTTATTTAGGTTGATTGCTCACTCCCATTTAGAATAAATAATGAGATGATGTTGAACGAAGTCAGAATTTTGATCAATCCAAAGAAGGATTTGAATATTCGTGAGGTAAATTTTACATACAATTTCCTTCCAGGTATGCATTTACAAGCTCGTTCTCATCTCTTATTAAGTTTCTCTTTTCCTTAGTTTATTTTTTATTCTTATTCTATTTTATTTACAGGTTTTCATTTGTTTTCAAAAAGCTTGAAGTAAGCAGCAAACCCATTTCAAATTTGCAACAGGTTCAGGGAAATTTTATTTTGAGATTCATTAGAATTTGAACATTTTTAACTTTGCTTTCAACCATCAGAAAACCCAATTGAAATTTCAACCAATATCATAGGATTCAACTTGATTTTCATATTGCTGATACTTCAGTGAAAATGTTTTCAATATTCTCAGCCCGCTCATCTTCTTCAATCACATCATCCATATCGCATTTCGCATATCGGAAGTTTGCAGTGGAAGTATACTTCGATTATCATGAATCGCAAATATCCAACAAACGAATTTACTAATATTGCGATGACCACATAATTTCGGACCCGATATGAAATTCAAATCAAGTCAAAGAAAAAATATTGCATCCATCCAATCGCAATAAAAGTAGGGGCATAATTTTAAAGGGCCGATGTCTCGGATCCGATATGTTACTAAATTTTCATCATAAAATTATCGGGTCCACTCTTCATCGCATATCGACGCATCAAGAATTGTTACTTCATGTGCTTAAGATTGTTGATCGCCGATTAGACATGTCATCCATCGCATCGCCGATATCGCAATCGCTTCATCGCATTTATATTTATGCTCACATCACATTTCCGACTCTGCGATGTGCGATGTGGGAAGCACAATTTAAATATTCCTCGATCCCCAATACAATATATCTTTAATGATGCGATCGCTTCATTTCATTGCACATGTTCTCATCGCCTGTTCTTATCGGCAACTTGCCATTGCAACCTCCGATGTGATACTTTCCAATGCATGCCTCTAAGCCATTAACGTTTAATCGATATATGGCATAGCAACAAAGGTGAAGTCTTGCTGATTAAACTTGAAGCATGGTAAAGAAACATATGACGTGAATCATCCAATACGACGATGTGTTAATTTAAAGCAAGCTTGGGTACAACCACTATGGTAAGAGAGCAGTTAATGACCAATTTGCAGCATATTTAAATCATTTTGAGTTCTCATATATTTTACTTTTAAATATATAATTCCATAATTAAATATGGAATTCAAGACCTCTCTATTTTCATATTTAAATTTTATTATCTTAGATTTGGTCTTGATTCTGGACAATTTATTAAATCATGGAGTTTATATGAAACTTATAATATTTTGAGAAACAGTCATTACTACAAATTCTCGTTCTTATTTCTGATGCATTTGTTTTCCTTTGAACACTAAGAGTTCCATTTTTACATTTTACTGCTTGCTTTAGTTTAAATAAAATAAATAATGATTTTGGGTTATACGATTTTGGTTAGTTTGATTTCTTCATGTTTTTAATGTTAATAAAAAGTCAGCTAGTTTGGAGAAACTGATACCTTTCAGGTAAGATTAAAAGCAATTATCCAATGGTAAGATTCATATACACACTTTCATTAATTTCTATTTCGTTACTTTAGTTTCAGTTTTGTTTTTCAGATATATAAATCTATTTTGCGGCTCTTCATAAAAGCTTCCAATCCTCCGCCAGATCATATTTTCGAAGTCCATACTCTTCTCCTGGCTTAATTTCAAGAAGCAGCGATAATCCTCATTCAAACAGCTACACCAGAAAGTTTTGGAACCTTTAGCTTGTTTCTTTAAGCATTCCTTTCGTTAGAAAATAGTTAAGATAATGCTTTGAAACAAGAAGATTGATATCAGACAGAAAATTTTCATTGTGGCTGAATATTATCGTCACTGCTCTCTAAAAGCCTAAAACACTTACAACCCCACAAGGTATGAGTTTTCTAAATCTCAACATAAGAAGGACTGATTACGCGATTGTTTTTTTTTTCTTCATATTGTTGAGATAATGGTATAACCATTCTTGTTAGAGTTTGTATTTCAAAACTTGGATTTTCCTTTCACTTTTCAATTTCTTCAATTTGGTTTGCTGATTTCTTTTCTCACTTTAGCATAAGAATTCTTTTCCTTTGGTTTTCAGTTTTTATTTTGGTGACTTTGTCATGATTTATATGGAAGGTCTACTTGTTACCTAACAATGGTTAGCATACATGGAAGAAAATTGTTAATAGTCACCTATTAGCTTTTTCTTAAATCTCTTATTAAGGTTTGATTTTCTTATTATAAAGGTAGACATACTTAAGGAAGAGGTTACCAATCAAGAGAAGTTGCCAAAGTATCATAAAATCTGAAGAAATTTATTTTTCATCAAAATTGCAATCATTTTGAAATTTCAATATTTTATTAAGATCTTTCAAAGTTCTATTATCAGTCAAGAAAAGTTATTTTTAACCAAGTAAAGACACTTTACAACAAAGCACCTTTAACTCTGAAATTGTCATTCTTAACTCTTAAGGAGTCAATGATTCTCCCTGTCCCAAAAAGTATTATTTTTCTAGAGTGTGATCCAGAAATATATTTAAACTTAAAAGATAAGAGGTCTCATTATGAGCCTGCTTACCATGATCATAGGGGAAAAATAGGCTGACATTACCAACACTGCTAAATAAACCAGGGTAATGGCTTATAATTGCAAACAATTATAATACAAGGGGTCTCATCACGAGCTAGCTTGTTCAGCCCAATTATAACCAGTGAATGGCATTGTCAACTACCTAGCTACCAAACCAAGACAATGGTTTTTAAGTACTAAAAAAATAAAAAATAAAAATAAACATATATAAATGGATTTATCTATAGGTCAATAATTCTTAAAGAGATGGGATTCTGAATCATTGGTGATTAAAAGGTCACCCTGTCGAGACTATAGACGTTTTCTGGCAGCAATGGCTCTACCTATGACAAATGAGTATATTTTAAAAAAGCTAAGTTGTAAAGTGACCCCTGCTTTATCTCTACAACTAATTAAAGGCTGATATAGAGTTTTGAAATATTTTAATTTATGAGGAATTTTAAGAAAAATTACAGTTAGATGATTCTAGCTTTTATTCAGACTAACGAACTTAGTCAAGCATTTCAAGCATAATTCTCTCTTCTTTAATTATTTTTACTTTAATTTTAGGAAAATCTCATTCATATCAAATAGAGATAACTGGTTCTTCTCCCGTGTGTCGCCATTGTTGTGGTAAAAACACAACCCCCCCATTATTGATGTACTCACTTCAAATAATGGGGACCCTTTCTATAAAAAATTTGGCTAAACACCTTATAGGATTTTTATTTAGTTGATTATCCTACGCGCTTGTTAATTTTTCATTTTCTTTGGATTCTTGTTTTGATTGCTTTGATAAAATTGATTTTTAATAAGCTTCCCATTGATGCTTTTTTTACCTCATTTGGTCAATTGGTTTGAAAATGGTACTCATTTGAAGTCCCATCATTTATCTAGTCTGGGTTAAAAATGCTATTTTTATTCTTTTTATTTTCGGAGTGGCTGTAGTTTAGAAAATTTCATAGCTAAACTAAACATCATTTAAATAAAACCAAAATAAAAACTGATATTTAACATTAAATTTTAAGATTAATTAAATTAATTATTATAATAAAATATAATTAATTTAATTAAAATTAAAACTTAATATTAAAAAAATATATATATAAAATAAACAAACAAACAAACAAAAAATTCACATCACATAATCGCAATATCGGATACATCGCAAGTTTTATAACATGCGTATCTAAAAAACCCCGACCGAACCTTCTTGTGATATGCGATGGCTGAAAAGCTTAAGGCATTAACCAAGGTTTTTATAAGCTTTGATTTATGTTTTAAGTTTCAAAACTCAAAACATACGTGAGTGGAATAGGAATGAATAAAGAGGTAGGATAGTGTAAGTAGGTTAGTTTATGTTTTTTTTATTAGTTTTATTATTAATTAATTTAAATAATTAATTTTATATTAATTAATTTAAATATAAAATTTAATTAATTAAATTAAATTAAAACTTAAATATTATTTAGATTAATATTAACTAGTTTGCAAATAGTTAATTATGTTAATTAGTTAGGTTAACATTAATTAATAAATAGTTATTAATTAATTAGTTTAGTTCATAATTAATAATTAAATTAGAATTAATTATTAGATAATTAGAATTCTAATTTAGATGCAAATTACACTTGGCAAAATTCATAATGAATCAAGTTTTCAGAACCTCGATGGAATCCCTTCATGCGATGCGATCAAAGTTAAACCATGAATTTCATTTTAAAGTCATTCTCGCATTTATTCTGGATCCGATATGAGTATTAACCTTATCTTATTAATTTATCAGGTCCACCGATATCGCAAGATTACAATGAACCTTTTAAAAGAATGTGCGATGTAATGTTTTCATGCGATGCGATATTGCGACATCGCATATCGCATATCGCAATTTTAACAAGCTCCTCAACTTAAACATTAAAAGATTTGTGATTGGAAAATGCAATGTGTTAAAAGATTTTAATGCAAAGTTTTTCACCCCTTATGCCTCCCGCACCTCCACCTCACTCACCCTCACGTCACCCTCACCTCACACTCCACTCACCATATCCCTCCATAATTTCACGTGTATGAATTAATGAGGTTGGATTGATTCTAATGGTTTGTTTTATGGATTTTGTTGGGTTGATTCCAATGGTTTGTTAATTAATTTTTATATTTTTATATTATAATAATTATATTATAATTATAATATTTATTATAATTTTAATATAATTTGAATTATAATATTAATTATATTTAAATTAACTTTTCCAAATCATTTGTATATTAATTTAATTTTGTAATTTAATTAATTTCTAATTAGATGATAATTAATTAGAATTAATTGTATATATTAGTTAGTTAATAATTAATTTAGAATTAATTATTAAATAATTAGAATTCTAATTTAGGATTAGATTTTAATTAAAATTCTAATTTTTAGCCCCGCAACAAAATTTCCAGATTTATGCCAGATTTGACTCATCAACTTTGGAAGCTCATAGATTGAGTTATACTAGGCCAACTGAGGCCCAGGATGGCTCATTGGAAAGATAAAATCAGGGAGAATATTTCTGTGGATGTTTCACTAATAGATTTGGTCATTAATTGAATCAAAAATCATGCAGAAGATCAAGCTCCGAATTTCTAAAACAAAATCAATTCTCTGAGTTATTTTCTACATTTTCATTTGTCCAAGTCTCTTCTGAATGCAAATCCATTCGTCAATGATATCCTTGGCCAATTAAACCATCCAAGGCATCAATAGAGAGCTTATATTTTATTTTCAATTATTTATTTAAATAGAATTTGATTGGATTTGTTTTAAATGCCAGAAATGATATTTTTTTTATTGATTGCATTTTAATTTATTTTGATTTCTTCTTGCAGGAAAATAGTAGAAGAGATTTGGAGAAAAAGATCTCAATCAATGAGAATGCTCCAGCAATTAAAGATTGAAATTTTGAGCAAATAAAATTGGATTGGACAGATTTCTCTTCAACAAACTTTCCTCTCAAGAATTCCTTTGCAAATATTATAAATAGCAGATTGCAGAATGTAATAAGGGGTTGCTCTCCTCTGCAATTCTGGAATTCTAAAAGCACTTTTGTAATAGGGATTTAGAGTTGTAGGTGGGAGGAGTGGAATCTCAGATCTGGAGATTATTGAGGTTTTTCTTTTACATCCTGAGTTATGTATAATGAACAGAGTTTGCACTATTGTAGCTTTGCTTTTGAAAGCAGAAGCTTGGGCATTGTAAAGGACTATTAGAGACCGGAGCTGGAGAAATGGATTCAATAAATTGGTATTTCGAATACTATTATTTTAAATGCTGGTTTTATTTTATGATAACAGGAATGGTGTCAATTTACTTACATATTTGTGCACTTTTGTCGGTATGGGTAATTTGCTTCTATTTTATGTTGTTATTTATCTCTGCTCTTATGAGCTGAATTCTGATTTCTGAGTAACTATTTACTCATAAATTTGTCTTTTAATATTGGATGAATAAATAGTGATATGTTGTGAACTTCTTCCGCATATTATTGTTTAATTATTCAACTTACTGATTAAATAATCAAGATCATTCTGTGAACTACTTCCTGAGCGTTGGTGATTGATTATTTCAGTTAAAAGGTCTTAATAAGATGTGTTTGGTATCCATAATGTTAGTTAATTGAACTATTTCATTAACTTGATATTCATTATAAATGAGACATTTAAATCTCAATATTTTAAATACCTGCTCTTGGTTAGGTTAGATCTATATCTGCCTAATTGAGATAGGATTAAGATAGTTTCTTTTACTTGCACCTTAGAACAAGTTTGCATTTAGAGTAAATTCTACATTCTTTTAAGTCCTCTTCCCAAAGAGGCAAACTTTAGTAGTGGATTGGCTGAGCCCTAAATCAGCTTAAGGATCACTTTCTTGCCTGATCAACAAGAAGGACGATCTGATGTCTCTTTTCCATTGGTGAATGAAAGTCATATTTTAAAGCCATTAGAGATTGAGAGAAGGTAACTGGACCTAGTTGAACTAGTCGGAACCACCATTCCAAACGGAAAAGGAGTTGCTTTAAGGTCCAGACCGGGTGGTCATCCCCCATGTCGTTGCAGCGATTTTCGAGGCTTCAACAGGCTGGTAACGTCTTTGTAGTTGTCCAGATTTTTTCCAACTACTTCTTCTTTGTTTGGAGATCCTCGTTAATCCTCTAAATGTAATCCTCTAAATGTTTGGATCCTCCTACAGTGAGTTCCAAATTTGCATGGTTTCATCTAGTATTTTGGCACAGTCTACCACTGTGTCAGAGATTCCTTTCAGTGTAGATTTCAAATCCTTTTCCCTCTTCACATGTACTTCTGATGGCATGACTAGCTGCAGCCTCATTTGTAGCTCAGTAATCTTTACTTCATACTCAAACTTCATCTCTGCGAGCTTATTCTTTGAGTCTCTTATCGTGAGGGCAAGCTTCATGACCTTCTCTGTTGGTGACTCCTCTTCATGGAACTTCATGTCCGGAATTGTGCTACAAGTCTCTGCGATGATTTTTTCTAACTTCTATTGTCGCTGGCGTGCTCCATCCCTTTCCTTGATCAATTGATTGAGCTCCTTCTTCAACAAAGCTCTATCCTTTTTCCACCTGAATGCTTAACAATGAAGTGCGTTGTTCTCGCTCCAGTTCATCTGTAATACTTTGATGGAGTTCATGTAATACCTGAATCGACAGTGTGACAATGTTCATGTTGACATTGTCCCAGGCTTTTGCTCGTTCTCTATCCTCTGGTGATTCAAACTGCAACGCTCCAGCTGGTACCTACAAAATCCTTACTCTGAATGTTGTTTCTATTCGTTGCTCTGGCTGTAGTAGCTAACCTATCTATGCTGATTGTTTGGCTATCTATGCCAGTACCTTTAGCTCCACGATGCCTTATTGCACATCTGTCAAGATCATTTTGTAGCGATTATCGACCTTGCTCTAGGTCTCTTTTGTTACTTCTTGGATCTTTTCACCAATCTCATCGATGTCCCCCTCAGTGAGGAAAAGCGATATCACGCCCTTAGATTTTCTTGCCTTTTGTTTCTTCCTTGCGCCCAACATAGTTACTGTAGGTACCCTCTTTTTGATGATGAATGGTGATTCCTCTGTTGGATCTACATCGCTGAGAGGGTCCTAGATATCCTATTCTGTCTTTGGCTCTGTCTCTAGCTCTGGTTCCTCTACTTCTTTTCCTTTGTTTGTCCCACTTGGACCCGCATGTTGCGCGGTGCCCCCCACTGCTTCAATGTCATCTATGGTTGGGGTCATCCATTCGGTTGACCATTATTGTATTATTGCGAGAAGGTTGTCTTCAGTGACCAAATATGGCAAAGGGTGCCATGTCTCCATTGGATCCTTCCGTGCCTTGATGTATACTATATGAAAATCAGCCTTGAATGTTGTGATGTTGTGGTACTACTCATACAAGCTAGGTGATAACCTAGGATACTAGTTCACCACCATGTGCAAATCCATGCTTAATAGCACAAAGAAAATTATGTTCTCCTGTGCGTGCAATGACTCCTTAGTATGCCATAGTGAGGCATACCACGCAGCTCCATATACATTTATTTCAATGAGAGGAAACTTTCAATCCTCGGGATCCTTCCATGCGATTAGCGAGATGATCAAGATCAACCATGCGTAATGAATTTTTTTCCCTTTCTCCTGCATAAGTACCCAACCCAGTTGAATAGAACCTCATCACTGCACTGCACAGCCAAAGAAACCACGACTGCGGGGACTTTGTTTGCTCTGCATTTTATCATTATTTTCCTTGCTAAAATGTGTGCAGTGAAGTGCACCCCTTGGTCGTTGATAGAGTTGATATTGTAACCACGCGACTTCTTAATAATCTTGAACTTCTCCTTCATGGTCTATGCCATTGCCTTGTCTTGGTTCTTACCGACGAATTCTTCAGCGGGGTCCTTTCCTTGGTGAGGTAGTCTTGTAATCCTCCATATTAACATTTTATCGATTAGGATCCTCGTCCCCAACCAGAGGCTTCCATCATGCACCAATGCTAATAACTGTCGCACACAGGTTGTGTTGGATGTGATTCTACCAAAGTGTGGCACATATAACATGTTTAACAAGCCTGATCTCTGCAATCCTGCAACCCATCGGTGCAGATCCAACCTCGTAATTCCAATTTCGAGATAATAGACCTAATGTAGGTACTTGCTCAACTCAAACTATGGATATTTACTTCTGTAATTAAAGTCCCAATCCTCCAATTTTAGTTACAAGATTTTCCCCAACGCTTCACCTTCAAATGGCACTTTCTTTGGTAGAAACGGTGTGAACGTGTCGAACTTCACGTCTTTCGGGTCCTTAACTAGCTTGGCACCCAATTTCCTTAGTGGCAAATATGGTGGCATAACAGAGGGAATTTTTGCACCCTCTATCTCCATTTGGTGCATCTTTGGTTCTTCCTCCTCTATGTCATGGATTTCTTCTGGTTCTTCGTATGGTACTACCTTCTTCTCCTTCTCCTTAGGTTTCTTATATTGCTTGGGCTTCATCTGCTGCTCTTTTGCTATCTTCTTCCTTAGGGATGTTCTTAGCTCTACTCCAGAGGCTTCAGCTAGCCTCTTTTCAGGTCTTTTCTTGGGCTGCTCTTCTTTAACTACTTGTTTTTGCAGCGACCTAGTGCACCTTGGGGAAGTGGGTACACTTGCTACTGTGGTTTTTCCAGACTGCACTTCCATGATACCTGCTAACCCTTTCTTTGCAAATGCTCTAGCAATTTCCTCAAAGCTTCTCTCAAACATACAACAACTCACTTCTCTCACACTTAGTTGCAATTTCACAAACTGAATTCTCCAGACAACAAAGTGTAAAATGTGGCGTGGGACATGGCCTT
Source organism: Pinus tabuliformis (assembly GCA_031772625.1). Lineage (NCBI taxonomy): Eukaryota > Viridiplantae > Streptophyta > Pinopsida > Pinales > Pinaceae > Pinus > Pinus tabuliformis. Next base: position 891,516,105 of record CM062806.1, on the reverse strand, counting down.
TATAGTGAATTTGAATTTTGACCCTCATGATTGGTTTAGTTTTTCTCATTTAATGCAGGTATGGTGCTAGATTCGGCCAGTTGTGCTTCATAAATGTGTTTCTCCCACGCCTTTTAAGAGAAAATTTCTTTTAATGACAGCTTTTTCCTTCCAACGGTCATATTTTTTCGTTTATCTTCAAGAATTGTGCAGTAATATACCCTCCATCGCGGTTCTTCCGAACTTCGACATACTTCTGAATATTGCGCAGTAATCCTCCTTTGGCGCAGTTCTTTTGGACTTTGACATACCCCTGAATATTGCGCAGTAGCCTTCTTTGGCGAAGTCCCCTTCTGCAGAGTAGTTTATAGTCTAGTGCCCACTTTCAACTGCAGGTGGCACTAAGAATCTTCTCCTTTCATTTTTTAGTGTGAAGCTCCAACGACAGAGATGTCCCTATATACCTTCAATTTCTACCATTCACTCGTCCTAGAATCAACTGACCGTTTAACTCTGTAAGCTAAATTACACCACCATCAGAGACATGTTTGATGATATACGGTCCTAACCAATGTGTCTTAAATTTTCCTAGGAACTTCACGAATTTGCTATCATATAAGAGTACAAGATATCCTTCTCGGAATGTCTTTTTCTTGATGTGCTTATCATGCCAGGCTTTCTCCCTTGCTTTTTGTACTTATTGATGAAAAACTACTATAAACCTATCCTCTTCCAAAGCCAACAATTGCGCCATCCTCTCCTCCATTATATTAGAATCTTCCATGTCTGTGAAGGATGTAATTCTTAAACTGGGCATAATGTACTCCATAGGCATGACTTCTTCTTGTCCATATACCAACCTAAAAGGTGTCTGGCCTGTCAATTTCTTGCATATTTTCCTATATGACCATAACACTGCTGGAATTCTTAGATCCCAGTCATTCGTGTTCACATTGCACACTTTTATGAGTGCATGCTCCAACATTTTATTGAAATTTTTTACTGTTCCATTCGCTTGACGACAATATGGGGTACTTTTATTATGGTATACTTGAAACTCTTTAGTCATCACCTTAATAGTCTGATTCAAGAAACGTGACCCTTGGTCACTCATCAAATCCTTGGACACCCAAAACTGGACAAAATGTATTCAAAAATGAACTTCTCAGTAGTATTTTCGCTGCAATCCTTCACTACTTGTGTATCATCCCACCTCGTCAAATAATCAATTGCGGTGATTTTGTATCTTACATCGATCTTCTTTCTTGGTGGGTTAATAAGTCCAACTAAGTCAATATCCCACTTGTCAAATGCTTGCAACATCACTTGTGGATTTAATGGCATTTCGTCTCTTCTAGATGGCCTTCCTGTTCTTTGACATATATCACATGCTCGACAAAATTATTTTTCATCCTTATGTACTATGGGCCACCATAACCCAACTCTCAATATTTTTTGTGCAGTGTCCTTTCATGCATAATGTCCACCTGCAATTCCTCCATGAGCTTCTGCGATAATACTCTGCCTTTCATGTTCTGGGACATATTTTCCAAGTATTTCATCTGGTCCAATTTGTATAAGTGCCCTGCAATCAACATGAAATCAGTTGCTTTTACCACCAACTCCTCCTTTTGTTGTGTAGTATACTTTGTGGGCACCATTCCTGTGGCCAAAAAAATAATAATGTCTACAAAGTGATCATCCATGACCCTAATTGCGAACAACTATGCTTCAAGCAGGTTATCTTTGATACTGATGGGTTCTTCTCCTGTCTCCAATCTCGATAAATGATTGGGCCTGACATTCAATCTTCTCGGCTAGACTACAACTTCAAAATTGTATTCATGAAACAACAACAACCATTGATAGATTTTTCCTCCTAAAACAAGCTTATTCACCAAATATTTTAGCACAGAGTGATCAGTGAACATCTTAAAATGTGCTCCCAACAAGTAGTGTATGAACTTCTGTAATGCATAAAACATAGCTAACCTTTCTCTCTCTATTGTAGTATAGTTATTTTTCTGCCTTGGATAATTTTATGCTTGCAAAACCTATGGAGTTATAAATTTCGCTTATGCTTGGTTGTGCCAGCACTATACCCAATTTTATGTAAGATGCATCGACATGTAAATGAAATTCCTTATTCCAATCCAGAAAAACTAAGATCGACCATCTTCTCCTTCAGTATATCCAGACTCTTCTGACATTCTTTGTCCCATTTAAAAGTGACATCTTTCTTCAATGACTTTTCCATTGGTATAGTTATCTACGCATACCCCTTTATAAACTTTCGGTAATAGTAGTGTGTCCAAGCGTCGTGCACAGTTTTCTGTGCTGGCAAGTTCATAATGACTACTATCTCTGTGGCATCCACCAACAAACCATGTTTTCACACAATATACCCCAAGAGTATACCACAAGGCACACAAAATATATGCTTCTTCAAGTTAAGTGAAATTTGATGTTGCCTACATTTATCTAGCACAAGCCTTAAGCTCACAATATGCTTCTTTAATAGCCCAAAAATTATCCAATCATCAAAGTAAACTTCCAAGAATTTTTGTATGTATTCCTTAAATACGGCGACTACAACTCTAGCAAATATGGCAGGCGCATTCTTCAAGCCAAAAGGCATCACCGATTACTGGAATGAGCCCCACTCGGTTGCAAAAGCTATTTTATGTCTATCTTTTGGTGCAATTATGATCTAATGGTCACTCGAAAATCCATCTATGAAAGAATAGGCCTTCTGACCTCCTACATTGTCCAATACTTTCTCTGTAAATGGTGTAGGCAAATGGTCATGCTCACATGCATCATTTAGTTTCCTCAAGTCAACAAAAATTATGATCTCTCCTTTAGTCTTCTTTTCTTGAACTATCATGGGACTTACCCATTCAGACTCTTCAACAAGTTTGATGATCCTTGCTGCTAGAATTTTGTCTAGTTTTTCCTTCACTTTTTCCTTGTATTTTAGATTCAACCTATAAGGTCTTTGATTCACAGGCTTCAAGTCAAGTTTCAAAGGGATCCTCATAACTCCTAGGTCCCCTAATATGCCCTTCATCTCTAAAATATTTGTAGGGAATAGCTCCTGGTATTCATGTAGCAGCTCTGTGATTTTACTAATTGTCGCCGCAAACTTCGGGTCTTCCTTTGTCCCAATATTCACTTTCTGTGTTTTTACTGGTTGTGTTATATCTGGTATTTTTGGTTCTGGTCCAACAACTTCGCGATGTCCTTCCGATTATGGTATATCAATATTGTGCGGATCTTCATCTTCTTTGACAGTGATATTATAACATTCCATTGCATCTTATAACTGCGCAGCCCAATCATGCTACTAAGTTAATGGAGCTTCATTCTCAAAAACCTTTGCTCTAATTACCTAAAGAGCCGAGTCTATACATGAAAAATCATCTTCAAAACTAAATGTTAACATGAACCCTTCAACCAAATATGTCCAGTTCGCAGTTCCATGTTTCTGTCTCAAGATACCAATTCATGGGAATCGTTTCTAGTGAGTGGATAAACCCATGTACCCACTCTTGTTCTGGAATTTCTTTCCAAACCGAAGTGAAGCGATGAATATGCTCCTAGGGATCAACCTTACCATCATACTTTACTTCTATTTCTGTGTCGATTGAGCCAAACCTAATCCACATTAATCTTAGACACTGATGCCAATCTTCTCTATTTATTTTATGAGTACCCCACCATCTAATGAGTGTAGCCTTCAGGGCTACATCCAAAGCTTGCAACCTCTATTCTTTTGGTATTTCTCTTTCATATTCATTGTAGGTTTTAAACCCGTATATAAATTACCTGTAGACGAATTCTAAAAACATAGAAAATAAACAACGCGAGAGCATAACAAATAAAACACATATACACAGAGATTTTCCCCTAGATCCCAAAACTGGGACTACCGGCTTGATTTTTCATTATGTTCCTTTCAATGTTATAATACATATTTATACATGCCAAAACATCCAATACCATGGACCAAAAACCATCGCGTCCAATACCATGGACTAAAAACCATCGCGTCCAATAGCATGGACTGAAAACCATCGCATCCAAAAACATGTGCGAAAATCATGCACAAAACCATAGGTGGGTCCGCCCATCCTAACATAGGGTCCAAAACCAAAATTTTCTAGGGCGCTGCCCCGGACCCCATAAAGTGGGGTTACAAGTATGCCTCAAACCCCCTGTGACCCCCCCCCCAGCTACACAATCGGCACAACGAAGGGGGGCTCCGCTCCCCCTCTAACCCCCCGGTTAACTACGTGGGCTAGCTGTGGAAATAATATAACACAACCCAACATTCTCCCACTTGTTGTTTTCTTTCCACAGGGGGCCACAAGAGAGCTTAGTCAATTTTTCAGCCCTGAAACACCCATTGTCTCTCTACACCAAGAGAACTTCTCAAAGCTCACAGATTTTGTCAATGCATCTGCAGTATTATTCAAAGTGTCCACCTTTACCAGCAACACCTTTTTGTCTTCTATCATATCCCTCACAAAGTGATATTGAACATCAATGTGCTTTGTCTTTGAATGATATGCGGGGTTCTTTGCCAAGAAAATTGCACTTTGGTTGTCACAGTCTATCCTTATAGCTTCCTGTACTAACCCCATACTTGAACACAATCTCTGCAACCAAACTGCTTCCTTACTTGCATGAGTGGCTACCATGTATTTTGCCTTTGTAGTTGATAGTGCCACTACAGATTGTTTCTTACTCATCCAACTGATTGCACCTCCAAATAGGTTAAACACATACCCACTTGTAGATCTTCTCTAATCCAGATCTCCAGCCCAGTGTGCATCAACAAATCCATGAATATCCAACACTCTGTCCAATCCTGGTCTTCCTTGGTAGCACAAACCATAATCACTAGTGCCACGTAAATACCTGAAAACCCGCTTCACTATTGTCCAGTGCTCCTTCCCTGGTTTTGACATAAACCTGCTCAATACTCCCACTGCATGTGCAATGTCTGGTCTAGTACAGACCATTGCATACATCAGGCTACCGACTGCACTTGCATATGGAACACGGGACATGTCCTCTTCCTCTTCTTGTGTCTTGGGACACTGTTCAGCAGATAACCTCACACCTACAAGAATAGGAACCTTCACCGGTTTACTATCCTGCATATTAAACCTCCGCAATATTGTCTTGACATACTTCCTCTGGTTTAACCATAACTTCCTCTTTGCCTGATCTCTTTTAATTTCCATGCCCAAAATATAGTTTGCAGCACCAAGATCTTTCATGTCGAATTCGGAGGACAATTGGGTCTTCAAATCCTGGATAATTTCTTTGTCATTTCCAACCAACAACATATCATCCACATACAAGACCAGATAAATAACACGGTCACCAATTAATTTAAAATACACACAGTGATCTGCTTTGCTTCTGGTGAAGCCAAGTCCCCGTATAAATGTATCAAATTTTTGATACCACATCCTTGGTGACTGTTTTAACCCATACAGAGACTTCTTTAACTTGCATACCAGTTATTTCTTACCCTTCACCACAAAGCCTTCAGGTTGCTTCATGTATATTTCCTCTTCCAGATCCCCGTGAAGAAATGTTGTCTTCACATCCATTTGTTCTACCTCAAAATCAAAAGCAGCAGCAACAGATAAAAGTAATCTAATAGAAGTTGCCTTGTCAACAGGAGAAAAAATATCACCAAAATCAATTCCCGGCACCTAGGAATAACCTTTTACTACCAACCGAGCCTTGTATTTCTCCACCTTTCCTTCTGCATTTGTCTTCTTCTTGAACACCCATTTTCTACCAATGGGTTTCCTTCCAGCCGGCAACTCCACCAGATCCCAAGCCTCATTTTTGTGCAAAGATGCCATTTCATCAACCATGGCCTCTTTCCAGAGTTTGCCATCCTCTAAATCTACTGCTTCCTTCACAGTTATGGGATCATAATCAGTAATAAATCAAGCAAAATTTGAACAGAAAGCAGATGGACTATACCTTTTTGGTTTCCTTCTTTCTCGAACTGATCTTCTCACGCCCGGAGTTTGTGGCTCTTCATCTTCTGATTCCTCCTCTATTGCAGAGTCTGGTTCTTCCTCCTTAACCTCAAACTCTATCTTCTAAGGTTCCTTTGGTTGGACTTCATGTTTAATAACATTTTTTACCTCTCTGAACACCACCTCTCGGCTGTACACAACCTTCTGTGTGACTAGGTTCCAAAGCTTATAACCCTTTAAACCATCCTTATACCTAATAAAGATGCACTTTTCAGATTTACTATCCAACTTGGTTCGTTTCTCCTTTGGAACATGTACATATGCATCACATCCAAATACCCTCAGATGTGAAAGAGAGGGTTTCTTACCAGTCCATACCTCTTGTGGAGTCTTATCCTCCAACGCTGATGAAGGTGACCTGTTGACCAGGTAACATGCAGTATCCACTACCTCTACCCAGAATTCCTGTCCTAACCTGGCACCACTGAGCATGCTTATCACCCTTTCCATCAACGTCTTATTCATTCTTTCTGCAACTCCATTTTGTTGAGGTGTATATGGAGTAGTATTTTGTCGTGCTATACCACACTTCTTACAGAATTCTTCAAATTCCTTGCTGCAAAACTCTCCACCATTATCTGTCCTCAACACCTTTATCTTCTTCTCTGTCTGATTTTCCACGAGAGCCTTAAATTCTCTAAACCTGTCAAAGGCTTCAGATTTCTTCTTAAGGAAATATATCCATGTATTCCTTGAGAAGTCATCTATAAATGATACATAGTACACGACTTACCCAGTGATGGAACCTTCACAGGTCCAAACACATCACTGTGCACAATTTCTAATATCTGTTTCACCCTCTTACTACCAGAGGGGAAACTCACCCGATTCTGCTTCCCATATGCACAATTTTCACAAAAATCAAAATCCAGAGAGCTATTACTCATACCTTCTACCATACCTTTACCATGAAGTATTCGAAGGCCCTTCTCTCCAATATGTCTAAGCCTTTGATGCCACAGCATGGTCTTTTCTCTAGAGACCACTAGATTTTCTGCTCCACTTCCAGGAACCATAGAACTATTGCACCCATCAATAACAGTGCTACCTTGCAGCTTTTACAGAGTTCCAATTCGAACTCCCCGCATCAATACCAGTGCTCCCCGAACCATTTTGCAGGTATCCTTCTTGAACACTGTTTTTACACCTGAATCATCCAGCTTGCTTATAGAAATCAGATTTCTGGCTAATGTAGGAATATGCAGAACACCCGGAAGTGTTCTAACCCTTCCACCTTGCAACTTCAACTTTACTTTTCCACGACAAATGATTCTAGCCTTCCTATCATCCCCTAAGAAGACATCACCACCATCATATTTCTCATACTCGCAGAACCACTCTCTATGGGGAGTGAAGTGAAGGGATGCACTTGGGTCAATCAACCATGCCTCATGATCTACATGTGTACTTGAAGAAGCCAAGTACACATCCCCACCTTCATTTGAAGTGGTTTTCGCCTCTGTAGAAGGAGCATCATCAAATCCTTTTCCTTTATCAGGAGCTTTAGATTTACAGTCCCTTTTGTAGTGCCCTTCCTTTTCGCATTTCCAGCACACCACCTTTACAGGTTTTCCTGGAGACTTAGATCTCCCTCTAGATTTAGATCTCTCACTCGATGACTTATTTTTGTTTCTATTCTCAGACCTTGCTCGTATAGAAAAGGCATCACCATTGTGGCTCTCCATATCTTTCTGTCTCATCTCCTCTGTCAACAAGGTTAAGACTATTTTCATCAAACTGCAAGGCAGTTGCATTACTACCTATTGCAATAACCAAACTATCCCACGAATCTGGTAGAGAACACAACAAACTGATGCACTTATCTTCATTTGAAATTTTAATATCAACAGATGCTAACTTACTTACCACAGTATTAAATGCGTATAGATGCTCTGTCACCAAGTCTCCATCTTTCATCCTCAGGTTATATAGCTTTTTCTGCAGGAATAGTTTATTCACCAGAGACTTAGATTGGTACAAAGTCCTTAACTTGTCCCACAAAGCCTTTGTCGTAGCTTCCCCTGAGACATTCAGTAATACTGAATCTGAGACACACAATCGTATTGTGCTCTTTGCCTTCCGATCCAACTTCTTCCATTCTTCATCAGTCACTCCCATTGGTTTAGTGCCAGGATCTACCGCGATCCACTGATCTTTATCCACCAACAGATCCTCCATCTTGAGTTTCCACAACTCAAAACTCTGACCATTAAATTTCTCGATCTCTATCTTTCCACTGCTCGCCATCTTCTTTTACCACCAGAATCAATCTCCCATTGAACAAGGTCTACCATAGGCCTGAGCAAAACCCCTCAGCAACAAAGGAGTCCCCTTGAAGCCAAAACAGCTCTGATTCCAAATGTAGGTTTTAACCCCGTACAGAAATTACCTACATACGAATTCTAAAAACAGAGAAAATAAACAATGCAATAACATAACACGTAAAACACATATACACAGAGATTTTCCCCTGGATCCCAAAACTGGGACTACCAGCTTTATTTTTCATTATGTTCCTTTCAATGTTATAATACATATTTATACATGTCGAAGCATCCAACACCATGGACTGAAAACCATCGCGTCCAATAGCATGGACCGAAAACCATCACATCCAAAAACATGTGCAAAAATCATGCACAAAACCATAGGTGGGTCCGCCCATCCTAACATAGGGTCCAAAACCAAATTTTTCCGGTGCGCTACCCCGGACCCCATAAAGTGGGGTTATGGGTACACCTCAAACCCCCTGTGACCCCCCCCCCCCAACGGCCCGCTACACAATCGGCGCAACGAAGGGGGGCTCTGCCCCCCCTCTAACCCCCCAGTTAACTTCGTGGGCTAGTCGTGGAAAGAATATAACACAACCCAACATTCATCAAGAAATAGAATTAAATATCTGATCCCATCATAATAAAGCAGATCACATACCTTAGAAGTTATGAAACTAAGTGATTTTGTGGTAGAAACTTCATATAACATGTTTTGCCTATTTTCCAGTTCTTCCTTGGAATATGAAGTATAAGAATTGTCTTGTTCCCAGCCCAATTTGCCATCTGCAGTGGAATTAATCCAATCTTCTTCTTTAGCTGTTATCTAATAAATTTTGTCCACATTTGTGTCACAATGCTCATCATGGACAGACTCTGTATAGTGCACTCCTTCTAAGGGGTCTAGAGGGACAAACGCCCTCATATCGTCTTTTTTGAACACCATTTGTCTCTTCTTCAAATTGATTATTGCTAAATTATTGAAATACCAATCCAATCCAAGTAGCATCGAATAAAGGTTTCTATCATCTACAATTTCAATCACTTCAAAGTCTGCAATGGTTCGAACTCCTTTGATGTCTACTATGATGTCAAGTAACCTTCACATAGGGACAATCTTCTGTTGGTTGGCCATTCTTAACTGTATCAGTGACCACCGCAACTTCGGTCTTCCCATTAACTCCCAAGTTTTCTTAGGTAACACGTTGGCATCGGATCCTAAATCCAAGATTACTTGATCCATATCATATTCCCCGATCTACGCAGTTAACCTCATCTCCTTCCCCATTCTCTTCTTGTGTCGATGTCTTCGCAGTACCTCTTTATCAACGCAGGAATTTATCAACTCCTGGATTCCTTCGAAAACCTTCTAATACCTCAAAAACTTCATGAAAGTCTGTAAAAGTGACTTCAAAATACTTGGATCTAATTCTTGCGTCGGAGTAGACACTTTGTCACAGTCCTTATTTGGCATTAACTTCGGTTGTGCACTAGATATTGAAGCCCCAGCATCCATGAAGCTTTTCTTCGCACCCATGAATGTTTCTTTTTTCCTTTTGGACACTGAACCCAGGGGATTTTTCTGTGGTCTTTCTTACCCATATCTCTTCTAATTTCTTCTTATGTCTCCCGTCGCATCTCCACTCCTTGTTACGATGTTGATGCATGATTCATCCTCCCTTGGCTCAGCAGTCATCATTTGAATATTTTTTGCAAGCTATTGGTTCCTTTTCTCCTGCATCTTTGCGATAAGGACAAGACATTCTTCCATTACGTGATCAAAAGATTTTGTAGTAGCTACATGTTGTACTAGGGTTCTAACAGTTTCTTGTAAAGTGTCCTGCCTATCCATAGTTATAACAAATAATCTAGCCGTGTCCTCGACCAACTCCTCTTCCTCCTCCTCCTCCTCATCCTTGGAATCATCCTCGACTAGCATGTTGTCCTGGGTCCTCGTGTGTATTTCCTTCAACTTGTAGTCTATAAGCATCAGTAATGTGCCCCATCATCAAGTCATAACTTCGAAAATTTCCCTCATCATGGCCCACTGACTTACAAAAGTTGCAAAATAGCTTCTTTGGGGTCTGCACGTACTTCTATTATAAATAGCAATCCCCAGAGCGATGTTGGCCTTTTGTTCTACAAATCTTACACCATAAACTTGATCTTGGGTTTACTAGATTAAGTGCTCCACTTGCCAAGTAATCTCTGAACACAGGGCATTGATCCTTATAATGGCCCTCTGCTTTGCATTTTGTACACCACACTTCTGATATAGTTTCTTTACCTTTCTTGAGATCTTGCAATTCCAAGGTCAAATTTGCTAGCTGACTCTAAATTTTCTATACTCCTACATGAGTATCTCCAATTGGCGAGGCTTCCAACTTCATTGCAATCTCCAATGCTTCGGTTTGAGTCGTGATCTTTTGTTGCATCAAGGGTAACCTGATATGTGGCAGCAACACAACTATAAACCATTCTTTATGTTGTTCTGGGGGTATGTTAAAGCTTACTTGTCCCATTAACACCTTGAATCGTTGATCCAACTCCCACACAGACTCAGTAGTCGTCTATTTGATTTCCTTCAGCTCTGTAATGCACTGTGATTCTGATTTCGACTTCTTGAATTCTAATACCAGCGCTTTCTTAATATCATCCAATGAAGCAACTTGATTAGTCACAGAATACTTCATGTACCATGTCAATGCTCTTTCTCACAGTGTCGTGATGAATTTTGCCTTCTTTACATCTTCATCAGTGTTTTGTCTTGTTTTCCATACTACGTTAGCTACAAACCAAAACTGGTCAGGATCCTCTGATCCAAGTCCTCTAAAGATATACAACTTAATGTCATCACCCATTTTTCTTCTTGGGGGGTTAGGGGGAGGGGATGGGGGGTAAGGGGAGTAGATGGATGGGGAATCCGAAAGATGTCCTGATTTTTCTCAACTCCTAACTTCGACACACCTTCAGGATGTGAAGGGGAATACCGTGAGGTTGTGGGGTTAATTCCTTCTTATTCACTCTCAAACCCACCTAACAAGGGACTATATTCAGTCTTAATAAAGTTCTTTGGTCCGTGATATACTCTATATCGCTTTCCACTTTGCGTAGACCCTAATCCTGGTTCATACTTATTCCCTCTTCATCCAAACATTAATCTGACTGCATTCGTAGTACGCCCTTTTCACACAAAAGAATTTTAATCCACAGCTTCAAAGAATTTAGGTACTTACCTCGCAGACCCTTGAAAAATCTTCGCTCAACTTCGTTGTAAGATACAGTTGTGTCTATTGCGAATTCAGTAATAAATCCTCCCAGGATACTGTCAATCCAAAAATCAACCACTCTTGAGATACTGTTGTTAGTATTCTTGAGTCATTGTATCAATTCAAGGCTCCACGCGATAGGTTCGTCGTTTTTGAAACAAGTCTTATGCTCGGTCAAATTTGATACCCATTCATATAGTTCATTAGAAAATGTCACGTAGAAGATCTTGTGTTGTTCTATAGAAAGATACTTTTGTAACCATGCTTCAGTCAACAATCGTGGATTTCTATTTTCCTGAACTGTAAATTCTTGCTCTTTTTTTTCAACCCACTCCTGGATTTCCTTCTTCAATGGATTCCAAAACATATCCCTCAAATAGATCTTGGTCCCAGCAACAGAACCATTTGTTGGCTTAAGGGGCTTGGACCTAGGTTCAAAGTGTACTACGCACCAACAAAACTCTCAACCACTGGCCCTTTTAGAAACGAACTGCAAACATATCGTAGTCTCACCCGAAGCAGTTATGGGAGGTTGTAGAACCAGGTTTCTATAGCCAAAGGGATACTACGTTGTGTAACACCCTCCTCCAACATCTACCTAAGCAACCGTCCAGTCGGGGTAAACATGCAACGAGAAACTACTATAATATGATTCAACCTCCTAGGTAACCTTAAGGAAATGGAATCGACAGAAACACAACACACAGACCTCCCTCAGGTGCTTTAGGAATCCTAAGAGCTAATCCACGACTCCGGGTACCCAACCCCTTAGTTAACCTAGTATTTAGATGAATTAAACCCAAAGTCACTCCCATGAAAAGGCATGCATGTGACTGTAACCCTATAGTCGCTCTCACAAGCTTGCTTTCCAGTGACCAGAGACCCAAATTGTCAGTGCTATGCCAACGACTATGGGATTTGAGCCACTTTTTCAGGCCCAGAACCCAGGTCACTACCCAGAATTGAATCATCTCTTCAAATCAGTAAAATAAGATGGAAATGACAATACTAAAGCAAATACTTGTTCAAGACCTTGATTGGACCCCTACTAGCCATGACATACATTTTGTCAAACACTTAGTAAATATGAAACCTACAGGTGTAAATAAAAAAAATAAGCATAGGGGTCTCATACTTATCTGAGATTCGCTATGAAGCATTGTCTCCTTATCACATTATCTGCCATTTCATCCATTAGGTCATGGATACATTGATCATTCAATAACAAGTAAGGTCATGATGAGATCCATACATAGTTGTTGTCATAAAATACATACCTAACTAGCATAATAGAGACATAAATACCAATTAAATCAGAGCCATATAAACCACATATAATCCAGTATAATTCTCATGGAAATACAAGGAGATATCACCTTTCATAAATGATGAAAAATCCAAACCCCGAATGGGACTTCCATGTTCCACCTGACTGTAGAATGGTTAAGCCAAATCTCTCTTCATCCATTCACCCCTATGCCATATTCCAAGCATTAATGTGGGATCTCATAGAACACATCAATCAAAACTCATCCAGGGCTTCTAGAGGCCATCTATGTCAACCCATAAAACAGTGATTCCACCTTAGGGTCGGAAATCACCAAACCATCATCAAATCAATCTCTATCCTAGCCCTCCAGGGCTCCAGAGTGTTTGTTCCAACCTGACTTACTCGACTAGTAACTCAACCCATGGCTACTGCCGGGCTCCAGAGCATTTTTCCAACCAAGGCTCCACTACTAGTAACTCAACTTACAACTGTTGTCGGGATCCAAAGCGTTTGTCCAACCAAGGCTCTAGGACTAGTAACTCAACCCACCAAGGGCTCCAGAGTGTTTATCCAACCAAGGCTATGGGACTAGTAACTCAACCAAAGGTGTTCCAAGGCTCTAGGGTGTTTGTCCAACCAAGGCTACGAGAATTAGTAACACATCCCAAGCTAAGGAAACATGAGAACCAACAAAAAACAATGCAAATAAATCCATAAAACCATGGTTATCCAGAAAATGACAAGGCTAGACAATCCACTGCCAATCCAGGCAATCCTCCATGCCAATGATAGATCATGACCAAAAATCGACATGCATATGCCATGCATGCCAAAACTAGTGAAAAAATCATACATTTAACTCGGTACTTGCAAGCAAATCTGATGTAGTTGTTGATCCTGATGCCTCCTTGCGCTTTCCTACTTTTCCTTTGCTTTCTTGCTCCAAGAATCCAAGTATGCCACACTCTTCAAGAGTGCTCCAAGAAAATCTAAGCATCTGAGAGTATGAGAGAGAGAATAATGAGAGAGAGCTCCAACACTGAATAGATCAAGTCTGAGCCAAGAGCTTGTCAACTGATCCTTAGAAGCCTTTTTATGAATGAGGCCTCTATTTTCTTCATTTTCCATTACTTTCCTTCATTTTCCTCCTCACATACAACTTGTGACATTTCACCTTCCTTTTCTCCTAATTTCCATTATTTTCATAAATAAAATACCAATAAATGCCTCATGCCTTTCCAAAACCTTTGTCATTGCCTTTACCAGTTTCCTTAGCCATAATAAACTGAATCAACACCCATTAGTATGTTTCCCCCACCATTCAACTTTGAATACGTGTCCCATCACCATGGCCTTATATATTTTTACATGGAATTTTCACCAGGGTTGTTATAGAACCCTTCCCCTTGGGGAAACACCATCCCCGACGTTCAATGACACCTATAACCAACAAAATAGTTGAAAACAATACCCATGGAGCTTTATAACATAACTCGTTGCAGTATTTACAATGACCATCTATTAAAACATGAAAAACATACCTTACTGGAGCTTTATAACACAACTCATTATCGTATTTACAATAACCACATATAAACATACACATTTAATTCAACTAGAAAATAACCATACTATCTATGGAGCTTTATAAATCCAGCTCAGTACAGTATTTACAATAATATATGCATATACACATTTTCTCAACCAACAAATAAAAAGATACAATGCCTGCATCCGCAACAATGGAATCCAGAGGCTCACACCTCCACCCTCAAAGTAATACTAGGATTCACCTCCTTCCTAAGAAGTCCATAATCCACTGTAAATTCATAGCTGCATCCAATGTCCAGCGCTATAATCCCGCACCACTTATCCTCTCAATGAACAGTTACTAGCTCATTGTTCTATGGCACACTCCCAATGTGCATCTGATTCCATTTGGTAATGCTAATGACCAAAACAAATCCATTTGTGACCTTTCCTTCTCTGCTACATACACCCTCAGGAAATCCAGTCACCCCTTCCGTGCAGTCACTCACCTTCCAAGTTCCACTGGCATCCCCATCTCAGGTAGCCCATCCCTTTGCAAGGCTTCCTTGCATCGAAAGATACAAAAACCAAGGCATATCCCTGCCTCAAAACCATCATACCAGTCATAGCATGCTCATGGAAATCAATGGACACTATTGGGTACCAGTGTCCCACAATGGCCCTATTCCTTAAGTGCTTTACCAACATATTGTTTCCTGTTTCAATTCATTTGTTGTTGCTACTAATTCTTGCAGTCGATTTCAACCACCCAACTAAAAATTTCATGCATTCATGTACCAATCACATAACTTCCATTAGATTTAAAATAAATTGAAATAAATTCACATCATACCTCATTGGTAGCTCGTCCATAAGCTACACTTGCAATCATGTTTACTTCCTATCACAACAAGTCAAACTAGCATCTTTGACCAAATCAACATGTATAAAAACAACACATCAAGTTAGCTTAAACATAACCATCATAGATAAAAATCATAAATCACATGTAACTATCATAAACCAGAATCATAGATCAACCGTAATCATCATAAACCACATGTATAATACTAATATTTATCCTTCATTGATCCTTACTTCTGCCTTTGTTATTTCTGACACACACTGGATCGATTGCCACACTCGAAAAACACCATGTTCCTTCTCCTCAACCATGTATACATACACATAGTGTGCATCACACACATACAACCACATACGACATACAACACCATGAAATACATTCATCTACACCCGACATACCACACCATGAAATACATGCATATACACCTGACATACAACACAACTCATACATCTATACTTGATGTACAACGCCACACAATACATGTACCCAAACAAAGTACAACACAATGAATACACATGTCACGATACCACGAATACACAATACACATGTGTAGTACCACATGCCCGCAACACAACATGTATGACATGCACCCAATACCACACGTGCACCAGTACCATATGTACAATATGTACACAGTACCACTTGTACACCACACCACCTGCATAACGTGTGCACAACATCACATGTAAACAGTTCCACCTGCACAACGTGTACACAATGCCACATGAACACTACACCACTTGTACAACGTGTACACAATACCACATGTACACAGTACCACATGCATGACATGTACGTGACACCACATGTACATAGCGCCACATGCATGACATGTACACATCACCACCTGCACACATCGTCACTTGTACAACATGTACACAGCACCATATGCACATAGCACCTTGTGTACAATCATGCACACCACACCATATGTACATAGCACCATAGGTACCACATGTACATATCATCATCTGTACACAGCACCACATATCCAACACACGCAAAGCACCATATGCATAGAACACCGTACATCCATCATGCACACAATACAATATGTACACAACACTGTATATCCAACATGTACATAGCATCTTCTGTACCCAACACTGAATATGCAACATTCATACAACACTAATAACACCCTGTACATAAAATTGCATAAACAACATGCACACACACTACATATGCACAATATTGCATGTGCACAATCATTACAGATGCAACATGTACACCATGTATGACATATGCACAATAGTAATACCACACATCCAAAACCACACTACCTCTGCCAAGCAACCTTGCTTCCAGTGTCTTATCCATGCTTGTTCCAACATGCCACAGACCACATTGCTTTCATTTTGCTGATATATTCCTCGGTATATCCTGTACATAACATAGACATAATATAATTACATAATATCAAATCATAAATACATGATACTAACCTCATATATTTGTCATGACTACTCTTCCACTTGATTCCTCATAGCCAGGAACTTATTCATGCCATTCGCCTGCATAAGCAATCATTCCGCCACAAGAATGATTCCTAACTACCCTGTCAAACAGTGACATAGATACATAGATACATACATATATAATCATTATCATAAAACGATCATCATCCTGTCAGACAACGATATACATACATACATGTATACATATATAAACATCAGCATAATCATGATCATAACATAATTACTAGAATCATAAGGTCTAGGTTAAGAGAACTTTTTTTATTCATGCACAACATTGAGAACAATCGTTTCCAATCATAGCAAAGGCATTTGACACCACCAACCCATTTACTTTACCTTTTTTGGTTACCTTTCTCATGACTATACTGCCACTGTCCATTTACAACAATGGACCCAACCAGTCCAACTGGCAGTCATAGCTTACCTTTCTTTATGCCTACTCATGCACCGAGCCTCATCTATGTCTTACATTACCTGTTGATTACCACACAACTCTCCCCAAGCTCCATTAAATTTCCTCTTTCCAAAACAATTCCCAAGACACTCAAAACATAAAAGGCAAGACAAGAACAACCAAGAAGGAAACCATGAAACCAACAACGACACCACAACCCAAGTGGCATGGCCATGCATGAGACACAAACAAAACCGCAATCAAGCACAATAAAGCACCAAAAGACCAAAAGCACAAGACTATCAACAAACATCATGACTCAATCCCCATGGTTCCCAAGGAAAGCTCAACTGGATCCTTCTTCGAGATTTCATGGCAACCTCTCTTGCCATGCAACTCCCTACATCATACTTCCATCAACACATAACTTTCAATGCATAAATAAACATAACAACACACTAGTTACCTTACCTTCTTGTGTCAGGCACTTTTCTTGTAGTTGATCACATCCACATCATCTCTCAAGGGACTCCAATTCCCTTGACAATCCACTTATAACTAGAGACTGGCTAATATACTGGTCAAGTACTATAACACATATCCACATAATGTCAGATAAAATCAAGGTTAAGAAGACTTCCTGTATGCAAGGCACTCATTCATTTGAATTAGGGTTTCCAAACATAGCCAAAGGAATTCTTGTCGAATTCCTTTCTTTTACCCTTTTTTACCTCGTTGCAATCAAGGCTTACTATGTACTGCCACACCACCCAACTGTTAGTTATATAAACATATCAACTATTACCTTTTCATACTAATACCAAACATATTTCCTACATTGTTTACACATGTCAACCACATGTTCCCAACATCAACACAATCATATGTATCAATTTGAAATCAACCTTTACCAAGACTAACAATCATGTCATAATCCATAGTCAACTCATGGTCATTAGACACAATGCTACAATGATCACTTACTACACTTCAAGTACATATCAATTGTCTCAACACATATGTATTAGTACAATCATCTTAAAACAAGATCATTTCGGCAATAAATATTATAAACACAGACTCATATTATGCAATTCATTAAACATTCAACCAACTTGTAAGCATACCATGTTAAATAAATCAACTAGACGACATAATAGACACCAAACACTGAAACACCAAATAGACAGCATAATCAAACATTCAAACACTAAATAGATGACATAAGAAATCTCCTACCTTAATGTATCTGAGGGGAGGCTATCTTGTTTGCACAATCAATCTAGTTAGCAAGATATAACTTTACAACATGTCAACTCAAACATAAATAACATCACGATATCCATAACACTAACTAATTAACATGTTCACATCATAAGTTCATAAGCATTTATCATTTATGCATAGCAATCACATATGTACGATCAGTCTATATTAGTAACACACAATGCAACACAATAAGTCAACTCATACCTGAATGTCGTAACCCTAACCATCTGCATAGGCCAATCTCATTTAGCATGATACATATGACATCAAGATCTTAATGAAATAACCCTAATCATCAAGTTACTAGCATATAACAACCATAATCTATATATCAAGCTCATCGACAACATATAACCTAATTGTCAAGATAACTGTCATATAACAACAACAAGTTAACCTATAACATACTCATCAACAACATATAACATAATCATCAGGTTACCTAATATAAAACAACAATAGAAATGCATACAACTACAGGTTACTATCCTTCTTTACTATTTGACACATGTGCATATAACTACACTAATCAACTAACATTTATCATGAATGTAACCATAACATAAAAATACATCTACATAAACCTAATGTATATAAACCTAATGCATATGACAATCCTTAACTTACATACCTGCATGCCAAACATACAATACCTGTATGACGATCTTCTCTTACCCCAAAGTCTAATGTTGCAACCTCATTATGATGATTTGCATCTCCTGCTCTATCTCAGCCAACACATTAGCATCATAACAACCAATAGCATCATGATGACCTAAATTGCATATAATGACTTCACAAGGCATGTTTGACCTACTATTCATGCATAACTATAACAAGGACCATACATGCATAACAACTGCATATGGACACATAACACATGAGTACAAAACCATATGCACACCATTCTACCTAGAGTCCAGTTATCAATGCATGACTATATCAACTACACAACCATGACCTCATGCATGGCAACAACAACCACCTCACGTGCGTTTGATAACATGTGAACACTGACATGTGTAAAAATGCATAGTCAACCATACATACATGAAGACATACTCCACGACAACACCTTCAACCTTCACATGGCAACATCACTACAACCATGATCAACACCATGAAAATGCAACAAGCACATGGGATACATGCATAAGGGACACATATGCGACCAACATACAAGCATGATCAACACAATGCAAGGAGAGGGAAACCATGTTATGATACCACTCTATAACACCCTCCTCCCAAATCTACCTAAGCAATCGGCTAGCCGGGGTAAACATGCAATGAGAGGCTACTATGATATGACTCAACCTCCTAGGTAACCTTAAGGAAATGAAATCGACGGAAACACAACACACAAACCTCCCTTAGGTGCTTAAGGACCCCCAGGAGCTAATCCACGACTTCAGGTGCCCAACCCTTGAGTTAACCTAGCATTTAGATGAACTAAACCCAAAGTCGCTCCCATGACAAGGCATGCATGCGGCTGTAACCCTATAGTTGCTCTCACAGGCTTGCCTTCTAGTGACTAGAGACCCAAATTGTCAGTGCTATGCCAACGACTCTGGAATTTGAGCCACGTTTTCAGGCCCAGAGCTCAGGTCATTGCCGAGAATTGAACCATCTCTTCAAATCAGTAAAATAACATGGAAATGGCAGTACTAAAGCAAATATTTGTTCAAGACCTTAAATGGACCCCTACTATCCATGACAAACATTTTATCAAACACTTATTAAATATGCAACCTACATGTGTAAATAACAGATCTGAGCATAAGGGGTCTCATACTTATCTGACATTCGTTATGAAGAATTGTCTCCTTATCACATTAGCTTCCATTTCATCCATTAGGTCATGGATACATTGATCATTCAACAACAAGTAAGAACATGATGAGAGCCATACATCGATGTTATCATAAAATACATACCTAACCAACATAATAGGGAAATAAATACCAATGAAATCACAACCATATAAACCACATATAATCCAGTATAATGCTCATGGAAATACAAGGAGATATCACCTTTCATTAATGATGCAAAATCTAACCGTAGAATGGCTGAGCCAAATCTCTCTTTAGTCATTCACCCCCATGCCATATTCCAAGCATGAATGTGGGATCTCATAGAACACATCAATCAAAACTCATCTAGGGCTTCCAAAGGCCATCCACCTCAACCCATCAAATAGTGGTTTCACCTCACGGTTTAACATCACCAAGCCATCATCAGATCAATCTCTATCCCATCCCTCCAGGGCTTTAAAGTATTTGTTCCAACTCGACTTCCAAAACTAGTAACTCAACCCACTGTTGCTGCCGAGGTCCAGAGCATTTGTCCAACTAAGGCTCCATGGCTAGTAACTCAACCCACAACTCTTGTCGGGCTCTAAAGCGTTTTTCCAACCAAGGCTCCAGGATTAGTAACTCAACTTACCAAGGGCTCCAGAGTGTTTTTCCAACTAAGGCTATGAGACTAGTAACTCAACCCAAGTTGTTCCAAGGCTCTAGAGCATTTGTCCAACAAAGGCTACAGGACTAGTAACTCAACCCAAGCCATTACAAGGCTTCCAAAACGTTTGTCCAACCAAGACTACAGGAACTAGTAACTCAACCCAAGCTAAGGAAACATGAGAACCAACCAGAAACAAAGAAAATAAACCCACAACATCATGGGTATCCATAAAATGGTAAGGCTAAGAAATCTACTACCAATCCAGGCAATCCTCCATGCCAATGACAGATCATGACCAAAAATACACATGCATATGCCATGCATTCCAAACTAGTGAAGAAATCATACATGCAACTATGTGCTTGCAATCAAATCTGATGTAGCTGCTGATCCCGATGCCTCCTTGCGCTTTCTTGCTCCAAGAATCAAAGTATGCCACACCCTCCAAGAGTGCTCCAAGAAAACTCTAAGCATCCAATATTATGAGAGAGAGAATAATGAGAGAGATCTCCAAAATTGAACTGATCAAGTCGAAGCCAAGAGCTTGCCAACTGATCCTCATAAGCCTTTTTATGAATGAGGCCTCTATTTTCTTCATTTTCCATTATTTTCCTTCATTTTCTTCCTCACATGCAACCTATGATCTTTCACCTTCCTTTTCTCCTAATTTCCATTATTTTCATAAGTAAAATAATAATAAATGCCTCATGCCTTTCCAAAGCCTTTTCCATTGCCTTTGCCAATTTCCTTAGCCATAATAAATTGAATCAACACCCATTAGGATGTTCCCCCACCATTCAACTTGGAACATGTGTCCCATCACCTTGGCCTTATATATTTTTACATGGAATTTTCACCAGGGTCGTTACACGAAGTGGCACCCATGTGTTTTCTTATATTTTATAATGATTTACAACTTCACATACATAAAAGACTTTGTGTTGATGCTTTACTTTACAGATTTGCACTAATTACATAAACATATCATAGAACAATATAACATGTATTCTTTCATATAAATAAGTAAAAAAATGCATAACAGTGCATATGAACACAAATTATGAATACAGATACACAAGACTTCACCACAACTTCTTCTTCTTTATTAAGATAGATCTTTATGTACATACAACTCCTCAACATGCGCACCCAGCTGCAAGTAGTTGGCGCATTCAGCTGCAAGCAGTCTGCGCACTCAGCTGCAGACTCTTCCAAGGCCTCCACGCACTCAGCTGCAGAGCCTTTCCTTAAGACCTAAACAGAGAATAAAAGACTCGATCACTTAAGTTCTCTCTATCTTATCATCTACTTATTCCTCTCGACAAAGCATTACATTTCCTTAAATAAATTTAATTGCTACAAAAACCATGGTCCACATACCATGGACTCAACAAAACAATGTGCTACAACCCCGATACCCATTACAAAATGAGGGGCTTCAACCCACCCTGAAGCCCCTAGACACTTGCGCGGTAAATACAAGTTCATGGACTCCGCACACTCCGCTCGTTAAAAATGCAAAGTCTTCGACCAAAACTAGACCGTGTTGGGCCGCACCAAACAACATAGGAAAAGAGATAATGGATACAATGGACCTGCCATTCTCATGACAAGATATGATGGGTGTACCAAATGGGAGACATGTCAAAAATGGGTGCTCCCTTGAAGCACTTTTTTATGCTCAACTTCATAAACTTTATGGTTTTATATTTTCAAGTAATATGAATAATGTCAACATATAAGCGACCCTAATTGTATGATACATCGTCGCCAAATTTTGTATTTTATTCCTTTGTTATTTGTAACCTTAAGAGAGGCTTCAAGTTACATGAAGGAAATTTATGCATATGCATATTCCTTTAAAAGCTACAATCTAGATTGGATCATTATATTATTTTCCATCCATATTAATGCTTTTACAGTGGAAAAATTGAGGAATCAACTCACAGGACCATTTTAACCAGCAAGTCGTAGTTTGATGAATTGGAGTCTAAAACATTCTAGAAGTAGCTTGAGGCATAAAAATATCTTTTTTGGGGGTGGGGGGTGGCTGGGGGGAGGAGGGATAAGCTTATTGCTTATGCGTTGCATCCCTAGCACTATTCCACACATAGATACCTTTCCAGCAATGCAAGAAATACCTCAAACATAGTACGCATGCAAAATTTATGCTACTCAAAAGTTGACACTCCTGTTTTGACCACCATGATTCAAGAGCATGCAACATCAACCCTTGTTATTCATGGAAAAGGTACGAGCCACATGCTCATGATGAAGAAGACCTAGAAGACTCAATATTGTAACTCTAGTTAAGAGTTGAAGAAATCAAATTTAATCATTATTAGGCTATCAAGCTATGTTATAAGCAATCCATTAGGAGGAAAAAAGGTAATTAAATGGAATATAATGAAACCCTTATATTTGAGTGCATTTTGTACCATAGATTAGTAGAGTAGTTAAGAGTAGATAAAAAGATAGAAAATAGAGAGGGTATGTGTATTATAATAGCCCGTAGGCCATAGGTCTCACTTTTTTGTAGTTGCATTCATTTCCATTCAAAGAAAGAGAGAGTAGTTGGGTTTTTTCCATAGGGGTTTCCTAGGTCATATCTTGTGTTATTATGGTTGTGAGTGATTGTATTTGTGTTTGTTCTCTATTTTTCATATTTTCTATATTGCATGCATAAGCATTACACAATGATTAAGAAATCTAGAAATCCAAGGAAAAAATAACTCTTATACTGTAGATTTTGGATTTTAAGATAAATTTATCAAATACGATGCAACGAATAGTCCAATGCAATATCCATGAAATTTTTATTGATCAACCTAATAGAAATCTTCTTCTTTTTTTCGTTTTTAAATAATCTTTGTGAATCAATAACTCGTTGGAGTAATGTGGACAAGGTCCAAGATCAAGCCTTTGGGCTACCACTATAACACTACGAGTATATTCAACATCTCACTAGCTAAATATACCAATAACTTATGACTTAGCAAGAGACAAAACGTCTCGACCTCATTGGAATGGAATCCATCAAAAGAGTCATCTAATCTTTAAGCCTTATCACAATAGAACAAACATTTCCCTTTGAATTAGAAACTAAGTAAATAAGAAAATATAGAAAAAACAAACCATGCAAAATCTGATTTTATTGAAAAAAAAAATCATAAACACACTAAAATATGTAAATTTAATAAACATAAGTTAACTAGATATTATATTTATATTTTTCCATTAGATGTTACAACTATGAATCATAATCCTTAAAATTTATAAAAATAAAATAAATATTAATAATCAATAATATTATTTTTCATCATTAATAAAAATAATATTGTACATAACTAGACATACTTGGGGTGAATATATCCTTTGCCCTGAGATGTTTATTTATTATTTATTAATTCAAATATAATTATAATTAAGGTTTTATTTTGATCCTATGAGACCATGCAAATTCCATTCCTTAGAATGATTTCTCTGAAAAGATTGGGACATTCTCTACTAACTTGATAATGGTGCACAATAATCTTCAAACATTTACCACTCAACCACTCAAATTAAATAGTTATTTGTCGTTCAATATTCATAAATAATGCTTTGGAACAAAACTCGTAAGTATATGTAATTATTCTTAACACCATCATTGTTAATATATTCATAATCATAGAATATGTTCTTGAAGAATATCGTAACTTTACTAATGTCATAAGTTTTCTTTGCCTTGAATGTGGTACAAGTAAGGAATTGAGTGTAATTAAAATTATTCATATTTGACATGAGAAGTAACTTTATATTTTAATTTTTTTCTATTTCATATATTCCTTGTCCCTTTGTATCAATATAATCACAAGAAAGTTAGCTTATATTTTAATATTAATTACAAGAAAGTTGGCTTATATTTTAATATTCTAAAGATAAAGATTTTAACATGTTTTTTTGGGTACTTAAAAAGCCAATCTCTAACATATTGATGCATAATTGGAATATTATGTTGAGGGGTGACACGGTTTATTTTAAAATGAAAAAATAATGTTTTATCATTCATATTTAAACAAAATTAAATCTTTTGAATTTTAACACAAAAAGTATGATGAGATATGGTGCATGGTGGCGACGATGTCATTCGCTAGGGTTGTATGCAGTCACCTGCAAAGCGCTGATGCTATCAGCTGGATCGCTTCGGGCAGATCCATGAAGCCAGGGCAAGGTTTGAGAAGCCTGCGAGGAGTTTCTCCTTGTGAGGTGGTAACTCTCAATCCTGAAGTTTGGCGGGAGACGGTCAGTGGTTTCAGATCTGACCAGTTGATCAAACGCACGCACCAAGAATTTCCTTCTGACACACGCAGATCTGCGTTTCTTTCACTAAATCTGGTAGAGACCTCCTCGGCAAGAGCGGATCTGGTTTTTTTTCTACTATCATGCAAGATCTGCAGAGGTCAAAGTAATGACGGCTGAATACATATGAAATCATGGAGGGCCAAATCATGGAGGGCCAACATTTTGTCTTTGCTTGAGTTGGTGATGTGGGTGCGTTGTGAACTGTGTTCGAGGGAGCGTCATACACAGGGGATGGAACCTTATATCACGTTTTTCAGATTCGAACACGTAATCTCCCAACAATTTGGGGCAGGCATTACATTGATGCCTTCCTCATGTTTTGGGACGAAATTTAGGCGGCATCCGCTGCAAAATTGGTAGTGATACAACGGTGGGAATTTTTTGCAAATAGATTCCAAACATCCAAAATTTCAGACTCAGTGGAAATTTCAGAATCAGTAAAAATGTGCAAAGTGAAATAGTCATAAGACTAAACCGGTATCCTTGCATTTGTAAGCGATTCGGTTTCTCCTTTCTTTACACTCACTACATGTGTAGATCCGGAGGGTATTATACGAAACCTTATTTCCTCAGATCAGAGTCACGACGTCTCAGATCTGGATCGTGGGGTTTACTTTCAAAAATTTTCGAAGACTATTAGCGGAAAATATCTCCTTATAAGTCCATTTAGTGGATGTAGTCTCAGATCTGAAAAAGTATACCGGCTAATATACAAAACCTAATTTATGAGGGCAGGTTATTGCGAGATGTCACTCAACTAAACGGGAATAATTGAGTATACCGGCTAATATACAAAACCTAATTTATGAGGGCAGGTTATTGCAAGATGTCACTCAACGAAACGAGTACGACATCGAGTGTAATTCTAAAATCATCATCAATGTGAGGTTGTGGGTGAGGTGGGGTGGAGTGGCCTCTTAGTGACGACCCTGAAAATCTCAGGGCTTTACCTAGTTGAGAAGACGGTGAAAGCGCTAAGCGTTAGATTTGATAGTAAAATTGTCAGAAATGAGTGGTCTGTGTTTTCACTTTTCTTCACGCGAGAGCCATTATTTGTCGATTTAATGGTTTTTGCATTAAGTTTGAAGATCTATATCAATGGATCTATATTAATTTGATTAAAATTTGTGATATTTCTCAAGGAACTTTTTGTGATTCAATTTTGACAATCAAATACTTGGAGTATGTCA
Source organism: Pinus tabuliformis (assembly GCA_031772625.1). Classification (NCBI taxonomy): domain Eukaryota; kingdom Viridiplantae; phylum Streptophyta; class Pinopsida; order Pinales; family Pinaceae; genus Pinus; species Pinus tabuliformis. Next base: position 891,489,710 of record CM062806.1, on the reverse strand, counting down.
TAATTGAAGGATTATGGTTTCATGGAAGGGTGGGTTTCTTTATAACTTCATGGTTTCTTGGTTTTGATGCCGTGACAATGGTAGTTACAAAGATGTTTGTATGGGTAAGGTTACATAATCTCCCATTCTCTTTTTGGCATCACCAAGCCTAGAAGGCATTGGAAATTCATTGGGGATATTTCTAAAGATAGATCGAGAAAGAATGGACAAAGGTATCTTTACTTTTGCTTGTATATGTGTGGAGATAGACTTGAGTAAAGCCTTCTGAGATCCCCCCACATGGTTCCAAAATTATCCTCATCCCATTCCCAGCAACTCTCTGTGGTATCACATTTGGCTTTCAATCCCTAAATTTGTGTGTTGGAAAATCTGGCTAGCCCGGAATGACTTGACATTCAATAATACTCCTTGCTTCCCTGCAAAAATAGCTGCTAAAGCTAAAGCTCTTCTCTTAGAATCTGTTCTTCAGCGTTTGTAAAAATCAAATTCTTCTCTCCTCCCTTCTAAAAAGAGCTAGTTGAATCATCTTAGCCCTCTCCCCAAAGGCAAATCTCTGATCCTCCCCCTTCCCAACCCTCACTGAGGATTAAGAGATCTAGAAGCCAGCTTCCAACTTTGGTGGAGGAACCAACTCAAAATTATAATTTTCTTTGACGGAGCCTCCAAGGGAAACCCTAGGGTAGTGGGCACTGGTGGAGTCATCTACTCCCAAGATTGCTTCAGCTAGGGGCTTGGTCATCATACAAATAACCAGGCAGAACTTCTTGGCCTCACAAAAGCCTGCCAAATTGGTCAGGAAAGAGGCATCAAAGATTATCAAGCATTTGGAGACTCAGAAATCCTCATCAAGAAGATCAATATGCAGAACCAGTTCAATAACGCCACACTCAACAAGTCTCTAAAAAGGCTAATGACCATACTAAAGGACTTTGAATCCTTTCAAATTTTCCACATTCTCAGAAGCTCGAATAGTGAAGCGGATATAATGGCAAACAAAGGCTGCCTTCTTGCATCGGGCGAACTCAACATCAATGACAATAGTATTATTCAAGCAAGTGTTCCTTAACCTGAGAAACAGAGTACATCAAGATGTATTAAGATGTAATATATTGCAGTGTAACAAGGTTGATTAGACTCCGGCCCAACCAAATCATAAATAAAACATACCCGTTTCAGTTAAAAAAAAAAAGCCTTCGAGATCGCATCTGACCCATATTTCAAGTGGACACAATGGTTAGATTTTGAAAACACTACTTTCAGTTACAGAATATGCCATCAGATAGGGAACTTGTAAAATGCATGCCCACCTTGTAAAATACATGCCCACCTTGTATAGGTTTTTTATTTTTTTAGATTTTTCATAATTTTTATTTTGGTGGACATGAGAAAAATTTAAATTCAATTTTGATGACTGATTGATAGCATTATACATCATACTGGGCTGTAGAATGAGCCTCTGGGCTCAACAAGCCAAAAAAAGGACAAAGAAGAGATCACAAAAGCCAAAGGCTTGACAATTTTCTAGATCTTCCTTCTTTTGATGACGAAGATGAAGAAATGGATGAAAGTCAGCAACAACTAGAGACACAAAAAAAAGGCTCTGAAATGGAGGTGGGAGAAGAGAAGCAGAAGGGCCCTGCCAAACATGCAAATAATTCCATTGGCTTAGTGGTGTTTTAGTGCCTTGGCAATCAACATAATGAAAATAACAATGGTATAGAAACAACAAATATCATAGTAGCAGAGCAGTAGAAGGTGGTCATACCCTTTCAAAAGGAAGTAGGGGGCATAAAGTGAACTCATACATATGAGAGTTCGGATTTAAACAAAGAAGCTTCCTGGAAGGTGGAAGACAATCAAGGAGTTTGGTGAAAGGTGGAAAAAAAGAAAGGAAAAAAATGGAAACTCACAAATTATTATTACACTTAGCCTCGACAATTTCATGTAATTTTTATTTTTATTTTTTTGTGCATTCATCCAAAAGACTGATCTGATTGAATGCTTTCAGGCAACTTCAAAATGTAATTTTGTTCCATGGTTTTTAGGGTGAATAAAATTAAGATTTTTTCTTCAGAAAAAGAAGAAGAAGATATGGTACATGGTAAATACTACAAACGGGCAAAGACCTAGAGACATTTGATAGGAGTGAAAGTCTTCCCTCTTACCAACCAACGAGTAATTCTAGATGGCATGATTATGGTACATGGTAAATACTACAAATGAGTAATTACGAGTAATTCTAGATGGCGTGATTATAGTACATGGTAAATATTACAAACGGTCGAAGCCCTAGAGACATTTGGTAGGAGTATACTACAAACGGTGAAAGTCTTCCCTCTTATAGACCAACGAGTAATTATGAGTAATTCTAGATGGCCTAATTGTTGTGTTTGTTGTGTGTGGAGCATGATTGTTCAGAGGTCTTTGTTTTAGCCGGATGTATACCCCAGGAAGTTTGTACACCCCTCCACGCGGGGTCCGGGGGGCCGATCCCCCCTGGCTGGGGGTCCGGGGGCTCGGGGGTAGCGCCCCCGAAGCTAAAAACAAATGTAAAATTGCTTTGTAAAAGTATAGTAATTTCTAGTCAATCTGGGCGGTTCATTAGGCGGATGATTTGATGGTAGAACTTATGTTTAGTTTAGGGTTTTTTGCCCTAGAAGGCAACCTGTCTCTTTGTATGAGGGCATTGTATTTGAGGCTGTGTAATAGATGTGTAGACTGTGAGCGAGAAACAGAGAGGTGAGACTGTGAGAGAAAACAGAGGATATTACAGCGGATCTGTTGTAGGTTGTGTCTCTTCATTTTGCTGGATAATAGAAAGGAAGGACTGGCTGTTCAGGGTGGACGTAGCCCAAACTGGGTGAACCACGTATATCTGTGTCTCTCTTGTTTTATGCGTTTTCTCTGTTTATATTTCTGCAATATTTTATGTGTTCCATTGCTCCGTAATATATAATTTTATAACACTAATTATGGTACATGGTAAATACCACAAGTAATTCTAGATGGCATGATTATGGTACATGGTAAATACTACAAATGAAAAATTACAAGTAATTCTAGATGGCGTGATTATGGTACATGGTAAATACTGTAAAAGTAATTCTAGATGGCGTGATTATGGTACATGGTAAATACTATAAACGAGTAAATACGAGTAATTCTAGATGGCTTGATTATGGTACATGGTAAATACTACAAATGGTCTACTACAAACGGGGCCTAATTATGGTACATGGTACTACAAACGGTTACGAGTAATTCTACGGTACATGGTACTACAAACAGTTACCAGTAATTCTAGATGGCTTGATTATGGTACATGGTAAATACTACAAACAATTAATTACGAGTAATTCTAGATGGCGTGATTATGGTACATGGTAAATAATTCTAGATGGCGTGATTATGGTACATGGTAAATACTTCCTACAAACGCAAGTAATTCTAGATGGTGTGATTTTGGTACATGGTAAATACTACAAACGGTGGAAGTCTTAGAGACATTTGGTAGGAGTGAAAGTCTTCCCTCTCACGAGTAGAGACATTTGATAGGAGTGAAAGTCTTCCCTCTTACAGACAAACGAGTAATTATGGTACATGGTAAATACTATAAGTCGTGGAAGTCCTAGAGACATTTGGTAGGAGTGAAACGAGTAGGTAAATACTACAAAGAGTCGAAGTCCTAGAGACATTTGGTAGGGGTGAAATGAGTAATTATGAGTAGAGACATTTGGTAGACCAACTAGTAATTAGTACGAGTAGAGACATTTGGTAGGAGTGAAACGAGTAATTACAAGTAGGGACATTTGGTAGACCAACGAGTAATTACGAGTAAAGACATTTGGTAAGAGTGAAACGAGTAATTACGAGTAGAGACATTTGGTAGGAGTGAAAGTCTTCCCTCTTACATGATTTTTCTTGAGTAATAGTAATGAGTCAACATACATTCGCCCATAACAACCAACTAGTTTGACAATTGAGTTATAATAGATTTTCTCTAGATATAAAAGTTTGGCATTGGTGAGGATACATCATGGTCATGTCCAAGAATAACACTTGAATAGGGTGGGGAATTGAATCAATGATTTAACATCTAGGAGTGCCTTAACAAGGCACTTGATCACCATCTATCTAAGACCCTGTGAACAAAATTTATAGTTTTATAACTTATACATTTTTATATTAATAACACTTATCACCTATAAAAAAATAATACACAAAGTATAGAATTAAGTATATAAGTATTACATTGTAGTATAAAGACCATCTATTTTCACTATTTCTATGTTTTCTATTTCATAGAACTTTGCATAGGGTATAAAAGTGCATTATTGAATACCTCACTTTTTTATGATTTTAGTTAATTGAATTAGTGTTAGTTATATATATATGTTTCGTGATAAGAATATCATATTAAATAAAAAAATTGTGCTTGGATCATGGCTTATAGAGTAGATACATACAATGAAAATCTTTTGAGGTCAACCATCCTAACTTCACAATGGCCTTTATTTTAAAGATCTATTAGTTGTTTTACCATTCTAAAAGACACGTAGGGTTTTTGAGGTGTAGATTCTCCAAAAGACATGTAGATATAGACAAAATTTACATTGTATAATAAGCCCATTCTTAAGAAAATAGTTGCAAGGGAAAGAATACAATTTCTCAATAGGACTATTGTATCCAAGTTTGCAGCTTTATTGGCGAGATCATCTATAGCAAAAATTTTCATTTTTAACACAAAATTATTCATTTTTAACACATGGAAGAAGCTAATAGTAGAGAATGCTAGTTTCAGATTCTTGATTTGACTAGTAATACTTCACAACTTGCAATTCTTAGTGAAAGATCCATGAACAAGGTGATGGATAACAAAGTGCAAATCTCTCAACACCACCAAATCTATGATATTTTATTTTTTAGCCAAAAAGAGTCCTTGCAATAATCCATATGCCTATGCCTCATTGCCCAATTGCCTCACTCCCAGCTATACTCAATTTCATTTTTTCCATATCAATTGAAGATAACCCCACATTCTTACCACTCCATAATAAAATTAACAATTAAACACTCTCTATATAATAACAAGTTTTCATAATTAAGTAATATAAAGAAAAACTTAATCATTATAAAGAATAATGAATATCGTATTATAAATTTTTGTGTTTATATAGAACTTTTGTGTTTATATAGATATTAAATTTTATTTTCAAATCATTAAAATATTTATTAATTGGATTTATGAATTTTATAATTATTTTATTCAAATTTAAAATTTTCTTGGGTTGACGGCTGTCTTCCTCTCCATAAACCGGGTCATAATCGATCATAAATTGGGTCACAACCTAGGGAAATTCAGGGAATTTCGCATTACTTCGATCACTAATTGAGCTACCATTGAGACTTACTATATATATGTTCTTGGACATATAAAAATGAATAATTTTTTTTAATTAATAATTTATATTATGAATTACATCTCTTAAAGTAATTCATTTCTTTTAATACAACTTGAGTGGGCCTAATGGTTAAGAGCATGTGTTTCCTCCTAAGAGGTCACAAGTTCAAAACCAAAGGGTGGTAGTGTATGTATGCCTTCGTAGACTTAGCAGTCAAATCACTGTGTGGAGGCGGGTCCCTTGTCCCACAAACAAGGGGGTCTCATACACCATTGTGGTGTCTTGCTTGGTGGTGACTTTAAAATTTGATAATAATATGATTATGTTATTTTTAAGCATTTTTATATTGTATATATATATTTTTTCTAAGGAAGTCCTAGGGGCTAGAGTGAGGTTGTTGATACTAAGCTAGCCCACAAGTATACTTAATTAAGAGTTCATAAGGCACAAAGCCAATATAATAATATTCATAGGCATGAAGCCATTAGAACAATATTTATCATGTCACTAGTGGGAGTTTCCATTTAACCAACCAAGATAACCCCAATTGACCATCTTTATATTTTATACTATAATAATAAATAGTCTCAAGGGTTAGTTCAATTGGTGGAGTTCCTATTGCTAAAGCACTTTACTAATGGAAAGTCACAGGTCAATTCTCCTTGATGCCTTTGTGGTTAGGCTTTGCCAATAAATGAACGGTGTTGATGCCCTTGTGGTTAGGCTTTGCCAATAAACCACGGGTGCATGAACCCGTAGTCTAACCATAGTCTAACCAGCTTGGAAATTCCAACAAGTTTTTGATAAAATATGACAAGAATTAGTCTAACCAGCTTGGAAATTCCGACAAATTTTTGATAAAATATGACAAGAATTTTTGTAAACCCAGCTAGAAATTCCGACAATTTTTTGATAAAATATGACAGGAATTTTTGTAAACCCAAATTAGAGATGTTCTGGCAAGTTTTTGATAAAATATGACACGAATTTTTGTAAACCCAAATTACAACTGTCAAACTTCAAGATTTTGGGTGCCCAACCCCAGAGGTTTTTGATGGTGCTGAATCCATTTTCACCATCAAAATTCCAACAAGTTTTGGATAAAATATCACAAGAATTTTTGTAATTTGTCTTAAGATTTTGGGTGCCCTAGAAGTTTTTGATGGTGCTAAATCTATTTCCGTCAAACTTCAAGATTTTGGGTCCCCTATGGTTTTTGTTGGTGCTGAATCCATTTCCACCATCAAAAACACTATTCAAGCACTACTACTACTAGATTTTTTGATTTTCTTTTTTTATGGCAATTTTGACAATTTTGTCACCTAAATAGACAACACCAATAAAAAAATCCAAAATATCAAATACAATGAATAATACAAATTTCATCGTTTAAATATACAATTTTAACCCACTTTTCAATAAAAATAAATAAAACTTTTTAAATTTACAATTTCAACACAATTTTAAATAAAATTAACTAAAACATTTATTATGAAAACATAAAACACTTTAAATACGCTATCAATTACAATTAAAATGTCCATGGGCCAGATATGCAGTGTTTATACACCTTTACCATTCAAGATAGTTGTAAGTTCCCTCCGGAACATGGCATTTTCAAAATTTAAAATACTCATGTCGCATGGATGACGATTGGAAACGCCAAAAGTGGGTCACTGGCTCCAGTTGGGCCACAACTCTGTACGTGATGCTAACGCAAGTCAAATGGATTAGTTTAATGGTTAAGTATGTCAACATGGTGTAAGCTAGATTCCAAGAGAGTGCCTCGCACGTATTAATTGGAGCATCGAAAGCGGATACGGGCGGAGGATTTGGAAAGCAGTGGTACAGTCATACAGTCACAGGCATAGGCATGGATGCAAGCGAGGCAGAAGAAGTTTGGATTCGTTTTCCATACCTAACAGGGCCCTGCAGATCCATGATGGAGGACATTGCTGAATCCATTGAACAGCAGCTGGGTTCTTTTCTCCACCCAACAAGAACGCCACCAGATGTTACCCATTTCACCAGTCCCCGAGGAAATGCGGAAGGCTCCTTCATACTCAGATCTGGAGCAAATACATCGCAGGTAGTTTTGTTATTCTCAATGGGTTACGGCATTTTTTCTCCACATCGTTTTGTTCCCTCAGGATTTCTTTTCTCATTAGTGCTGTCCTTTCTTCTCTTGCTAATGATTCTTTTCCGCATCAAATTGGGAAGTGCAGGTCAGGTTTGTATTTGGTTGGTGGATTCACTGCAAGCTTGGGACTGGAACTCTGGATGCAGCAACGCTGTTTGTGATGTTGGGTCCGGGAAACGATGCCCCCCATTTTATGATGGAAATAATACAGAATGATTCCTCTAATTTCATTCTCTTGCTGGACCTGTTACCCAGGAAGGACCTTGTCTTCAACCCTGATTATCTGAAAACATTCTATGAAGACACAGAGCTGGAAAATTACAGGCAACTTGTTGAAAAGGCCCCTCAATCCCAGTTCTATGTTCCGTCTTCTCTTTATGTTAGGAGTGCCGTGTCCCCAACTGCCCTGTTGTTCAAGTTTAGAGATCTCAGTTCACCCCACGATTTGCACTCATTAGTGGAGGAATTGATTCATCCCACAGCCAATAAGGTGTTTCAGACATGGGTTAATGCTTTTGATGGCTGTCATGGGCGGCCTGAGGTGGAGGAGGAGGAGAAGATGATGATTTTGGCAAGGGATGAGCAGATTAGAAGTATAGGGATTGAAAAAGATCTTAGTTATCTGCCCAAATTGTTTGGACAAGAGATTGCAGACCGTGTGATTGCTGCCATTAGAAAGGGTCAATGAATCAGGCAATATCTTAAGGTATGTTGAGTAAGTGCACCCAATCTTTGTTTTTTACGTTTAGGTGGGTGCTATTCAGCTTTTATTTGCCTCTTCATACACGAGCTTGTGCTCCTTTTTCATTGGATTTTCTGTATTTTAGGTCTTGGATTCATTGTGTTTGCTTTCATTAATCTGTAACTGAGATTTTTACACAATTATTGTGCTCTGTTTCTGGGTGCATTCGAAGAGGGTATGCCAAAATAAAGTTGGCTATTCTTGTAAATTTGTGTCTATTGTTCTATTTATTCCATCCTTCAATTCCGACCTGCCGCTGCCTATCAGTTCCTTCAAAATGCCAAAATAAAGTTGGATATTCTTGTAAATATGTGTCTATTGTTTTATCTATATTTCATCCTTCAATTCCTACCTGCCTCTACCTATCAGTTCATTCAAAATTTGAAAATTAGCTCTCACAAGCCGGAGTGTGAGCAAGGGTGCCTAATAAGCTTGGAGTTATGTGTGAGCTTTAAGCTTCACAAGCTCTCTCCTTTCTTTTAGTAAATCCACAAAATGTTTTGGACATAAAAGTTTCTAGCAGCGCTAGGGTTCTGTGCATGTGGTCTTAATGCAGACAGCTCTCCTCTGCAACTTCAAGCAAGTCATCTTCAAATTCAAAACAAATTTGTCAGTTTTGAGATGTCTAGCACAAACACCCTCCCATGTTACCAGCTGGCTCTCATTTTCATGTTTCGATTCACTTCAGGGGACAGCAATGTGGAGCCTATGAGGCTCAAATCAGTAACTTGAACAAAACCTATTTTTGGTATTAAAGATCAATCTTGCACTTGGGACTAGTTCATTGTGGTATATGGGATTCAGAGAATTATTAAAATGGATTTACAATGTGGCGGAGATTAGCTTTACTCAGAAATTCAAATCCAGGCTTTGCCGAGGCCACATCATGTAAGAGTACCAAAGATATGTAATTGACAAGTTTAATATAATAGCTGATGAGGGGAGGTGCCCCTAGTGAACTTATGACACCAAATCAAGAGGTGAATTTAGACATTGTACTTCTACTTCCTTGAAAAGCTTGTATGGAAATGAGACTGATGCATGATTAGGTTATTTTCCTTCTCAGCTCTGTATGTGGAATTGGGTTTTCTAGCTTTGAATGATGAGGCAAGGGAAGTTTTCATGAATTGTAGACTGTAGGTTATTTTAGGAATAAAGACACTGCTGATTGAGAAATGACTGTGTTATGTTTGATTGAATTACACATCATTGAGACTTGACTAAAACATACAGTAATTTTAACATTTATTAGAATTCTGATGATTTGCCTTATTTTGGAGTGACTCCAGAAAGCTACACTTGATCATGGTTCAGTGTATTGGACAGTCTTTGATAAGCTTGCTTTACAACTCATGCAGCTGCTACTGCCTCTTTAATGCCTTGCATTTGCACCATTTAAGCTCAGCCATATTCTGGTGACAGAATATAAATTTTACTGTACAATCGTCCCTGCTACCATCTCTGAACTCTTAAATTTCCTAGATAACAATTGCCAAATAGCATGTCTTATCATTTTATTATATTTTCATGATAAAGAAGATGATGCTGGGATTCTTACACAACTGAATAAATGCAGAGAAAAATATAGCTTTCATGTTTTGAGATTATGTGCTAATGCTACCATAATTTTACATGGGAAATCCAAAAGTGATTTGTGATTAGTGCAGATCTCCTCAGACATGGTGAGCACTGAGAATTTGGTGCTTAATGAACAGGGAATGGCGTCAGACTCCAACTTCTCTACCTCAAAATATAAAGTTTGCAAATGTGGTCAAGAAAACAATTCCTATGTAACTCCAAACATTTGGGGTTAGATTAGGGTTTTGATGCTCTGTCTCCCTATGTTCTAAAATATATATTAAATGCACCAATTAAAAAATACAATAACAAAACAAACTATCCAAACTCTCTTGATAATTACTCCTCATTACAACTTAAACTTGTAGTTATATTGGAAAAAAATACTCTAAACGAATGAATTAGAACTATAATGCATAACAACAATACATTTCTTCAACTATTTCAGCAATGTCTTGATTCCGAGTTTCTCATATTGATTCAAGTGGGATATAAAAGAAATTCCATAGATAATGATTTTAATTGTAGCTTTTCTCAGCGGTATTGGGTTTCTTTCTGAACAGATCATTATTATTGTTTGCTCCGAGGGGAGCTTTGAACTCCAGATTTTGAAAGAGGGTATTTTCCAACAAAGCCAGAGTGTCCCAATGGGGGAGTTGAACTTTGTCATGTTAAGTAATCGATGACAGATTCTTATTTTCTGACGGTTTCTTTTTCTCTTTTCCATAAAGTAAACATTTTATTTCTTCTGTAGGGTTTGATATTTTACTCATTTATATTCAGAAGACAAATCTCCTCACCTGTTAAAGTCCAATTTAACTATTAACATTGTTCCATGAAAAAAACAACGCTACATATGATTTAAAGCAAATTTCTTACACTTCCCACCAAATAATGAAATCTCAGTCTTACATAAATTGCAATATTGACTTGAAAATAGGGTTTTATACCTGGAAGGTTTATTGATGATTAAACAGGTTTTTATACCTGAAAGGTTTATTGATGATTAAGGGAAGAACTTTGATCCATTATATATTATAAAATATATAAAATCAATAAATTTGTTTAATATACTTTGTTTTTGGTCGATCAAGTTTTTTTTATTAATTCATCAACAAACGTTTTCATTAATTTATCAACAAAATTTTATATATGATTTGCAATGGACTCCCAACGCTACATATGATTTAAAACAAATTCCTTACACTTCCCACCAAATAATGAAATCTCAGTCTTACATAAATTGCAATATTGACTTGAAAATAGGTTTTAATACCTGGAAGGTTTATTGACGATTTAATAGGTTTTTATACATGAAAGGTTTATTGATGATTAAGGAAAGAACTTTGATCCATTATATATTATAGAAAATATAAAATCAATAAATTTGTTTAATATACTTTTTTTTTTGGTCAATCAAGTTGTTTTCATTAATTTATCAACAAAATTTTATATATGATTTGCGATGGACTCCCTACTGGACTCCTTACTCTTCCGGCATCCGGCCTTGCATGATTTGCAATGGACTCTCTACTCTTCTGGCCTCATTTCGACTAGATTTTGTTGGTGGCCGGACCTTTGTTGGCCTCATTTAGACTGGATTTTGTTGGTGGCGGGACCTCAGTTCGACTGGATTTTGGATTTTGTTGGTAGCTAGAAAGCCTCATTTTAACTGGATTTGTTGGTGATTTTGTTAGTGGCCAGAAAGCCTTACTTCAACTGGATTTGTTGTTTTGTTGTTTGTTGGTGGCCAGAAGATTTGTTGTTTTGTCGTTTGTTGGTGGCCAGAAGAAAGAGACAAGACTGGGCCTCATTTCGACTGGATTTTGTTGGTGGCTGGACCTTTGTTGGCCTCATTTACACTGGATTTTGTTGGTGGCCGGACCTCAGTTGGACTGGATTTTGGATTTTGTTGGTAGCTAGAAAGCCTCATTTCAACTGGATTTGTTGGTGATTTCGTTAGTGGCCAGAAGAGAGACAAAAGCTAGATGCAAAATGCAATAACCAGATCATTGACATGGCCCGGATACACTTAAATGCCGAAATACATGGAGGACAAATACATCCAGTTTGCATTAGAGATACGAGGTTGAGCCGAGGCCTGCCCAACTTGATGAGGATCATGAGTACCAGGTCCCGTGAACATTAAATTCCAAATGTTCCATAATCTGATGGAATCTCTCCATGATGCGTCGCTGGCTTATCAAATTTGTCCAGCACAATCAACTTGTTATGCTAAAGATCGTTCTACTGGTCATGCTAAAGATCGTTCACGAAGGAAATCACTACGTTTTTATCATTGTGTCGTTGCTATTGCATTTCAACGAGGTTTGTTGTGACACCGTGAAGTTGTCTGGCAGTAGTCTCATTGAACTACCAATAGTGTCATTGAACCAGGCTTGTCTAGCAATAGTCTCATTGAACTACCAATAGTGTCATTGAACCAGGCTTGTTGTGACACCGTGAAGCCGTCTAGCAATAGTCTCCAATGAGGGTGGTTCATGCACGGGATTAGGAGAGGAACATTTTCTCGAGCCAACTCACCGTTCGAGATCGCCTCTAGACCCACTTCACCTTCCATCGCACCCTCCCTTCTTTCACAACCCACCCCTTATCCGCAGGAAGCCCCATGTCTGGCACGCCCCTGTTGCCTATACATGACTCTACAGCTGCCTTCCACCAAAATTCAGACCAACTCCTCCCAAGGGAGCCCTGGCTAGCCCCCACCACACCAAGAAGAAACAGGAAATTCCCTCGACTAGCCGAACAGATACAGAACCTTTCCAACGAAGGCGCTCCCATAAACCAATAACTCCGAAAGAGCCCTAGACGGAGGATTATACGCTTGACGGAAAGCCCAGACGCACGGCAGGAAGTAGAATTTTCACCCTCCGAATTAATCCAAGCAAGTTCCATCAAAACCAAACAAAAGCTACAATTTTTGGTTTCCCCCACAAAATTCCCGACATTGCCAAAAGAAAGAGCCCGCATAGACAAGAAATTCACCCCACAAGCTACAAAACGCCAGAAGATGGAGGTGAAAGCTCAGTCACTTAACCAGTCCACAGGAGCACACGAGCAGAACCAAAGCTCTTCCGCCACAATGCCGGGTTGCATCCACCTGCTCCACACTACACCAGGCAACTCTTTGGCACCAGGGTCCCACATCCAAACATTCCTTCGCCTACCCTCGACCTGGTCACCTTCCCTCCTCTTCACATATACAATTGTGCTTACAGGGCACCAAAGAGCGGACATGTACAGGTAAACCGCCTGTGCATACCCGTCTACCACCTCACCACTCCCATTACTTACCAAAGCGACTCCCCAAATGAAGGTCCCTGCTTCCAATTTATTGAATTTCAGGGCGCGTCAAAACATCCCTTGGAGAGGGCTGCCTCAAATATTCAATACGCCTTGATCATACACCCATTGGGATTTGTTTAATATTATTTTATGATAAAATTATTTTATTTATTTCTATATTTTTAATATTTTTCCTTTCAAATTTACTACATATATTTGACTTATATTTTAAGTTATTGTTATTGGGCAAATTCTTTAAAACCTTTTTACCTAGCATCTGAATATTATAAACAAAGGAGACAAAATATCATTTTAGGAGTAATTAGTTATAAAAGGATCAATGTGTTTGCAAATAATCAAGGTTAAGAGATAGTATAAATATAACGGGAGAGACAATATCATTTTAGAATTTTTTTTTTAAGAAGGGGGGCAGCTAATTAGTTAGAGAAGGATCAATGTGTTCGTGAATCATCAAGGTTTAGGATATAGCATGACGTTTTTTTGGGATGTGTTAAAAGTTTTGTTTTATCCTAAATAACATAATTAAATAATTTTTTTAATAATAATCTGTTTAGATTTATTTAATTATAGATTTATCATGTGTTGAGAGGGATTGAATTTTTTGAAGTGTAAATCTTTTTTTGGAGTGTATAATTTGAGTAAATGTTTGCACCTAGAGGTATTCGATTTCTCTAGGCGCATGATAAATCCGGAGTTAGATGGATCTAGGCTAGTTCTTAGGGAAGCAATGTCATATTTTTAGATTATCATTATTATGTATATGTTTGAGATGAACCTCATACTTTGAAATTTACATTGTGTTTTCTTTGTTTAACATGACCATATAATTATGTTCTTTGTCTTGAATAGTTTGTAGGTCCTTATTTAGATGTTTTGAGTGGTTTGTTTGTGTCTGTGTTTCGAAGCTTTGAGTGGTTTGTGTGTTTGGATTTAGATGGTAATGTTTGTGAATGTCACAGTTTTTGTGTTATATTTTTGTGTATGAAATGATTTTTTTTAACGTCCACGAGATTAGATATAGTCTATGGGACCACTAGTCTCCTTGATTTTTGCTTTTTGCAATTCAATCCTCTTATTATTCAAATTAATGATGAGTTGACTCAACCTTCTAACAATCCCCTCACTGAAAAGACAATGCTAAGGAATCACTATTAACATACTGTTGTAACTATCTCTGATGTCTCTGAAAGCATCACATGCGAAAATGAAATGTTTTTCCGATTCCACTGCCTTAGAAGTGCAAAAAGTACACACCCGCTCTCCCAAGCTTCTTTGGGCCTTTTCCACCGACTTGTTTTGCACTGTAGTTGATGCGAGTTAGTTCTTAATTGATCAATAAGAATATTTTCTCTCCATGGAATGCTAGCTCCAATGTACTCTTTTTGCTGGAGATCACACGTGGGGTTGAATTTTTGAACATAGTTCTTCTTTCTACCCAACTCTTTTCCCCATATATGCTTACGAAACTTCTCCATAACATAACTCTTTAAATCCTTGTTATTTGTGGGACATGCATTGAGGTAAATATTCCATTTTTGCATCCATTTGTTGTTTTGTCTCCTTCATGATTTCTTTCTTTCACTCATTCCTTCATTGAAGATAACGTTACGCCATCTACCTTCTCCCATTTACTCAATTCTCTGAAAATACTTTATGAGATGCACCATAGCAATTACTTCGATGGAAGTTGCTCTTGTTTCACTCAACATTATCTCATAAGAGATCGAACTTTTTATTTTAAACTTGCTCATGATCAAATGTTTTTGGATTTTCTCAATTTGCTTCCATTTTGAGATAGGTATGCTACTAGCCCACAATTCACACCCATATAATATCACTGGACAAACTAAGAGCCCAAGAAGCATTTTAATTGTTTTCCAATCCCATAACTATGTAATTGTATATTAGTAATTAGTTGACGATGAAGAAGGAAGACAATCTTGTCAATAACTTGTAGGAAGATTGATATTGCACATTTATTTCAATTAATTATAAGTATCAATTTTTTTGACAACTAATTAATTCCTAATAGTGTCCCTCCAGGTATTACTAAATATATCTTGAAAAGCAGTTTTAATTTTAAATTCGCCGAGTTACCTCAATTTGTTGAGATGATACATATTGTTAATAACTTTAATTATGAAAAATGATGAAATAAAAATTTTGAATGCAAAGTGACAATGTTATAGTGTTGAATGGCAAAAAATGTAAATAATAAGAATATAGTCAATTACAAATAATCTTCATTGTGATCAATTTTAACTATTTTCTTCTACTATTCTTACTGTCACCACTATTAGTTTTGCCTTATTTTCATATCGATTATATGAAAAGTGAAATTGAAATCGTAAACCATTCAAATATTTAACTCGAGATATTGTAGTAAACATCTTACATTTTCTCTCTTGCTCTCTAATATTAATAGGTTGAGTTACTATAACACAAAAATCAATGCACATTGTTAATAATTATTTTGTTCTTACACTAAAATCAATCACACTCTTAATCCAATCACTTTAAAATTAATGTACCATCAAACATCTAGTTACATCAAGTCAAAAATCAACATATACACTGAAATCAATGCATCTAATACAAGCAATCAAATATGACTAGAAAAAAACATCTACACTGAAATCAATGCATCTAATGCAAGCAATCAAATAGGATTAGAAATCAATATCTACACCGAAACCAATGCATCTAGTGCAAGCAATCAAATACAATAAAAATCAACATCTACTTTGAAATCAATACATCTAGTGCAAGCAATCAAATATAATTAGAAATAACATCTACACTGAAATCAATGCATATAGTGCAAGCAATTAAATAGAATTAGAAAACATTTACATTTAAATCAATGCATCTAGTGCAAGTAATCAAATAGTATTATAAATCACATTTACATTGAAATCAATGCATCTAGTGCAAACAATCAAATATCATTAAAAATCAACATCTACATTGAAATTAGCGCATCTAGTGCAAACAATCAAATAGGATTATAAATCACCATCTACAATGAAATCAATGCATCTAGTGCAGGCAATCAAATAGGATTATAAATCACCATCTACAATAAAATCAATGCATCTAGTGCAGGCAATCAAATAGGATTATAAATAACCATCTACATTGAAATCAATGCATCTAGCGCAAGCAATAAAATAGAATTAGAAAACATATACACTGAAGTCCATGCATCTAGTGCAAGCTATCAAATATGGTTATAAATCAACATCTACACTCAAACCAATGCAACTAGTGCAAGCAATCAAATATCATTAAAAGTCAACATCTACACAGAAATCAATGCATCTAGTGCAAACAATCAAATAGTTTTAAAAATCACCACATATGTTAAAATCAATGTATCTAGTGTAAGAAATCTTCTTCCCTCTCTCTCCACTCCATCTATATTTATATCTCCCCCCATCTCTCCTTTGTCTCTCTATCTCACCTCCAAACATACACACTCTCTCTCCATCTCTCCCTTGTCACTTCTCTCTCTCCCCACTTCTCTCTCTTTGTCTCTCTTCTCCCCTCCCTCTCTCCCCTTCCAACTCCATCTCTTTGTCGCTGTCTCTCTCCTCCTCTCTCTCGTCCTTCCTTTCTATCCCTTTCTCTCCCCCCATATCTCTCTCTATCTCTCTTCCCTCTAACCTTGTCACTTCCTCCCTCCCTCTCTCCTTCTCTCTCTCCTCCTCTCCCCCCCTCCATCTTTGTGTCTCCCTCTATCTTTTTTAGCATTCTCTCCCTCTCTCACTCCTCTCCTTCCCTCTCTCTTTTCATTCCTCATCTCCCCTCTAATTTAGTTTATCTCCTTCGGTGCAAACAATCAAATAGGATTAGAAATCACTATCTACATTGAAATCAATGCATCTAGTGCAAGAAATATTCTTCCCTTTCTCCCCCTTCCATCAATATTTCTTTGTCTCTCTATTTCACCCCCCCTAAACACACATGCTCTCTCTTTCCATATTTATCTATCTTTTTTTCCCTCTCTTCACCTTCCATCTATATCTCTATCTCTCTTTGTCTCTCTTTTGTCTTTCTATATCACCCCCAAAACATACTTTTTATACATATCTATTTATCTCTCCCTCCCTCTTCCTCTCCCTCACTCTCTCTCTTCCCCCTCTCTCTCCCTCCCCCCCTTCTATCTTTCTTCCCTCGTGCTCTCCTCTCTCTCCATCTCCCTTATCACTCCCTCTCATTCTCTCCACCTTTCTCTCTGTGTCTTTCTTCTTACCTTCCTCTCTCCTCCTCTCTAACATATCTTTGCTCTCTTCCTTCCTCTCTCCCCCTTTCTCTCCCACCTCCCTCTCTCTCCCCCCATCTCTTCCTTGTCACTCCCTCTCTCTCTCCACTTTTCTCTCTCTATGTCTTTCTTCTTCCCTCCCATTCTCTCCTTCCAACTCCATCTTTCTATCCCTCCCTCTCTCCTTTCTCTCACTCCCTCTATCACTCTATGTCTTTGTTCTTCCTTCACATGTATATCTAGAGTTAATATATATCATTATGATATAAAAAATTTAATATTATATTAAATTTAATAGTGTATTAATTAAAAGCTATTAAGCTGAATAATATTAATATTAATATTATATTTAATAATAATAATAATATTAACATTAATCTTTCAATATTAATATTAGATTTAATGATGTTTTTTACATAGCATGATAACAAAATTTAAAAATAAAATACATCAAATGAATATTTTCGAATATTACAACTTTGACGTGGAAATATTCATGTGTATAGAGATTAATTAAAAGAAATATATATCCATAAGATATGGACAATATTAATATATCCATAAGATATGGTTTTTCTTTTAAAGATTCATTTTACAAATAATTAATTAAAAGAAATATTAAAATATTTTAGAGCAAGGTTTTGGATTCTTTGTGTTGAATTAACCTTTTTACTTTGATTTAAGAAATGGTAGTGACTTTAATAAAGAGTATTTTTTTGTTGAAGGTAAATTTATGATTCATTCAAATTCAACATGTATGATAAAAGAACTATTAAACACATCCATTTTATTATTATTATTATTATTTATTGGAGAGACCAACATAAATATTATTTAGATTTCAAAATTATTATTTTTGTGTTCGCTTAACTAAAATTTATTATTTAGATTTCAAAGTTATTATTTTTTTGTTGGCTTAACTAAAATTTATTATTTAGATTTCAAAGTTATTATTTATGTTGGTAGAGATTAAGTAAAATTTAACTTTGAGCATGGACATACTTACATATCGGGGTCATACTGGGTTGTGTGCCTCTCAGCGCAATAATAATATTATTATTATATAAATCTATTTTTATTTTTATTTTATATATTTCAATTAAAAAAGATATGAGAATTAAGAAGAAATATATATGCTTTGAGCGGGTTTAATTATTAAGAGTATATATTTACTCATAATATATTATAAATTCAAATTGAAAGGTGGGTAGAGTATGTATGCTTTTATAAATTATTAAGGGAATTTTGAGGTAAAAAATGGACTTCAAAATGAAAATGTACTAACAAAATCAACTTTAAAAAAACTATTAGGATTCAAGATGATGTCATTCCCAAGGGTAAATAAGATTATTTTAATTTTATTTTCAAGTGATCTCGTTCCAGGTTCACTCAAATTTCAAGTGTGAGTGCTCCTTGGTCATTCGCATCCAACAAGCACCCACAATTGAAATTTGAGTGAACTTGTAAGGATATAAGTCAAAAATACATTAAAAAAATGTTTTCTTTATTTTCTTTTAAAACTTCATAACTCTTATTTGTAGGATTCAAGATGATGTCATTGCCAAGGGTAAATACTTTTGGAGGGAAAAGAAGAATATTATTTTAATTGTATTTTCAAGTGATCTCCTTACAGGTTCACTCAAATTTCAAGTGTGAGTGCTCCTTGGCCATTCACATCCAAGGTTCATTGAAATTTGAGTGAACTTGTAAGGAGATAAGTCAAAAATACATTAAAAAATATTTTCTTTATTTTCTTTTAAAACTTCAAAACTCTTATTTTATTATTTTTACTACCATTTTATTATTTTCTTTAGGATGCCCATTTTAGACTTCAAAATTCCTTTAATGTTTAGTAATAAAAATGTTGGGTGGAGGTGGGACACTTATCCCACAAACAAGGGGGTCTCATGTGTCAATTTGGCTTGACTGTGACCTTAAAACGATATATACACTTATAAATTAATTAAATTTTTGTACCCTTTTATAGGGTGATTTCTAGCTCGAAGGGACAATACACATGCAACTTAGATTTAGGTGAGACTCGTAGATGACATGTCTACAAACAAGCATCCTTGCACATGCAAGTTATAATAATTTACTGTATTTGTTATGAAACCAGCTCAAGAAAAGATAGAAAAGATAGATTAACGCCTTAGAATTCAGCCTCTTCGAGGGGGCAACCTCCTTTACATTACATAAATGAACAATTCTTGGATGATACAAATGAAAAGACCTCCTTTTTGTATATAGGAGTCTAAGGGGTCATAACATAATCAGAGCCGACATAACAATAATAATGTAAGGGCACAATAATAACAATAGTGGGCTTCTATGAGGCACAATAGTAACATTATGGGCACTACATGGGTACATCAATATAATAAGTGGGTTGTACTAATAAAAATAAGGGGTTACACTAGTAGTATAGGGGCCTAACAGTATTCTAATGGTACAAGACCTCATGGTTTAGCTGAGGGTACAGGTGAACATTTTTCGGATGGGTTGGGACTCTATAACTATCATGGTAGATCATTGTGACATTAACTCTCTTCATGCTAAAGATGTTCAACTCTCCTCCTCTCGCAAGTGGAGCATGTTTTTAACTAGTTACTTCAGTGGATGCTAGTATATTATTTCCACCCACATTTGGCACTTTTCCATTGTGACTCGTTGTCTACTTTCCTTTTTGGTTACTTCTTTGGTTTGAATTTGTAATGGCTCCATAAGATTTTAGAAGGGGGATGTCTTTGTTGCACTCCAATAGAGTAGAGTTGACAACTTGAGACATGGGTAAAGCCTTCCATCGCTTTGGCCTACTCGATATCAAACATCATGTGAGCTCATTGAGAGAGGAAGTTAAGTAGGAGTGAACATTTGTTTGATGATGAAATGGTAGACTTGGTTTAACACCTAGTAAACGACCCAAGCACTAGTAGGACTCGCGACACAAAGTATCATAAGACCCCTAAGCCCTACTATCACATGCGATCCTTCATTGCTCGAGCCCTCCAAGTCAATGAAGTAGAACACTTGAATCTACACTAGTGGCTCAACCACCTAGAGAAATAGTCATCTTTGTTGATGACCATTTGCACCTGGCTTGCTAAGAAACATGGTGGAGTTTTAGTTTCAGTCGTTGCTGGTCCCCCAAAGGAGGACCCCATAGAGGTTTCCATTGCTCCCTCTACTTAGCTCATAATTTCTTTGTTTTTTGTGGTTCTTAGGTTTTATGTTTGGCCCTTTACCTCCAATTTTTTTGTTTCAAATCTTATGATAGCTACTACTTACTCTCACTAGTAATACTAGCCTAGTTTCCTTCATGGTAGATTGGCAATGTTTATTTTGTTGATAAACCTCTATCTTTAAGCTCCATGGTTTTGATGATAGCTCTTTAGTTTTCTATATCAATATGCATAGAGATGTTGTAGTTATTATATGTCTATCAAAATTTATAGATAACCATAAATACAACTCTACATTTCCTATTATAAAACAATAAAATTAAATATATTAAAAAAATAAATTAATTTTTATATTCTAAATATATATTTGGGAGAATCTTAATTCTCATATATATATATATATATATATATATATATATATATATATTCTAAATACTTATAATTAAATTTAAAATTATTTTTATTATCTAAATATATATATTAAATATGTAACACCCTCCTCCCACATCTACCCAAGTAATTGGCCAACCGGGTAAACATGTGACGAGAAGTTACTATGATATGATTCGACTCCTTATGTGTCAGTTAAGGAAGTGGAACTAGCGGAATACATCACACAGACCTTCCACATCAACAATAAAACTTCCAGGAGCCATCCCAACCACTCAGGTAACCAACCCCTGAGACCAACTTAAGTATTAGTGCATCAAACCCCTAGACACTCCCTTGATATGGACCAAGGTGCGTCTAGGAGGTTGCAGAAGATCCCACAACAAGGGAAAGGGAGATTTCAAGGAGTTTTTTTTCCCAATGTTGTGTCTGCGACTCCATGATTTATGCCACTTTTTGAGGCCTAGAATCTGGGTCACTGGCCATAACTCAATGACACCTTCAAAAATGAAATTTCACAACAGAAAAAAGATACATTTGCAAAAACATTGACAAAGAATAGACTAGACCCCTATTAGCCATGACAATAATTTTGTTAAACATATCACAAATATGAGATCTGCAAGTCTTAACAACAGAGCTGAACATAGGGGTCTCATACTTATCTGAGATTCACTATGAGGCATTGTTTCCTTATCACATTAGCTGCATTATCATCTATTAGGGCATAGATACATTCTTCATTCATTTACAATTAAAACATGATGAGAGCCATACATAACCACTGTCATAATACATGTTCATAACCAACATAATAACAACATAAATACCAAGGAAACAACAACCATATAATTCACATATAAACCAATATAATACTCATGAATTAACAAGCAGAAATAACCTCATATTAATGAATGTAATGACCAACCAGGTTTGGGACTTCCACGAACCACCCGACTGTAGACTAGGCTGAACAAAATCTTTGTTTCAGTGAGTCCCCTTCGTGCCATATTCCAAGCATGCATGTGGGATCTCATGGAACAATCCATAAAAATAGAACCAGGGCTTCTAGAGGCCAAGCCACCTCAACCCATCAAATAGTTATTCCACCTCACGGTCGAATATCACAAACCATTATTAGATTGGTCTCTACCCAAGTCTTCCAGCGCTCCAGAGCATTTGTTCCAACCAAGGCTTCTAGGACTAGTAACTCAACTCACAACTGTCGTCGGGCTTCCAAAGCGTTTGTCCAACCAAGGCTTCCAGGACTAGTAACTCAACCCACTAAGGGCTTCTAGAGTGTTTGTCCAACCAAGGCTTCCGGGACTAGTAACTCAACCCAAGTTGTTACAGGGCTTCCAGAGCGTTTGTCCAACCAAGGCTTCTAGGAACTAGTAATTCAACCCAAGCTAAAGGAAACATGAGAACCAACCAGAAAACAAAGAAATTAACCCACAACACCATGTCTATCTCGGAAATGGCAAGGCTAGGAAAATCCATTGTCATTATAAGCAATCCTCCATACTAATGACAAATCATAACCAAGAAACCAGATGCATATGCCATGCATGCCAAAACTAGTGAGGAAAACATACATGCAACTCGGTACCTGCAAGTAAAATCAACTGTAGCTGTTGATCTCGATGTCCTCTTGCGCCTTCCTTCTCTTCCTTTGCCTTCTTGCTTAAAGCATCCAAGTATGCCACACTCTCCAAGAGTGCTCCAAGAAAACTCTTAAGTGTCGAAACGTATGAGAGAGAGAGAGAATAGAATGTGAGCTCCAAAACTGAACTGACAAAAAGCTACACTCACCCAAGTTTGAGCAAAAGCTTCATTGACCAAGCCTAAGCAGAAGCTTGAGCCAAAAGCTTACATTGACCAAGCCTTAGTCAAAATCTTGCAAACTGATCCTCATAAGCCTTTTTATCAATGAGACTTCTATTTTCTTCATTTTCCATTGTTTTCCTTCAAATTTCTCCCCACATGTAACTTGTGACCTTTCACCTTCCTTTTCTCCCAATTTCCATTATTTTCATAAATAAATGCCAAATAATGCCTTTGCCATTGTCTTTGCCAATTTCCTTAGCTATAATAAACTGAATGAACACCCACTAGGCTGTTTTTCCCACCATTCAGCTTGGAATACGTGTCCCATGACCGTGGTTTTATATTTTTGCATTTACATGGATTTTTTAACCAAGGTTATTACAAATAAATAATTTAAAACTTAAAAATATTATATATATATATATATATATATATATATATATATATATATATATATAACAAATTATTATTTTAAATATGATAGTTTCTTAACAATAATAATTATAATTATAACACGAGATTATAATATTTAAATAAAATTTCAATTTCAAATTTAAATATATTTAATTAATAAAGCGAATATGTGTGTGTGGGGTGAATAATTAATGTTTTGGTATATATACAATAGTGTACAAAATATACTTATGACTTAGTAAGAGTTGAAATGTGCACAAATTGGAGGGGGGTGTACTTACTCTTTGAATTGTTAGTGTCAGTATTTGCATACTGCCATCAGTGATCAAAACTCCTCTTTTCATATTCATATTAGGGTCTCGCTCAGAAATTTTTGTCATTCCACCTAGGTCCTCATTAAAAAATTTACTCACTGATGGTAGCCCTAGTAAAAAAACCTCACTCACCTACACTCCATCTACCTCCCTTGACCTTTTCCCATGCCCATTCCTCTCATTTCCCTCTCCTAGGGTTTTGAGGGCATTTTTCTTGGTTTCATGACCTCCATGGTTAAATCATCAACAAAACTTGTATCCTGATGCTCTTACACCTTCCCCTATCCTTAATATACCTTCCTAAACACTTACCATCACTCTTATACCTCAAAATCATCATTTTTCTACAAACCCTAGCCTATTGCTACGCTTTTGACACTTTTTTAGACTAGGCCTATGTTTTTCCCTTTTGGACCCCTTCCCCTCTCTCAATCCTTGAAATTCTAGTTTCCCCTACTTCCTAACATCCTACCTTGCCTTCCAAAATTTTCCTAAGAATTTAGAAGCCCCCTATCCCCTTTATTTCCCTTAATTCCTACAAATTTTCCAAATCCCCTGTTTTGTCTACACTAAACCCTAATTTCCTCTCCCATTGAGCTAGGGTTTTCTATGGAATTAGAGACATCTGAGTAGAGGAGGCCTAAGGGAGGTCATTTCAACAAGTATGAGGCCATTACAACCCATAAACATCATGTCTCCATAATTTTTCAAGAAGTCATTCTTAGGGACAAATCATTTGCCACACATAGGGCCAATTTTTCTTCAAAGTATGTTTCCAACCAAAAAAGGATTAATTTTACAAAAGTGAGAGAGGTTTTTGTCCATAATAGTCCAAGGATGAAAAAACTCCTTCAGGTTTTACACAAGTGTTATGGTTTTGGAGAAATCTCAAAAGTCTAGTTGCTACAAGAGAGTTGCTGCACTTCTGGAGTGACTTGAGAAAATCAATTTTATCCTAGCTGGAGTGTCCAAATGAATTTCTTGATGAGTCAAATGATAACTAGACAGAAAGATATTTCCAATGAGATATCATGAGCTCAATTTGGAGTTGAGGAAGACCTCCAAAAGTTTCCTGCAAGAGCACACTTCATTTTTGCACCCTCATTTTGCACTTTTTGACCAGTCTTGGGAGAATTAATTTTTGAGGGGCTATAATTGATCATTTTCAGTGCTTGATAGGTCCATTGTGTAGCCAAGAGAGATATATTTCCAACGAGCTATCATGAGCTCAATTTGGACACCGGTAACCCCCTCCAAAGTGGAGCTGAAGTTAGCGTTGCACTTAGGAGGGAGGCGTTGCGCTTAGAGCAGTGGTCGCTGCCTTTTTTAACACAGGGGCTGCGCTTTTCTTATAGGCCTCCAAATTCAAAATGGCCACCACCATTGGATTCAGAATGCCAAAAACAGTTAGGAAAACCACTTTTCTAAGTTTTTTTGGGTCAACTGGGCAGCCAAAAGGTAAAAAAACACCCAAACAATCATGTTTCTGCACTGTTTTGGAGGCTGGTGCTACGCTTTTGACCAGTCTTGGGATAATCAACTTTTGGAGGGTAAAACATTGACCATTTTGGAAACTAAAGGTAGATCTGGAAACTAGACAGGATAGGCTTTCCAATGAGATATCTTGGGCTCAATTTGGACACCGGGAACCCCCTCAAAAGTGGAGCTGAAGTTGGCGCTGCGCTTAGGATAGTGGCGCTGCGCTTTTGACACAAATTTTCTAAGTTTCATCATTTTGTGAATTTTCTCAGTTTTGATAGTTTCACCTTGACAAATCATGTTTTTACCAATGTAATTGATGGATGTAAATGTAATAATGATGTTTTTACTGTTACCTAGGGTAAATACATTAGGTGAAAACTCTTTTTGTGATGTAATGAATCAGTTTCCAAAAAGTGAGGGATGAGTCATTTTGACCACCCTACACTCTAGCTATCAATTTAGTTTTTGGTGGAACTGCTCCTCCTCTCATGGATTCGACCCCTGAGGTTGGGAGGAGTTTGTTTGAGGCCTATATCATGTACTTTTTTAGTCATTCTACAGGTTGGACTCCATTGGATATTGTACTAGTGTTTCAGACTTTGGCATGGAATATATTGGATGAGTTGCAACTATTTTGGTGGGATTCCTGTGGCATGGTATTTTGATATTGTTTCTTCTTCAGTTACATGTGTGTGAATGTTTTGTATCTTCCATGATCCATTTCACTTCTAAATATGTTTGATTTTCAAGGTGTGATAAGCAGAATTCATCTTCTATGCTCTGTTTTGGGAAAATCATCATAATGTGTTTCATTTCTTCAGTTTAAAAAGAATTCATGATTTCCATGCTCTTTTTAGCACCTCATCAGTCTAAACCATTTCATCAATATACTACAAAGTGTTAAAGTACTTGCCTACCTTGCCCCATCAGATGTCTGCAATTCTGATTTTCTTTTGCCCTGACCTAGTTCACTCTCTGACCTAATTCACTCATCTAGTGACTACCCCAATCAAATCAAATCAAAACCCTGAGCTACTATATCTAGCCTAAAACCCTAATCCATCTAGCCCTTTTGGGCTGTGATCCTTTGGAGAGAGCCCTCTCCGACTTGGTAGGGCTAGCTACCAAGTCAAAAGATTGGTCTGTGGTTACCTCAGTCAGACTCTTCCTCAACCTTGGAGATCCAGAGGAGTTATAACATGAACCTTATCACAAAAAGCCAATACGCCCCTCATGGGATAGTGGGTAGAGAGGAAAGTAAACCATTTTCTCAACCACTCCAACAAAATTTGTTAAATACTCTTTTACTTCAATTAAGAGTAAGATAATTCACCCCTAAATACATTAACTAAAAAAATACTTTGAACAATTAAAAAAAATCATAAGATTAATGACAAGTTGTCTCTCCGTAGAGGAGACCTAAATTTATTTTCGACTTAGAGATTAAAATCAAAAGTATAGCTTGAGTGGGCATAATGGTTAAGAGGTGGTTCCTCGTAAGAGGTCATATGTTCAAAACTAGAAAGGGGTTAGAGTTTGTACATATTGATGAATTAATATTGACTTGTTGTAATGCAATTCAAGAGATCCTATGGAGTGAGACTCTGGGTCACTAAACATCTTGGCTCTTACCAAGTCACACATTATTGCTAATATTAATTTGTGAAATTTTGATGCTAATTCTACTTATTTGAAGAAAAAAAAATATTAATTTCACCCCATTCTTTATTTATATATATGAAAACCAAATTAAAGTACCTTCCCACCAAAGTACAACTTGTCATTGATATTTTGATTTTTTTAAAATTGTACGAAATATTTGTTAATTATAGTATTTGGAGGTGAACATTCTTACTTATAACTGAAGTAAAAGAGTACTTAGCAAATTGCAAAGGATGGAGACGTGGTTAGAAAATCATCTTATCATTACCCATATAGCATAAATAATAATAAAATTAGAAGGAATGAATTAAAATATAAAATATAAAATTAAATTAAATAAACTATTTATATATAGAAAGGGGATGATAATTAAATAAAGGTATGGTAATTTCATAGAAACATCAAAGTGAATGGGAAACATCCAGGATTGAGAAGGGAAGGAGAAAATATAACAAACTTATATCATTTAAATTTTCCTTTAAAGTTAAGAAAGTAACATTTTATAAGATAAGAAGTTTAAGATGTGATGTGTTAAAATATTATTTTATTATAAAATTAATTACATTTAAATGAAAAAGATAATAATTGTTTAAGTTTCTGGGTGTAGTTTTATTGGTAATGGTTATGAAAATTAAAGGTTATGTTTGAAGGGTTTGAGGTTTAATTTTTTTTATTCATTTGTGCTTGTGGAATGGGCATATGTAGGCATCTAGAGGTTATAGTGGAAACAATTAGAATCAACCCATGTCATGCGAGTACGAGACAAACCTAGTTGTCGATTCCTCTAGATACAAAAAAATGCAATTATTTTTTACACTTAATTGTGTGTGTGTGTGTGTGTGTCTCTCTCTCTCTCTCTCTCTCTCTCTCTCTCTCTCTCTCTCTCTCTATATATATATATATATATATATATATATAATAAAGAGAAAATGCTAAAGAATAGCGAATGCGATGAAGAATTTTCAGATTAATTTTTTAAAATACTAACAAGAATGAGGTTGAATTACATCTTTCCCATTATTGGATCTCTTTCTTTAAGAGAACAACTAGGTACATATTTCCTCTCAACCTTAGTTTGGATTCATGAAATATTTAAGGGGGAGGTTTTTATGAAAACTCAAACTTCTCTCCAAGATCCAAAGAATGTTGGAGATTAGAAGTACCATTAGAGACAAGGGTAAGTAGGTTATATATATATATATAAAGAGAAAATGCTAAAGAATAGCGAATGGGATGAAGATTTTTTGGATTAATTTTTTAATCTACTAACAAGAATGAGGTTGAATTACGTCTTTCCCATTATTGGACCTCTTTCTTTAAGAGAACAACTAGGTACATATTTCATCTCAACCTTAGTTTGTATTCATGAAATCTTTATGGAGGAGGTTTTGATGAAAACTCAAACTTCTCTCCAAGATCCAAAGAATGTTGGAGATTAGAAGTACCATTAGAGAGAGAGAGAGAGAGAATGCTAAAGAATAGCGAATGGGATGAAGATTTTTTGGATTAAGTTTTTAATCTACTAACAAGAATGAGGTTGAATTACGTCTTTCCCATTATTGGATATCTTTCTTTAAGAGAACAACTAGGTACATCTTTCCTCTCAACCTTAGTTTGTATTCATGAAATCTTTATGGGGGAGGTTTTGATGAAAACTCAAACTTCTCTCCAAGATCCAAAGAATGTTGGAGATTATAAGTACCATTAGAGACAAGGGTAAGTAGGTTATATCTATATATATATATATATATATCTATAGAGAGAGAGAGAGAGAGAGAGAGAGAGAGAGAGAGAATGCTAAAGAATAGCGAATGGAATGAAGATTTTTTGGATTAAGTTTTTAATCTACTAACAAGAATGAGGTTGAATTACGTCTTTCCCATTATTGGATCTCTTTCTTTAAGAGAACAACTAGGTACATCTTTCCTCTAAACCTTAGTTTGTATTCATGAAATCTTTATTTGGGGGGGGGGGTTTGATGAAAACTCAAACTTCTCTCCAAGGTCCAAAGACTCTTGGAGATTAGAAGTACCATTAGAGACAAGGGTAAGTAGGTTATGACATTGGTAGTGTGTGTTGTCATTGATGTCAAAGGAAGTATTGAGGAGGTCTAAAATGCCATTAATTTTAAAGGAAGTGCAAAAGGAATCTCAAGTGGAGTCAAAATAAGATCAAGTAGTAAAGAGCGACAACAGATGGAATCAAATGTAGTTAGACCAAAAAAACTTGGTGCTTCCACAACATACCTACATGGAATGTTGAAACTCACGTAGTAGAAGTAGAGTAGGGTAATTCAAGCAGCAAAGGGCCATGTAGGGTGTTGGGAGCATTTTCATGGCACACTCGTACATGCACTAAACAAAAAGAAATAGGTGTTTTCAAGAACCAAAACTTAGTGTTTCTATGTGTTAGTGTCGGTCTTGAAGCCCTCCATCAGCGATCAAAGCTCTTTGCATTTGCATAGGTAGGTGTCTCATCAGTGTCAAGTTTTGCATCCCGTTAGGCATGCCATAACCCTGATGGAGGAGATGATCTATTTATACCCCTCTTGGCTTTGCTGGATCAGGTCATATAAGTCATTAAGCTCTTTCAAGCTTGTCTTGTTTTGTCTTGAGGTCAAAGTCCTAGGTCTAGGGTTTTGGTCATTTATCTCTGCAAGGTCATGTCTCTGAAAGTCCATGAGTGCTCAGCAAGCCAGAGGGAGGAATTGTAAACATGTTTCTTCAATATTTTTATCTTGTACAGTGAATTTTCACCTTGGATTTAAAAACTCTGTTTTTAAAGCCAAGGTCATTTTTTTTAAATTTTTGTAAAAAGTGATGAAATTTCAAAAGACTGTAGCGGACATCATGAAAACCCTGGTCCCCTTGCCGAGATCCCTCAGATGATCTACCTGCAAAAGGAATCAAGAAAAAGCACTAAAAGAGTCGATTTTAGGGCAAAAGGAAGCCAAAAAGTCAGTTTTATAAAGTGTCAAAGATAAACTTTAGAAAGTGGGTTTGAGCATTAAATTTTTTCAAATGGAGTTTACAAAAGTTCAATTTCCCTCCTATTAGTCTCATTGTGCATCCAAAGCATGGTTGAGAGAGAGTGAGCAAACATCAAGAGCATTGGGCGAAAATTGGTCAAGGTTCGAGCTCAAGACAGGCGCGCGACCCGTCAGGCCAGGCGCGCGACTCGTCAGGTGCACGCGACCCGTCAGAGGCCATCCAGCAGTTCAGTTTTTGAACGGGCGCGACCCGTCAAGCGCGCGCGACCCGTTGGGAGGGGCGCGCGACCCGTCAACTTGTTCTCTGCAATCTCCTTTCAAATTTGCTCAATCTTCCTCCAAGTCATCGAATTTGTTCAAGGTAGGCTCTCTACACATCATTTTGGTGGTTGGTTATGAATGTAAGCCCTCATGCTTGTGTTTTAACCTCAAATCATGCAAGTGAAAAGACACTATATGGCTGCATTGTTAATGTTTAAATGTGCTAGGGTTTGTGTTGTTTCAAGGTATTTCCCTTGGTAAATTGTTTGCCTCCTTCCATTTTTACTCATATTTGCATTCATATCTATTTTCCCATACTATTTTATAAATAAAATGCAAACCCTCCCTTCTCCCTAATCACTAAAAATGCAAACCCTACCCCTCTCCCAAAGCATAAAAAAACTCAAACCCTAATCTTGCTGCACCATATGCATGTGTAAACACAAGAATTTGTTGGTGAATATGTAAAGAGTTTTGTAAATATGTTTCCCTATCTTCCCCTGTTAATGCATGTATTCATATTCCCATATGTTCACTGTTTATACATGTATTCCTATATGCAGTGATTTTGTAAATGATTCCCTATATCCTTGTTATGTACATGTATGCCTGTATATATGCAAATATTTGTTTGCAATGTATTCCCTAAATTCCCTATTATTCATATATTCCCAATTCCTTGTGCAAGAGGTCCCTCCCCTAACATTTCCCTCATGTCATTGTCCCCTTGAAACAACATAGAATTCAACACTTTTACAAGCAGAAACAACAATACATTTTGTCCACTCTGCTCCTCAAACATGTCAGAAACCGAAACATATGAGCAGAGTGATGACCAAGCATCAGTGTCAGAGGTTGAGGTACAGAGGAGGCCACATAGAGGTGGAAAAGGTGGCCATCACAGGAGAGAGGAGCCTACTTCTTTGGCAGGTCTACAAGCTTGTCCTTTGGCAGTTTCTTGCTTTCAGTACATGTCCTATTATGAGTTTTGTGAGAGGATCTCTCGGATTCAACATCACCGAGAGTTGGCCCGCATCTTTGTCTTGCACTTGCATGAAGGACATGTTAACCTTGCTGGGGTGGATTTCATTTTGACACCCGAGATCATTGCACAGGCTACAGGGATTTCAAATGTCGGGGAAATTTGGAATAAGCGTAAGGTATTGGATACAGTTCACTTTGAGCCTTTTGTCCAGCCACCATTCATGAGACATTTGGCCGGTGTGTTTCCTTTCAGGTTCCTCCGGAGTCAGTATGCCCCCATGTTGAGACTCATTATGCTTTATTTCACCTGTGAGGGCAGATTTTCCCAGGTATACTCATATCACATTCGCCTCTTGATGCACTTCACTCGAGTGCGGATGATGAACATCCCGGTCTTCTTTTATCAGAACATTGAGAGGATGGTCTCCGTCATGCAGAGGAAGAGCCCGGCCCAGCAGTACAGGAGCCTATGTCATTATGGTTTGATTCAGCTCGTAGTCTTGCATCAGTTGGCTCAGCAGGGCATCTCATGGGAGGAGTTCATTTCCCGTGAGTTTTTCACAGCACCACCCCAGCCACATCCTGAGGTCATTCAGGAGGAGGGAGGACCATCTCAGCAGCCTGATATTCCGGTCACTCGACATGTTAGTTCCTCACCTCAGCTCACTTATCAGAGAGGCCAGAGGGCCTTGTTTGCAGCAGCTCGGCGAGTACTATCTCCACAGCAGGTGGAAGGGGTCTCGCCTTCATCATCGGCTCAGCGAGTGTTATCTCCACATCAGGTGGAAGGGGCCTCGCTTTCTTCACCAGCACAGGTACCAGAGAGGGGCAAACAGCCCATGATTGATGAGGGTCCATCAGGAGTTCCCGATATTGAGTTTGTTGACCTTGAGGCTAGTTCTCCTAGCCAAGAGGCAAAGGAGATCATTCAACATCTCAGAGCTGAAAATGATGCCTTGCAGAGGAGATTAGAGGGGGCACAATGGACCATCACCTACCTTGAGCAGCGCAACAAACAGTTGGAAGATGAGCAGGCACTTGATGAGTTATGGAGGATTCGTAGTGACCGAGTCTTGAACCGAAGAAGACCCGGTGATCCATTGCCCGCTGACCGAGAGTCCATGCTCATCCAGGAGAACGCACACTTGGAGAGGCTGTTGGCTAAGGCCAACCAAGAGAAGAAATTGCTGAGGAACATGAAAAACCATTACTGGGCAAGAATGCATGTGTGCAAGGCCAAGATGAAAATGTTTCAAAGGCGGTTGTCCGAGGCCCTTAAATGGAAAAAGAGGACCAATCCACTCCGTATCTTGGCTGAGGCTTCCCTCAAAGATCAAGGCACTAATTATCCCAGCCACAGCACAAAACCCAATTTTTTTTTTTTTTTTGAGAATTTTGGGTGAATTTTGACATTTTCAGGCAATTTGCAGGTTTTTCCCATTAATGGGTCTCACCTCGCGCGCGACCCTTCATCATGGCAACTCCTTTTGGCAAAAACTCAGCATTTCTAGATTTTTCATGCAAAGTTACATATGCCCATGGATGGACTTGAGATTTTGTGCAGTTTTGGTCCCCCAAAAAATAAAAAAACTACCAAAAAATGACTTTCTGGCCCTTTTTTGAATTGCAGAAACCAGTCTTGGGAGAATTAAGTTTTGACAGAGCAAATGACCTCCAAATTCAAAAATTCTAGTTGGGTTGGAAAGTAGACTCACATACCTTTCCAACAAGCCCACTTTTGCTCAATTTGGACACCTGAAAGTGCCTCAAACATCGCTCCAAAGGCGCGCGACGCGTCAGGCAGGTGCGCGCGACCCGTCAGACAGTTTTTGCCAGATTGCATTGTACAGCCCAGAAAACGAAGTTTTGACCCAATTTGACTTTTTGGGGTGGAAGATGATTATCTTTAATGTAATTATTGTAACTCTAAGACACTTTTACTCTTGTTTAACACTTCTAGAAGATTCATTCATGTAAAGAGTAAATATTTAATGAATGGATTGGTTTCCTAGCTTATAGAGGCAAGTTGTTTTGACTGCCTAGATTGTAGTGCTTAGTTTAGAAGTGGTTGAAACAGCTCCTAGGATAGTGAGCTCGAACCATGGAGGCAGGGAAAGAGGTTAGATCATCTATATTATGTACTTTCTTGCTCATTTTCATGGTTGGACTCTTGAGGGAGAAGCTATCATTGTATTATTTCACTGTATCTTTGCAATTTTTGGCTAAGGAAGACCAGGGCTTTGCAGTCCTCTTTGGGATTCTTGTGGACTCATGTGTTGATGGTGTGTTTCTCAATGTTCTTGTAAGTGTGTTTATGTGAAACATTTCCTTTCCTTTACTGCTGCACATTAAACAAATGAAGTGTTAAAGTAAGAATTCATGCTTGCCATGCTCTGCTTTTAAATTTGTTTAATTTCTATGTTTTCCACTGTTTAAGGAGAATTCAAAGTATTATTTGCTCTCCTTAGCTCCTCATCGGTCTTTTCCATCCACTCACCTCAATCAAAGGCATCAATACGGTCTCCTACCTCGCCCCAAAGAACCCCCTGCAGAAACTGTGTCAAATCCCCGCACCCAAAATTGCAATTCCTCAATTTGCCACCAAGAAACCCAAAAAACCCCAAATCAACCTTTTTAATCAGTTTACTAGCCTAATATCAGTGTTACCTTGTTGGTCATCTCATCCCATTGAAGATCTGCCGAGATTGACCGGAGAGAGCCTTCTTCTGCCCCGTAGGGCTAGCTACGAGGCTAAATGGTTTGATGTTGCCTTGAGGTTTACCTTTCTCAGCCTGAGGTGAAATTTCAAGTGCTAACACTATGATTATTGACCTTGAGAAGATCAACAATCTAGATCTACACCAGGCATGAAGATCAATGGCTTAATTAATATTGGGCTCACAACATGTACAAATTTTATAGTATGATTGTGTGTGCGATGAATCCAATGGTTGAGAATGGCTCTATCCAATAGTCTAGATCCATATTGGGCTCACACATGTACAATGGTTAAAGTAGGGAATGCATTTGATTCAATATCTGGTATGACATGAAAATGTTATGACGTGGCACTAAGTGGACAAACAAGTGGTAGATCCAATGATGTGGCAACATAGGCGAGTAGGACACGGCATTCATTTTTGGTTGATTTGGCCCGCTAATTAGACGATTGGTAGGTGACACTTGGTAGGTACATGTCAACAATCAGACATGTGGCAAGCACTGGTTGGTTGTAGTAGATGACATGGCATATGACTTGGTAGGTGACATGGAAATAGTGGGTCCCATATGGAGCATCGAGAAACAGAGTCCATTTTTGTATACAATGGTCAAGGTCGACATATCATATGATGTGATAGATGACATGGTAGTGGAAACACATGGAAGATAGTAGTTGGTCCATTTTTGGCTTAATCTGGCAGACCCTGAGGTCTAAGGAATCGTGCCATGACTGCGCTTAGTTAGTTTTTCCTGTGTATTTTTTTTTTGGATGAAGATTTTGAAATTCATGGTTACGAGCCTTAGTCGCAGAAAACTAGGGTATCGAAGTATCGAGGTAGTAGAACAAACAAAAAACGAAGACCTTTGGTATGTAGTAGCCCAGGATGATGGGAAATTTGCCGATAAATGAAGGAAATTTGGATAAGTCTGTCAAGGGCAGATTTGTCTACCACAGCAGTATGTTTGGACCAAAGTCATAACGCGTGGTCACGAGTGCCTGACGACTTAGCACTTGGAGGTAAATACCAATACTAAGACATTTGAAGTTAGAAGAGTATTGGTGTGGTATGTTAGTTATAAGGTCATAGCCTACAATCATGAGTTTCTAATGGTATGGAACTTGGAGCTAAAGAATTCAAGCAATATCTACTATGGAGACAGAGACAAGGTCATAACACATGACCGCTAGAGATTGATGTTTTAGAGCCCAGAGCTAGATAATTAGACTAGTATCCATGTTACAAGGTGTGAAAGTATAACACCCAATGGATGTGAGCCTAGGCATAGATTCAATATGTAAATATGATGGTTCTAGCTCGTCAAGGTCCCACCAAAGAATTTAGCTATGCAAAGTGTGGTTTCTTAGTGTTAAAAGGCCAAAGTGCCTATCTCTTGGTTGGTTGGACGAAAGGGAGATAGAACGAAGAAAGAACACTATTGGTGAAATAAATCTCTCAGAGCTAAAGAGCATTAAGATAGGGAAAGTAAAGGATAGCGCCATAAAAATATGAAATGCATTATTAAAGTATAGGTGTGTGATCTGCACATAAATGGCGTGTGAGCGGGGAGAGAGAGCCGTGTGTGGGATTTGGGGAGAATAAGAGAATATTGTTTGTGAACAAAGTGCGACATGCTGAAGTGGTCAAAGGATCCTCAATACCATGGGTTAATACCATGGATCGACACCCATGGTAATGAAAGGATAAAAACTATAAAAACAGATAAAATCAATTAAAATAGATGGCTGAACTCGTGCATATGTGAAGACGGTAAATACTTAGTGAGAATAACAAAAACCTGTGAGATTAAGAGAAAAATAATAGACCAAGTGATGAAGGGTAAGCCAACTGAAGTAGAGGAAGCCTAAGCATATAAAATTACAAATTGAAGCGTGGTGATAGTGCCAAGTGTGCAAAAACATGGACTAGAACAAATCAGATTGTATATTTGAGTTGCATTTTAATATCAAGATGAGTTGAAAGCATAAGAGAACGTGAGTAGGGGATGGGTAGTGCAAGATTAGGGTCCGTAAAGAGAAGGACATAATAGTGAAGTGCAAACATATGTAAGTTAACCAAGAAAGAGCAGATCACTATTGTAAGTAAAGAGTCAAGATTAAGATCATAGATCAAGGAGTTTTTATGAGTAAAATTAACTAGAGTTACTGTGGATCTAGTTTGAAAATGTGATGAAAAAGGGACCTGACAAGAAAAATTAGGTTCGTTCCTGTAAATTAGAGGGTATAGATGCCCTCCTTCAAGTTGGTGCCTATAACCCAGAGGGGATAAGTGTCTCCTTAAGGTTGGTTCCTATAAATTAGAGGGGATACATGTCTCCCCCATGTTGGTGCTTGTAAATCACAAGGGATGAGCATGTCCTTCTAGTTGGTGCCAGTAAATTAATGTAACAATAGCTTGGTGCCTACAATGATATTTAGACAAATAAGTTTTGTGGTTTTCTCCCTTTAAGGGTTCCCATGTACATGTGATGTTCATATGTGATTAATGTGTTGAATGGTTTGAATTATCTTATATTGTTAAAAATTTTAAAAACGACCATTATACTGATTCACCCCCCTCTTTTTATAATCATAATTCCAACAATTGGTATCAAAGGAGGTTACTTTAGAAATAGTCTAACTAATGGAAGGCAAATCTCAAAGGGACCATGGTTAGTCAAGATGGATTTTACAGATACGAAGCACCATTATTGAATGGATCAAATTATGTAATTCAAAAGGTAAGAATGAAGCATTATATGAAGGCTCTTGACTTGGATGTATGGTAATCTATAGTGGATGGAAGGAAGAACAATAAATGTAATACACAAGCTATTGGTCAAACTAATTGCTTAATAATTCCAACATAAATTGTCAACCATGATGTTTGTAAACTTTGAAATGCTAGAATGTACGTGTAGAGTTCAAGAATCAGTATGATTTTGAACCTATGCTACATGATGGAAACACAAAAGAATTCATACAATAAGTAATCGTAGGAAATGTCTTCTATCTGGGGCAACAACAGAAAGCCTTCTCACTTGGGTTACACTCTTACTCTTACTAGGTAAGCTATTCTTGCAAACACACAGAATTTGTAGTGTGTACTTAAACCCTTTAGTAAGATATCCCTCTTAACCAAATCAATAATCATAAATGTAAGAAAATAAAGGGAAGAGTAATCAGGGAAAATTTTAAGGATGGAAAATTATCTTGAAGTTTAAAAATATTGGCGAACCCCACTAGTCCCTAATATGCAAACTATAAAATATTTATTGATGTATTTTTAAAATTATTCAAATTTATAATGATTTTATATATCCTTTCTATATAATGTTGGCGATGTTTAAGTTAAAATAATTTTATATTGTAAAATTTGGGTGAATCATTTTTATAAAAAAATGGAAATTGACGAATCTTCTTTTTGGAAAAATCATGGAAAATTAGCCCACCTGTGAATATTAGCCCCTAAAATTTTCCATGAGAGTAATGATATAGTGGTCACTAGTGTGTCAACACGAAACCCCTTCTTTATAGGTTACAATATTCCACGATGATTTAATAAGGCGTTCATGCAACTAGAAGAGTTGCAACATGTATCCCTCCCTTCAATGGTCAATCTTCCTTTTGTAAACAACATAATTGCGAGTAAAAAAACATTCAATAATAAAAATAAATTGTGCATTCAACCAAACTATTATCTATCCATTAAAATGAAAGAAACACAACAAATCTATACTACATTACAACAACGAAAGGAATGGGGTAGCATGGGCTAAGTTGGTGGGCCCTCCCAACTTGTGCCACACTACTTATGAAACTAAATAATAAAATTTGGTTCACACTACTAAGGATCTCAAACACCAACAATCAACACTTGCATTAGCTGAACAACAATTTCAGAGTTACATCAATGTTATTAGTAATTTTCCAAATGGTCAAAATTTGAACTACAAATTTCTCAGCCTCCTCTCTACAATATGCTCTACTACAGATCTACAACTATCCTCCTAACAACAACCATAATAAAGAACTCCTCCCAACCTATTTTCCCCATACATTTATAAGAGAGAGAGAGAGAGAGAGAGAGAGAGAGAGGGATGAATTGGAACTAATTCCTCCAAATTTGGACTACTAGATCACAGATATATTGCAAGATATTATCTTTTATGCATTCTAGGTGGACTTTGGTTAAAGAACAACCAAACATATGTTTCATTTAACATACAATCATTTCAGAATAGGCTAAATTTAGCTACTTTGCATGCTGATTGATTTGTTTCAGACACATCTTGAAAACTATCACAACCAAAAAGATACCCTTGAAAGAACCACATGTATCTCCCAATCCATGCCTTTTTATGGGAAACCACTTGTTTTTCACCTAATTGGGAATATATTGAATAAAACCCATGTCACAAAATTTGTATATTCTTCTTCATTGCTTCGTAAATCACGTCTGATTTTTTTTACTCGTTTCTGCTTGGCACAAGTTGTCCAAACTGTTGATCCTGAGTTAGAGCCTTCTACAGTCAATCTGGGCACAAATTAGGCAACTTGGATTCATTTCATCATCCCTAGGAACAAAATCCATTTTCCAAAGTCCCCCCTAGAGCTGCATAGATATGGCAACCATAGAGGCTATCTATAGAAACTACAGATTAGGTACAAGAACCAAGCTAAGCAAACCATCATTAGTAAAATAAAAAATAATCCTTTCTATTTTATCAAAATTAAAAGAAAATAACGATAAATAACTACATTAGCATTTGTAGGCATTTTATAGCATATTCACAAAGAAAAATGGTAAAATAGGTAATGGATAGGTGACAGGATGTAGTGAAATGATTAGGAAATAATGTTTTAAATGGTGAAAGAATGAAAATTTGATGGCCCAACATCTCCCCCACACTTCACTTTTTCATGTACTCATGCAAACATGGTAGAGGTATCAACAAAGAGTCGAATAACTTGCACTTACATTTGTCCCATTTGCTAGTTATTTGGATAATCATTCCTTCCAAACTTTGCATATGGTTTACTTGGAAAATGATATCCCTTGTAATTCCTTATCTTTCTGATTGATTATTGTTGTACCAATTTTGCTTTGAGCTCATGTATCATAAGAAAAACAGATCATGGATGCCTTCAATGTGCTAACTTAGACATTTTTGACGTTATTTCTTTTACTAGCTTCGTAGCAACCATTGTTGTTATTACATCAAATTTGTCATGTTGTGGGTTAAATCCCACAACATCATTTACAATAATGTCTCCTTACATATTTTGCACAATGTTCACGACATCATGAAAAGAGAGACCACTAGGATGTATATGCGAGAGTCAAGGTAGTCCTCATCAATTGAGTTATAAATGCCTTTCACACCTTCCCCAAGTTTTAGATTCTCCAAGAATTCACAATCTTTAGTAAAATTGCGCATTTCATATTGTTCTACTTCAAATCAAGATGAGCATATTAAATGAAGAATATCCATAGGCTCTCCTAAGTTCCCTGTAAAACTATCTTATTCCCCCATTTTTTGCCACAAACATAACAAAATTCAAAGCTGCAGCTACGAGTCACATGGTTGCAACCTTCAACCAATTCAATCACATGCTTGCATTTTGTACACCGCTTTTGCCTGTTGTTCTTTGCAAAGAAAATGAACTTTTTCATCTAAACAAAGCAATTGAGGACGTCTTTAATACTCCTGACATGAAATCCCACTGTGCTAAGAAACTTGACATTCAAAATTATGAGCACCCTATTGTCATGGGAAAGGGGTGTGAGGATGAGCAAGCTTGCCATGACCTTTGTTTTCTAACAGAGTCATCAAATTGGAGCAGGTAGGATACAACCCACAAAACTTGATATAATATTAAATGATTGCCACTCGAAAGAAATGGATGAAGTGGAGGCTCCCCCAGTACAAATTTTATAGGGTTGCTGATAGTTTTAATTAATCTCTCATCTTGAATTCCACAATCTTTCATTTTGTACTAATGTTAAGAGAGTTGTTGGACTTCACAACCCAATTTTTGAGATACACATCACTATATTTTGTAGTCGTCAAGGATAATTTTTGACCCCTAGTAGAGCTACCAATCCTTTTTCAATGTAATCCTTCATAACCTGAATGCCTAATACTTCAAATTCTTGCAAACCAACAATGAAAATATGTTGTCGACCATCCTCCCTTAAGCATATCTTCCTCCTTTCACAGAGAAGATCATAGAATTTACGCCAATAGATGCCATAAAAACTAAGCCACAAGAATAATCCTTGGTTTCGATATAGAGGTTGGTACATCAACTCAAGTATATCCCTTGCTGCCTTGAGAAGTAGAGGTTGTGTTGTATATGTTGTGCAACTATTTGTTTAACCATATGTAAAGCACATTCCATTCTAGTAAACGCAAATAAAATCCAATGGTTTCTCTCTCTCTCCATAGAGATTCCATTGCTTAGAAATCATAAAGGCTAAAAGTTTCCATCATCGATTTATTCTTAAGCATCTTCTTATGCAAAATTTCATCATTTCTAACACCCTTGTTTTATGTCAATTATTTAATTCTAGAATCCTTCACCTTGATATTTTCTTGAATCATTAGATTGGCACATTTTTTTATATAGCAACTGCATTTAGGGAGATATTCTACTGGCTAGGCTGCCCAGATTCACATCTTAATATCTTCCTAAGCACACACCAATATGGAAATGAAACTTTATCCAAGGCTTGCACAACTTTTCCCTGTATAGTAGGGTGTATCATATGTATGATTTCTCTTAGCAAAAAAATGGAGCTAGATCCTTCCTATCATACCTACAAGAAAGTCTATAACAACCAACTTTTGACTATAGCACCCCAAAATATGTGTATTGCAAATTCATGTTTTATAGTGAAATATGGTTGAGAATATGTATATCCAATAATGGTTTTTAATCTATCTGAAGGTGATGAGACATCTTAGTAAGCCTGATGAAGGATTTATTTTCTTCGCACAATAGAATTTACACTTTGTTTCTACAACATATTCTATGGATCTCATTGTTAGGCCCCTATACTACTAGTGTAACCCCTTATTGTTATTAGTACAACCCACTTATTATATTGATGTAACCATGTAGTGCCCATATTGTTACTATTGTGCCCCATAGAAGCCCACTATTGTTATTATTGTGCCCTTACATTATTATTGTTATGTCGGCTCTGATTATGTTATGACCCCTTAGATTCCTATATATAGAAGGGAGGTCTTTTCATTTGTATCATTGAATAATTGTTCATTTATGTAATGTAAAGGAGGTTGCCCCCTCGAAGAGGCTGAATTCTAAGGCGTTGATCTATCTTTTCTATCTTTTCTTGAGCTGGTTTCATAACATTTGGTATCAGAGCTTTGGATTCTAGGGTTTCGCTGCTCCAAACAGGTCATTGTGGAATTTTCGCTATAACTTTTTTTCTGCGACGTTTCAGAAGCTGAAAAAAAAACCCATTTGAGAAGACATCGCGTTGAATCTAGGGTCCCAATTTCAGAACTTTTTACTCTATATTTGCGGAGATATGATCTGAGGAAGTTGGTCTTCTTGCAGACTCCTGAATTACATTCCAAATAGGTGACCTGGGGAAAATCATCATAAATTTCTTTTTGAGCATCGGATTGAAATTTCGTAAGAAGGTACAGAAAGAGGACGAACTGTAGTTTCTTGTATATATTTTTTCAAAGCCAAAGGTTGAAACAGTGACTCGTGGCACGTCGTGCAAGTTTGCTCTACTGAACTAGTCTATAAGCAGGTCACTGTGTGAGATTTTGCATAACTCTTCCTTGGAGAAACCAATTTGGATCAGACTAGTGTCATTAGAAAGAGGACATAGAAGGCTACTATAGGCTGCAAGTTCAGAACTTAAAGATCTGAAGGTACAGAGTTATAGTCGTTTCAAGATCGAGCTCCTAAAATCAAGAAAAAGTGAGATGAGGAAGTTTGATGGCAAGGATCCGGTAAATTGGATACTACAGATGGAGAAATATTTCGATCTACATGAGGTGAAACTGTTACAAAAGGTATGTATTGCATCTTCATATTTAGAACCGGATCAAGTTTTATGGTATGAAGGGCTTTGTTCTCGTAAAAAACTTGTTACGTGGTCAATTTTCACGGAGGAAATGATAGCACATTATGAGGATACAAAGAGCAACACCTTCTTTAGAGTAACACCACAACAATTGGAAAGAGTAAAAGGGATTTGTGACATAGTGGAAAGCAAAATTATGGAAACCAGGAAGCATACCCCTCACAACTATAAAGATGGAAGTGTTGTTTCTCCTAGCCTTCCACAACCTACAAGGGTTACACCACAACGATTAGAAGAAAAAAGAGAAAAAGGGCTTTGTTACAATTGTGATAGCAAATGCATTAAAGGTCATAAGTGTGCTGAGAAGAAATTATTTTACATAGAATATGAAGAGGAGGAAGAAAAGGATCAAGAAACATCAAAAGAAGAAGATATGTGCCAGGACCCCACCCCAAAGAAAGAAGAAATGAATCAGACTATATCTTGTAAAGCATTGGCAAGAATTACCACTTCTCAAACTCTCAAGATAGAAGGATATATCAAGAAGAAAAAGGTGCAAAAAGTGAAAGATCACATCGAGAAAGAAGAAATGAATCCAACCATATCTTGTAATTCATTGGTCGAAATTACCACTCCTCAAACTATCAAGATAGAAGGACATATCAAGAAGAAAAATGTTCAAG
The DNA here is from genome assembly GCA_031772625.1 of Pinus tabuliformis. NCBI lineage: Eukaryota > Viridiplantae > Streptophyta > Pinopsida > Pinales > Pinaceae > Pinus > Pinus tabuliformis. The sequence continues at coordinate 891,447,279 of CM062806.1, read as the reverse complement.
AGGTGAAAGATCACATCGAGCATCAAGAAATGATTCCAACCATATCTTGTAAAGGATTGGAAGAAATTACCACTCCTCAAACTCTAGAGATAGAAGGACATATCAAGAAGAAAAAGGTTCAAGCAGTGAATGATCACATCGAGCATCAACAACAAGTTCTCCAACTTTTAAAGGATAACGCCACTTCGGTGAAAAATCAAATGAAACAACAGGTAGATCAACATTGTAGTGAAAAATGTTTTGATGTAGGTGATTGGGTATTTTTACTGCTACATCTCAAGCAAGCTATTTATGAGAAGGAAATGTTGGCAATAGTACATGCACTTAAAAAATGGCGACCTTACCGAATGGGAAGACTCTTCAAAGATGAGGATGTGGAAGCATTTTTTTGTGTTATTTCTATTATCCAACCAGATTGGATAAACGAAGCAAGGGATGAATGGAAGAAGGATGAAGAAGTATGGCCACTTATTCAAAAGTTGCAAAAGATCCCAATTCAAACAATATTGCCAGAAATTGAAGAGGAAGGAAAAATCATATTGGAACCTGGAGCAGTCACAGAAACAAGAACTCGACAGCTACAAAATCGACCAATTTCAGAGTATCTCATCAAGTGGAAGAACTTACCCACTAAAGATTCCACATGGGAGGACAAGAATTTTATACAAAAGCATCAAAAACTACTCAAGCGTTGAGGACAACGCTTTTTGAAGGAGAGCGGCATGTTAGGCCCCTATACTACTAGTGTAACCCCTTATTGTTATTAGTACAACCCACTTATTATATTGATGTAACCATGTAGTGCCCATATTGTTACTATTGTGCCCCATAGAAGCCCACTATTGTTATTATTGTGCCCTTACATTATTATTGTTATGTCGGCTCTGATTATGTTATGACCCCTTAGACTCCTATATATAGAAGGGAGGTCTTTTCATTTGTATCATCGAATAATTGTTCATTTATGTAATGTAAAGGAGGTTGCCCCCTCGAAGAGGCTGAATTCTAAGGCGTTGATCTATCTTTTCTATCTTTTCTTGAGCTGGTTTCATAACACTCATCATCTATATAGAACACATTGTAGCTCATATAAGACTCATAAATTTGTAAGACTTCTTCTGAAGGTAACTTAAACCCTTCCCTTAATACCATAAATGTGGATTGTATCGAGGTACACTTAGAACATTGTGAAGAAAATAATGGTACATATAATGATTCTTCCCACAAGTACAACTGACCAAAAAGAAAATAGGGGCGAGAATACCATAAAAAAACTCAATGAAGTCAAGTATTATCATATTGAATCATGCTGGATCAAAATGGGAAGGATAATGGACTAAGGGGATTGTTTTGTGATGTATAGTCTGATGACAATAAGAGACGATGGATGAAACATATTAGACAACTATTTACAAGAGGAAAGAGACATAGACAAGATGAAATTCCAAGATTAGAGTAGTTTCTTACTATTATTCCCTAATTTTTCAACAAACTATAAAGTTTCAAGTTGATTTTCAGCTTAGGTTTTACCTCAACATTTCGAAGTTACTAGGAACAACGATGATGAATATGAGTTTGAGAATTATGTTTCATGAAGTTGATCCAAAATAAAGTGTTGATGTATATTAATTTGAACACTGATAGATTAATGCCAAGAAATGTTGATTATTTGAGGTTGACTGTTGACTTTGAGGCCAAGAATGATGAAGTTTTCTTGTGAAGATATGAGGAATGAAGAAAGAAGAGAAAATATAGAGATGTCTGGTAGCCTCGAACCCTTGTTGCATAGATAGTTTCTACTGCAGAGACGAAAAATTGTAAAATAATTTGAAAATGGATTGCTACAGGTCGTCCTGTAACCATCATGTGATCTTGTAACCAAAGTTACAAGACTATGTATCAGTTACATGAAAAATTGTAGGTGAATGGAAAAAAACTGTTGAAGCTTCCCTTGACATTTCATGAGACCAATCATCTTCAAGTCATTGTTATGAAGGCTCCAAAACATGCATATGGTACAAAATAAGTGTTGAAACATTGCCCCCCTCTTTATGGTGGATTTCTAAAAGAGTGCAGGCTCAATTATTTGGAAAGTTTATTACTACCCTAGTTGTCCCAATAATTAGTCTTCCCTCCTTATTTGTAAATTGAAAGGCTGCAATTGTTGTTTAGTACTCCACAAATTCTTCGCCAAACCTGAACCTGTAGTACAACTCTCACTATGTAAACAAATGCGCTGAATTTGAGCATGGAAATAGATCATTGAATTATCAACCATTGATGTATGCCATTAACCAATGTGATACAACTCACTAGTGATGTCAATGAGAATCAAGGTACCCTAGTACATTCTGCTAGGTATGAATATGTGAGATGGAATCAAATCACTTGCAAGATCTGATAATTAGGGGACATTGATGTATTCCTACAGTCGTCAATGAAAGAACCTGCCATTGATGCACGAAAGCCTCAAGGTACTAAAAGAAGTCTCTATTATTGAACCTAGATAGTGTGCTGAGGTTGATGGGTCAAGACTCGTTAGCGGGAAGGCCTTAATGCATCCCACATCAACTAACATGAGCATATATATAAAAATTTTAAGGATTTTGAGAAGATCAACAACATGATGCAAAATTATTGAGGACTTTGCTAGCAAGTAACATGGTTTTCATGCAAAGTCCTTGTCTAATTGCGCAAGTATCCTAGTTTTCATAGTGATACTTATTTTTATCTTTACTATTTTATTCATTTATTTATTATATTATCCTATCCTACTTGAAAAAAAGCATTCTCCTTCAAGTGTGGGAGTATTTCCAGTGAAGCCATGTGTGTAACAAGATAAAAAATGTATTCATACTTGGGTTTGAGAAGCATGCTTTAATGTATAACAAAGCATGAGAGACTAATCGCTTTGAATGGTGTGGTGTTAATAATTTTTGAAGAAGAGAGCGGTGCTTTGATTTGATCCTTCTCCGTAACCAAAATTCAATATAGTCATGATGTTTCTAGCTATCTTTATCATTTGGTCCACTTTTTATGTCCTTCTCTACCATATTGTGCAAATATTATGCAATTGGATGGTTGGTTTCTTAGGTTCATGAAGGATTTGATGATAGTCATGTTAAAAATTCCTCGATCTTGGGTTCTAATGGTTTCTTTCCATTGTATTCAGTCCATGATTTAGTGGTCTCCTCAACAAATTGGAAAGGGTGATCAAAGAAGGATTTTGGATCTTCTTGTGGTGGTGTGTTGGATAGGGTTTCCTAGGGTCAATTTTGGGGCAAAAGCCCAAGTTTTGGGGCAGAAAGCCAAAGTTTTGTTGTAAAGAATGTAAAGTCTCCACAAGTTGTAGTCGCGGAGTGCGTAGATAATAAAGTGTCATAAAGGGTTTTACCCTTCTGTTATGTAAGTTGTCTCGGATTTTATAGATCTCCCCATGGTCTGCGGATCATGGGATTGTATAAGTAGGAGAGTCTTAGAGAGTCTAAGGCAAGAAGGAAGTGATGATAAAGACGAATGTAATGGGTTGGTAGAAGAAAGAGCGAACAAGTCTTAGAGTAGAATAAAGGCCCTACAGTTGTGTGCTCAGAGGCCTAGAGTAGAGTTTGCAGCTGAGTGCGCAGACCCATGCAACTGAGTCCGCAGGGAAGTCTTAACTCTGTAAGCAGAGCTGTAGTATTGATAAAGAGATTATTATAGAAAATCTTGTGTTTTTTCTATTTATTTTTGTTATGAAGGAATGCGCTTTTATGCTGTGATGAATGATGGGTTTATGAAATAATACTGTATTGATGCATGACTTTACATGATTTATATTGTTATATGAATGCAAGTAATAATTACAGTTTACGCGAAGAATATCTTATTGTATGCGAAAGTTATCAAACACTTAAGCCGATCTGGGTAAATACGGAATTAGGAGTAATCACAAAAGTGCGTAAGTGGTTGATTCACTTGTTTAGGGTCCGCGAAAGATAGTCGTAGAACTTCACGAAGTTCTAGAGGTTGTTTAAAGGAATTTATATCGATAAGCCATAAAGGCTTATCAATCTACTCGAAGGCAGGTTTAGGGCATAAGAAAACATCACACTCATCTCTGGGTGCGGAAACTTGGTTCCAACATCCCCCCATACTGCTTCGGGTGAGACTTCATCCCGCGTTCCGTGGGTTGATGCCAAAAGGGCTAGTAGTGTAGGGATTTGTTTGGAAAACTTAACTCTGAACCTAGGTCGGGACCCCCTAAGCCAACAAAAGGTTCCGTTGCCGGGACTGGGATCTGCATAAAGATATGTGTGATGTCGCATCACTAGAATCTAACAAAGAAAGAAATTGAGCATTGGTTGGATAGAAAGATCCACGGATTCACGACGCAAAAAACAGAAATACGTGATTGACAAAGGAAAAATGGTTGGACAGGTATCTATACATAGAGATATACAAATTTTTCTTTTGTTCCTTCTCGATCGAACAATATGAGTGGATCGCTAAATTGGTAGATGGCTAAGGAAGGTGGAGGCTTGATGGTCCAATAGTGTGGACCTCGGAGTTAGTGCGGAGATTGGAATCCTCTGAAGATAAGACCGCGCGCGCTATCGATCACTGGCTTGATCGTGTCATAGGAGGATTTGTGACAGAATGCGCAGTCGATACCTCGATCAGCTACAACGAAGCAGAGTGGCGCTTCTTCAAGGGACTACGAGGTAAGTATTTGAGATCTTTTAACACTTGGATTAAGATTCTCTTATGTGAAAAGCGGGTTATCCCATTAGCTTGATGTTTGAAGCTACACAAAGTGGAAATCTCTTCAGGGATAGAGGAAGAACAGGTCCTGAATATAGCCCGCTGATTGAACCTCCTCTGTGTGACGACGAAGGAGCAACACATGCTTCACTGCAGAGCACTGTCCAGTTAATAAGGCAAGGGTTCCTGCGAATACCCCATCTACGCACACCACCTCCACCTTCACCTCCACAACATACACCTTCGCCCACACCAACACCGTTTGATATGTTGAATACGATGAAGTTGTCTATTTTCAAGGGCTTGGGAAATGAGGACCCGGACTAGTTTTGGTTCGTTGCGAAGGCTGTGAAGACAACCAATAATATTACAAGAAATTGGATGATGAAAGAAATTTGGTTACTACTCTACAGGATTGCGTGCTAACATGGTATATTAAGTACTGTACCGATAACCCAACGGCTCCGTTAGCAGACATTTAGACTGCGCTGAATAAGGAATTCAGTAGGCCCAAGTCTAAATCACAATCAGTATTTGGATTCAAAGAAATCATGATGAGGCATGGAGAAACACCTTAGGAGCTAGATTAGAGATTGAAATGCCAAATCCGTGAAGCTAACATGAATCTTACAGATGGGCAGCACTATGAATGGTTTGTAGCTTCGCTCTTGCCTCACCTAAGGGTCGCCTTATCATAGCAAAAGATTGGGACCCAGGCGAAAGCCCTAGAAATTGTGATGAGACTGCATGAAACATTGATTCAAGACACTGCTTTGGGAGTACAATAGATCCACGTGGAGTTGCAGAATCTTTTCCTAGAGTTTCAAAGTCTAAAGAAGGATAGAGCGGCTCGGCCAGAGGCATGCGAAGAAGTTTGGTGCCTGAAGTGTAAGAGCTAGGGGCATGATAAATATCACTGCCCTGTCTTTGCGAATTATGTTGCAGGAGGAGGGCCAATGCCTTTGAGGTTAGAAGCTCAAGAAGGGCTCGCGTCGTGGTGTGATATTTGTCAGGTAGCTGGAAAACATGTGACAGACAATTGCCACTTGCTGCAGAAATTTGTGCAGACACCGCAACAACTCTTCTGCAACTTCTGTAAATTGGTGGGTTTCCTGAGCGCAACTGTCGTAGCTATGAGTTAATGATGGAAAGAACACTTGTGTATCGAATGCAGACAAAAACTCGGCCTCCCGATCAAGGTGCTGGGGGAGCGCACAGAGGACATTAGGGGCGTAGACGAGGCCGAGGAGGAGGAGGAGGAGGACCTGGTAGAGGTCGGTGGCAAGTTATTTGCTACAATTATAGAGTGCTAGGACACTACGCGCAGGAGTGTATGAGCCCGGCGTGCCTGTCGTGCTGATACAGTACTCAATTTGATCACGCAATAGAAGACTGCCCTGTATTAATAGCTAAGATTCAAGAGAAGAGGGTGCAACCTCAACAGCCTACCCAAAACCTGTAGATGAAGAGGGCTGAACCCTGCGAAGAGGATCCTAATGTAAATATCGTGCTGCGAAGTGGAATGACGACTGACGAGGATAAGGGAAAATAGCCTGAAGAGAGTGAATGGGTCCGCAAGGCTCTAGAAAAAGAGGTTGGGTTTGATTTGTAGTGCGTGAAGGAAACGTTCATGGAAGTGAAGAAAAGCTTTGCTGAGGCCTCTACCTCAGGAAGTTAGGATAAGCTATTCAAAGAAATGGACTCCTCCATGCTTACCTTTTTTGGAGACTTGTAGGAAGCTGCTATGTGATAGCAAGGCCATGAAAGGGTTACAGGAGTTGATAAATAAATGTGCTGGTAAAGAAAATGCTCTTGAAGGACCTCGCGTAGTCAGAAAAATTGGTAAGCATAAGGCAAGAACAAGGCGTGAGATGAGGCTCACTGCGCAAATAGGGGAGTATGAAATGGATCAAGTTATTCTGGATTTGGGGTCAGATGCGAACGTATTGCCTAAACAGACATGGGAAAGAATGGGGAGACCTGCACTACAATGGTCTCTGATTCAATTGAGGATGGAAAATCAATAGAAGATTATCCCCATGGGAAGATTGCAGGGAGTGACAGTAGATATTGAAGGTGCGAGCGTGTTGGCTGATTTTGAAGTGATAGAGATTGTCGATGACAACAATCCCTACCCTACACTCCTTGGGATTGATTGGGCTATTGAAATGAATGTGGTAATCAATTTGAAGAAGCAAACAATGCCATTTGAGAGGAAATCACTCCATGTAGTAGTACCTTTGGACCTTGCAGAAGGACTGTGCTATATTGAATCAGTCCGCGATTACGAAAGTGACGATGATTTGGACTAGATCTACAAAATAATAGCGTGAGACAAAGATTGGGTGAATATAACAGCAGATGGATGCATTGCATGGGATCACAAAAGTTCTTGTACATCAGATTCAGATGAGGAGTTGGAATACTGGCAGAATAGGTTGCACGAATTATCTACGATGAGTTGTAAAATGATGACTAAATCGATGTGTTGTGTTTCATATGAGGTAAGAAGCTTGCCTTATTATGATGGTCTAACTGATGTAGATAAATTTTTGGATGCATTTGAAAGGGAAGTACCAGAGAAGCATTGCTTCCAAGCCTTGGATTTGGCGCTGCGCGCTATGCCTGCAAGATGGTGGGGTACGCATAAAGATAATTTTGATGGATGGTGTGAATATAGAAAAATGATGAGATTTCGGTTTGGTCGCCCAAAAGTTCGGCTAACAGAGAAATATGATGGAAGAAGTGATCCGCGTGATCATTTAGCAAAATGGACTGACGTTTATGGAGCGGAGCCACAACCTGAGTGGGTACATTTATTCTGTCATACTTTGGATGTAATACCAATGAATTGGTACCTGGAAACAGAGCTCTGCCATGACACTGAAGAGTGGGACGTTTTGAGACAGGGATTTTTGATGACATTCAGCTTTGAGGATGGATTCGAATGCATCGATGAAGCGTTGCAGGAGGTCAAGGCAATGATCTTTAGAATACCGCAGGATCCCTTGGATTTGATTCAACCAAATTGGACCACCTAGCTGCGCCATGCGCTGGAGTGCTACAATGTGACTGCTGAAGAAGAAGACGAGGATCCAAGGAACATTAATATCCCAGAGGCAGAAGGCCACTGTGAAGTTGAGGGACCACAAATAGAGAATCTAGATATCACCGCGCCACTGAAAACCAGACAAGTGAACATTGGCACAGAGGCGGAGCCGAAGTTTGCGAAGATAGGGGACTACTGGGATGATGCTATGGTGGATAAGGTCACTGAGTTGCTCCGCGAATATTAGGATTTGTTTCCCACAAAGTTTTTAGACTTAAAAGGCATCATAGGCGATTTGGGAGTGATGAAAATAACTTTGAAACTAGATGTGAAGCCTGTTAAGCAGAGGCCATATCGCCTTAATCCCAAGTACAAGGAAAAGGTCTGCTTAGAGTTGGACAAGATGCTTGCAATAGGTATTATTGAACCAGTGGAGGAATCTGATTGGGTGAGTCCAATGGTAGTTCAGGAAAAGAAGCAGAAGGATGAAATAAGGATTTTCGTAGATCTCAGGAAGCTAAACGATGCTTGCGTTCATGATCCTTTTCCAACTCCGTTCACATATGAAGTACTGGATAATGTTGGTGGGTAGGAGGCCTATTCATTCATTGATGGGTTCTTTGGATACCATTAGATAAATATCACACCAGAAGATAGGAGTAAGACTACCTTTGCGACTGAGTGGGGATGATTTTAGTATACGGTAATGCCTTTTGGACTTAAGAATGTGTCGACAATCTTCTCGCGCGTAGTCATTGCAACTTTCAAAGAGTTCATTCACAAGTTTTTGGAGGTATATTTTGATGATTGGACTCGTAAAATCCCATGTAGCTAGTTTTCTCTTAATGTTAGATACGTGCCAGAGGTATCAGATCGTGCTAAACTTGAAAAAGTGCTCATTTTGTGTCCCTTTTAGAATCTTGCTGGGTCATGTAGTGTGTAGAAAAGGATTAATGGTGTACCCTGCTAAGATCGCGGTTATCATTAATTTAGAGGCACCAAGGAGTGTTAAACAACTGCGTGCGACACTGGGTCACACTGGATACTATCAGAAGTTCATCAAGAGTTATGCCTAGATTACCGCGCTGATGGAAAAGCTACCAAAGAAGGATGCTACGTTCTGTTGGGATGAAGAATGTTAGCGGAGTCTGGATATATTGAAGGAGAAAATGGTCACCGCACTGATCCTAGTCTTCCCAGATTGGAAGAAGGAGTTTCATGTGCATGTGGATGCTTCATGCATTGCGCTGGGAGCAATGCTGATGCATACTGGTGAAGGAGAATTGGATCACCCTATAGTGTTTGCAAGAAGGAAGTTGTCTAAGGTTGAAAAGAATTATTCGACGACAGAGCACGAAGGGTTGGCTATGGTGTATGTGCTCCAGAAGTTCAGACATTACCTGCTAGGCGGACACTTTAAGATGTATACAGACCATTCTGCATTAAAGTACCTAGTCAACAAGCCTGTGTTGGGGGGAAAGTATGCAGATGTCTGCTATTGTTTCAGGAGTATGATTTCAAAGTAATTGTGAAGCCAGGGTGATTAAATGCAGGGCTAGACCATCTATCATGCATTGAAACAAGAGAGGAGCCTACCAATTTGGAGGAAGGGTTGCCTTACGTGCAACTCTTTGCGGTGCGTGTACCAGACAATCACTTTGCAGACATTATCCACTTCCTGACTACAGGAACGGCTCCAGTGGGATACACTAGTTAATAGAAGGAGTTAGTGGTGCGCGCGATAGACTTTTCTATTATTCCAGGAAATTTGAATAAGATGGGATCAGACAAAATAATGCAACGTTATGTGCCTGATTTTGAACGAAATAGTATACTTGCTAAGGTTCATGGAGGAGCTGCGGGAGGCCATTATGCAAGAAGATCAACAACGCAAAAGATTTTACGCGCTGAGTTATGGTGGCCAACATTGCATAAGGATTCCATAGCACATTGTAGGGTGTGTGATGCATGTTAGAGAACCAGCAGGCCATCGCGGAGGGATGAGCTTCCTTTGAATTTGCAGGTATCATTGCAAACATTTGAGAAATGGGCAATTGATTTTGTAGGACCGATTCGGCCTCCAGGCAAGAAGACGGGTGTGCGGTATATCATCACCGAGACCGAGTCTTTGACTAGATGGGCGAAGGCACAACTTGTAAAGGACTGTACAGGGGAAACAACAACAAAATTTCTGTTTGAGTATGTGTTGACCAGGTATGGTTAATCGAAGATTTTAATGAGCGATTGCGGTACGCACTTCCTTAATGAAACGATCAGCGCACTGATAGAAGAATTCCAAGTTTATCATCAGAATATTACGCCATATCATCCTCAAGCCAATGGGATGGTTGAAGCGTTTAATAAAATACTGGAGAATGTGCTGACAAAGGTTTGCAATGAATAGAGGAATGATTGGGACGTGCACATACCAACAGTGCTATTGGCTTACATAACTACTTGTAAGAAGCTTATTGTTCAGACACCGTTTAGGTTGGTCTATGGCGTAGAAGCTGTAATGCCTATGGAGTACATTGTGCCTAGTCTATGCATAGCAACATTTACAGGGATGGTGGACCACAGAGCCTTAGAAGAGCGGCTCGCATAGATAGAAGAGATCGAGGAAGATAGGTTTTTGGCTGGATTCCATTAGCAGGTTTAGAAGGAACGTGAAAAATCTTGGCATGATCGACACATCAAATTGCGCACTTTCAAGGTAAACGATTTAGTTTTATTATATGATAGTAAGTTTGATAAGTTTGCAGGAAAATTTCAGATGCACTAGCTGGGGCCATACGTTATCAAAGAGATTACTCAGGGTGGAGTAGTTCAATTCGTGAAATTGAATGGAGATCCATTTCTGGGAAAGGTAAATGGAAGCCGATTGAAGCCATACACTGGGGATCTAGCCCAATGACTACATGATGGTAGCATAGTCTTAGTGCTCCAGGCAGCTACAAGGAGGTGCGGGACTATAAACTACACTGCCCGGTTTGTAAAGCTGCGCGACAAGTGGTTTGCGTGAAACAAGAGGGTGTCACAGTACCAGAAGAGGCGTGAAGGGAGCTATGCTATATGGGTGGAGATCGCGTAGCGCAACCAAAAAGTGACCGTTACTGTCACTGTTCATGATTTGATTGCTAGGATACCATTAAAAGGAGCGAGGGGGCGACATTTAAGGCATTTAAGGATGAATTTAAGAGTGAAATCTTTGGAAATTTGCCGCTAATCTAGAATTTATGCACAAATTTTGGGGGGAATGGTCGAATCTGAATTCGAATTTGCCTATAAATTATGCATGGTCATCCAATGAAAAACACTTTGCATTATGAGAATTTCTGTGTTGTGTTGTTTGTTGCGCATGAACCATGAGTTCTTTGAGGATTTTCTCGCAAGCCCTGTGTTTGATCAGTATCCTGCGTTAGACAGAAAGCTTATTCGCGATATCATGTTAGGACCAGGTCCCGCAGAAACTGAAAGCACTAGAGGGACTATTGCCTCTGAGGGAGTTGCTCCTGAGGTTGTGAGTATGGAGGTTCCAGCAGCAGTGCCTACGGCGTCGAGGTTGCCTAGGCCTACACTGACGAGAGAGGACCCAAGCCAAAGAAGGATAAACAAAAGAAGCCGATGCCAGTGCGTGAGTCACCATGGAAGCATGCAGCTACACATGCTTAGAGAAAATAAAAGTCGAGCATAAAGGAGAAGGGGAAAGTGGTGGATATGGAGGCAGAGGAGGGTGCGGAAGATATCGACGTTGAGGGGGTGGACCCCATATCTAGGCTGCCGGAGTATATCCCTCTGCGCAAGGGAAAAGTGAAGGTCCCGAAGGACCTAGATGAGGGACATTTCCTCCTTAACACACCCCTGCTACCAGAGAATATAACTTTTGAAGGTCTGTACTTGGCGCGGATCCCACACTTGAAGCTAGAAGATTGGGATTTGGCGGACCACGAGCGGTTCCCCCACCTTGCCACAAAGACCTTCATGAAGAGGGTTTTCTACAAGGAGTCTGGTGTCATTGTGTTGGAGCTGGTGGAATGGATTCATGGAGTCAACAAGTCAGGGTTGTTGAACCTGTTGTGGGTGCCCCATTACCACCATGCCCCGATAAACCTGACCGTCATTAAGCAATTGCTCTGCCTGGTGCATGACGAGTGCTTGTGGCTGAACGAGATGATTCCCATCACTAATATGCTGATCCATCGGATCACATTATTACCACATTTTGGACTGAATCCGGTCAAGGCGTTTGGCAAAAAGACGAGTGAGTGCTACCTCGTTGAGAAGACGAAGGACAAATTTAAACTTGTCAAAAAGCCGCGCGGGTATTTGATTACTAGCATTACTGACCCCGAGTTGAAGGTTTCCACGCAAATTTTGGTTGGAAAGGTGATGAGAAAGTACCGTGTGGATGAGGTGCCAACACCAATGGTTTTGTTAGCAGCGCAGTGTGCGGAGGGCGTATAGTTCAACTGGGCGTGCTACTTGTGTAGCGAGTTCCTCGCGAATTGCAGAGAGGCACAGGACGATAGTAAGACCTTTCACTATTCATGGCTGTTGCTCTCAATTGTGCTCATTGCGTGGGATTTGCCGGAGGACAGCCAGTTTCCTCCTGTGGAGAAGGATTTACCGAAAGTGACAAAGTTTTCATCTCTCTAGGCCACAAAATATGCTGCGCGGGTCACAGAGAGCAAAGTCTTTTGGGTGCTGATGGAGGCGAGCATTCACATGGCCATCAACCAAAAGCCGTGGTTGTCACCAACCATGTTCGAGCAACTTTTAGGGTACATGAATTCAAAGCGGACTTCCACCATGTCTACATTTGGGCGCGAAAGGACCTCGAGCAGAAATGGTTCGACTTACCCTACCTGGCTACGGATGATGCTATTGCAGAGGTCATCAAGCGCTGGCCAATAGAGTGGCATTCCGCATCTGATGTGATCGCTGGGACTAGCAAGTCCACGGAGAAGAAGAAAAAGGAAGTGGCCAAACAAAAGGTTCAGCAGTTGGATGAAAAGAGAAAGAAAGAGGCTGAGGAGAAGGCCCACGTAGAAGCGGAGCGCGCCACAAAGGAACAGGTAGAACAGGAAGAGCGTGGCTCCGAAAGAAGTCAGAAGTCTCCTTCACCCCAAATGGAGGAAGAAGATTGGTCAGAGCAGGGCGACAGAGATCAACAGGAAAGCACTCCCTTCTGAGTAAAGCGGTACAGGGAGCAAGAAAAGGAAGGACAACGAAAGAAGTTGAAAGCCACCAAGTCGTCACTAGATCCGATTACCTTGATGGATGGCGACGTGGACGAAATCGACGACAAGGTGCGGGATACTACTGCATAACTGCAACAACAGTTTTAGAAACAACAGAAGCAGGCACTAAACACCATACAGAAGGATCTGCACAAGCTGCAGATCCAGACATCCAGAATCCAAGCAGGTGCAGGACAGAGTAGTGCTGCATCAACCAATATGGCACCGGGGACCACTCAAGCAACATAGATGGTTCATTCAATGGATCTCCATGTAGTCGCGCTGCTTGATCGAGCCTTGAGTGGGGAGGCGACCACTAACAAGGCTATTATTGGCACCTTGAAGAATATTGGCCTCAACCTGGTTGCACTCCCTAGCGAGCTTCTTCACACACTGCAAGTAGGTGTGATAGCAGAAGTTAAGGCCTGGGAGCAGCGTGCACTGAGCATGATCAACGAGTACAAAGTCAACAACGAATAGATGTTCGTGGAGAAATCAGCAGTGCTGGAAGCATGGAATAAATTTCAGGCGCAAAACGAACAACTTGCAGCTGTGGTGGTTGATGCGTGCAGAACATTCCCTAAACTGCATATCCCGGAGGAAGCGCCGTTGGAGGAAAATATCTAGAAGTTGGGTGCAGGTGTACATGATGTGAAGACAGAAGTGGCCAAGGTTCAGTTTGAACTGAACCTGAAAATTACAGAGCTAGAGTTGAAGTCACAACCTTAAACTCCGCCAGGGGTTAGGGAATAATGCGAAGCGACTGTAAAGGATGGAATCACGACAGTGGATGCCGCGGTGGTGGATTGCACCGCGCTCTTTGAGCAGTCCATGGAGCTAGTCACAACGTCACAGGAAGATCTTAACCTGCAGAGGTTAAACACAGAAGCCCGTGAATTGCAGTAGCGGTATGATAAAGCGAGAGTGACAACGCACACCGTCACTATAGCACAATGATTGGCCAAGCTGCATGAGGCGAAACCGTTGCTTGAAAAGGTGGAAGTAGTGCAGAGGAAAGAGGCGGTCGTCAAGGATAGATTGGGGCCTTGGCTGGATGAGGCTTATGTTATCTCCGCCAACATTGAGGAGAAGTTGGCAAGCCTACAGAGAATGCAGTAGAAGATCAAGGCATAAAATGTAGGACCAACAACAGAGCAACAGGTGGAACAAATCAAATAGGCAGCCACGTAGAGCGCGACTGAGGTAGTAGTGGCACAAGTAGAGTAGGGAGGTCTCGCAGTAAGATCTCCGTGCTAGAAGAGTGACTCGAGGGCGAGTCACGATATTTGTGTTGGGGTCCTCTTGGGACAAGGTCACCTAGGGTAAATTTTGGGGCAAAAGCCCAAGTTTGGGGGTAGAAAACCCAAGTTTTGTTGTAAAGAATGTAAAGTCTCTGCAAGTTGTGGTCGCGGAGCGTGTAGATAGAAAAGTGTCATAAAGGGTTTTACCCTTCTTTTATGTAAGTTGTCTTGGCTTTTATAGATCTTCCCATGGTCCGCAGAGCATGGGATTGTATAAGTGGGAGAGTCTTAGAGAGTTTAAGGCAAGAAGGAAGTGATGATAAAGACGAATGTAATGGGTCGGTAGAAGAAAAAGCGAAGAAGTCTTAAAGTAGAAGAGAGGCCCTGCGGCTGAGTGCCCAGACCCCTGTAGCTGAGTGCGCAGGGAAGTCCTGAGTCTGTAAGTAAAGATGAAGTTTTAATAAAGAGATTATTCCAGAAAATCCTGTGTTTTGTTTATTTATTTCTGTTATGAATGAATGCGCTTTTATGTTGTGATGAATGATGGGTTTATGAAATAATACTGTATTGATGCGCAACTTTACATGATTTATATTGTTATATGAACGCAAGTAATAATTACAGTTTATGCGAAGAATATCTTATTGTATGCAAAATTTATTAAACACTTAAGTCGATCTGGGTAAATACAGAATTAGGAGTAATCACAGAAGCGCGTAAGTGGTTGATTCACCTGTTTAGGGTCCGTGAAAGATAGTCGTAGACCTTCACAAAGGTCTAAAGGTTGGTTAAAGGCAATTATATGGATAAGCCTTAAATTCTTATCAATCTGAGCGAAGGAAGGTTTAGGGCATAAGACAACATCGTGCTCATCTCTGGGTGCAGAAACTTGGTTCCAACATCCCCCCATACTGCTTTGGGTTAGACTTCAGTCCGCGCTCCACGAGTTGATGCCGAAAGGGCCAGTAGTGTAGGGATTTGTTTGGTAAACTTAACTCTGAACCTGGGTTAGGACCCCCTAATCCAACACAATGATTCATGGATCCTTCACTCTTCTATTGCTTCATGGAGTATAAGTATGTTATTGTTTGTTGCCAAGATTTTCTCTTCTTGAGATGTAGAGTTTTTTCCAGATGTTTCTAGAATTTGAGAGATTTCCTACAAGAAACATTCTTTAAACTCTTGATCAGTCTCAAGTTCCTCTTACTGGTTGATAATTCCTTTCTAGCACACAGATTAATACCTGGGGGGGGGGGGAGTTCTTACAACACCTCGATTTTTTTTTAATAAATAAATGAAATATGCTAAAAGAAATAATTTCAAAGTAAAATTTATTATGCACTTGGACGCTCTCACACTACCAAGACATTGTTGTCACTAAGTTGTTCACTGACATGATTTAACTTTTCACTTTCCATGAATCAAAACATACCTTCATAAAAGAAACACATTGTACTAACACGACAAGGGCTTGTAGAGACTCACCAATGTGGTCGTGTAGTTTCTTATCTCTCATCTTATCTTCTCACTCCTCCAAGTATTAAGTGTTAGGGAAATCAAGAAAAATCATCTACAAGTAAAACTATATTACTAATGCCGTAACCATTTTAGCACCTCCCTGAAAAACATTGAAAAAATGTTGTTCAAACTAATTTCTTAATAATTCAGACACAAAATGTCAACTAGGATGTTTGTAAAGTTCAAGATGCCACATTATATGTGAAGAGTTCAAAACATAAGTATGCTTTCTAACCTATGCTACAGGATGAAAATATAAAGGAATTCATACAAGAAGTAGCCCTAGGAAATGTCTGCTATCTGGGGAAACAACACTAAGCCTTCCCACCTGGGCTACACGCATTTACTTTTACTAGGCAAAGCATCCCTGTAAACAAGGAGAATTTGTTGTGTCTACTTAAACCCTTTAATAAGCTTCACCCTTAACCAAATAAACAATCATAAATACAAGAAAATAAATGGAAGATTAATGAGATAGTGGTCACTGGGGTGTCATCACAAAGCCTCTTCTTTATAGGTTACAATCTTTCACGATGATTTAATAAGGTGTTCATGTAACCAAAAAAGTTGCACAATGTATCCCTGCTCTTAAGTGGTCGATATTGCTTCTACAAACAACATAAATGTGAGCAAAAAAACATTTAATAATAAAAAAAAATAGTGCATTCAACCAAACTATAATCTATCTATTAAAATGAAAGAAAAACAACAAAGCTATACTGCATTACATCAAAAAAGGAATGGGGTAGTGTGGGACGAGTTGGTGGGCCCTCCCAACTGGTGCCACACTTCCTATGAAGCTATAGAATCAAAGTTGATTCACACCACCAAGGTTCTCAAACACTAGTAATCATCACTTGCATTAATCAAACACAAATTTCAGAGTTACGTAATTGTTATCAATAATTTTCCAAATGGGCAGGCTTCGAACTACAAAGATTTGGCAACCTCCTCTCCGAAATCTACTCTACTACATATCTACAACTATCCTCCCGACAATAATAATAATAAAGAACTCCCCCCAATTTTCTATTTTACCATACATTTATATAGGAGAGAGGGAGGGGCGAATTGGAACTAATTCCTCTAAGTTTGGACTGCTAGATCATAAATAGATTGCAAGATATTGCTTTTATGAATTCTTGGTGGATTTTGGTTGAAGAAAAGGTATATATATGTTTCATTTAACATACAATCATTTGAGAATAAGATATATTTGGCTCCTTTGTTGGTTGATTGCATTGTTTGAGACACAACTTGACAATGATCACACCAAAAAATATACACTTGAAAGAATCACATGTATCTCACAATCCACACACTTTTTGGGGCAACCTCTTATGACTCATCTAACTGGGGTTGTTATGAACAAAACCCATGTTGTAGGATTTTTATATTCTTCTTCAATGCTTCGTGAATAATGTTTGAAGTTTTTTACTCCTTTCTTCTTTGCACAAGCTATCCAAACTATTGATCCTAAGAATGAGCTTTGTGGAGTCAAGCTGGGCATAAATTATGCAACATGGATCCATGTCATCGTCCCTAGGAACAAGACCCATGTTTTAAAATTTCCTCTAGAGCTACATAGATATGCCAACCATGAAGGCTAGCTATAGGAAATGCACATAAGCTATAGGAACCAAGCTACACAAATAATCATTAGTAAAACCAACAATACTCCTTTCTAGTTTATGAAAAATAAAGGAAAATAACGATAAATAAATACATTAACATGTGTAAGCATGTTATGACATATTCAGAAGAAACATGGTAAATTGGGTAATGGATGGGTGACATGATGTAGTGAAATGGATAGGAAATATTATTTTAAATTGTGAAAGAATGATAAATTAATGACCCAACAGAAGCCATGAATGTTGTCTTGAGTGGGTTGTCAAAATTAGATTTTGATAAGTTTATTGTTGGAAATACTGGTGGGGTGGGGGGGTGTGAATCAATATTTATTATCAATTTTAAATTCTTAGAGCATTAATTAATATTAACATCAAATAAACATTTATCAACGCCATTCAACGATGCACAATAATAAAGACAATAGACACAAATAATTTTAGGTGGAAACCCCTACGGGACAAAAGCCACCAAATGTTTCTTAATATTTGTCTCCAATAAAATGTACATCAATAGGAAGCTCCAACTTCCATCATTTTCATCTACAACTGAGGGTGGCTCCAACCCCCTGGTCTACAGGATAAAACTTGATAGATGCACCAACACCCTATTTACTAGTCACTATTGGATGGATGTTCCGATGCTTGAGTTTACAGGCTCTGAACTCAAGGAAGCATTGATTTCTTGATTCACCAATTGATACTAGAGGGATGTTACAACACCCTGCATATGTTCCAACCTTCCCTAGCACCACCCTGTCGCCATGAAGTGTTCTCAAGCTCTGACCTAAAGGAGACTCCACTCTCTTGCCTTGCACCACCCTGCCACCCTACTCAACATGCTGCCACTTGCCTTGAAGTCTCCAACCTTAAACTCACCACAACGAACCATGTTTCACAAGTTTCAGACTGGATCCACCTGTGCTCATAATCAATACAAAACAAACTGAAATATAATCATTGTTTCTTATGATTAATATGTATATCAATGTCAAACCATGGCAACCTCACTGCCTAACTCTTCTCAATCTCAGTAACTAATCTGACCGTTGCATAATTGTCAACAAATAAAACTGCTTCTGCTCAATATGTACTACAAAATCCCTAACTGACATAAATCCAAGCCATACACTATTGTCATATCACTTCCATCATCATTGTCATCTATGTTATCATAATTGTGAAATCACAATTATCACAATCATAACACCATCATTTCACAATCATATAAAACACTGTCACAATTGCCACATATACTTTCGTAGTTATCACACATCAAATTCATTGGTCACCAAGTCACTTATGATAGTTAAAGGTCACTGCCATGGTAAAAAATCATTGTTACATCAAACATCATTGTTACATTATGGATAATATCATCTCAAGATCAAGGTCACTAACAAACATTATAAGTCACTACCATACCGCCATTGAGATAATGTCATACATCATTACTACTAACAAGGTCACTATCACAGAAATGATGCCATGCATCAGAGGGTCACTATCACGCATAAAAAATTCTTACATTAACCACCTCAATAATGCACTTCTATCTCAAACCCTAATCCATTACTACAACAATATAAGCATGAATTACTTGTCACAATTGTAGTGTAAAATATTAGCTGTAGTAATATATCCAACCACACTTGTAACAACAATACAAGGTTACTACAAATTTACTACTGTACTACTATATCAATGTCACTATCAAATGGATCGTAATCATACTTATTTACTACCATATGAATGCCTCCAAGTCACTGGCTTACTATCATTTCATAGTTAAGTCATGTCATGTATCATTACAAAACATATCTTTGTAAGTCACAATATTATTGTAATGTCAAGGTTATTGCTTTACTGGGTTATATTCATGATTGTCATAAAGGCACTGTTGTATAGTGCTGCTAGAGGTGACACACATATAAACATTGAAGATACTATAAACACCATATATAAATGTTAAGTGAAACTAGCACACATGACATTAGCTGCGGAGAAGTCCTTTATCTATGATGCTTTTATCAAATCTATTTTGTCTTCTTATCAACATGATCCACCAATGATCATACTAATACAAATTAGGGTTATAAATGTTAATTTAGTAGCCCAGTGACAAATTCCAAACATTGGATTAAATTCCTCTTTCCGAGAAGCACTCATTGTGGACAAGAAAAAAAACATTTTTGATGATTAAACTCACAATGGAGCATTTGTTTAGGTTGTCTTAGAGGCTAATTAGCCTTCCTCTAATGCCTATAAATACAAGTCAATTCCTCCACATTTGGAATAATCACATCACAACACATTCTTCTCTGTTTCATTAATTGGTTCGTATAGCTCAGGGATTGCATGGATCTCTCACATGTGCGAACATACAAGTGTCTTTTTCGGATTGGCTGAATTTCAAATATGTTTCAGGGTATTGAACAACATTGACTAGGGGCTGTTTGATTGTTTTTAACTGCATTTTCTCTTTGGGATTTGTCTATTTGACTAGGCTACATTGGAGAGCACAAAAAGCGAGGAAGTTTGGGCATTTTGATCACATACCTATTGAAAACTTTAACTGTAGGCTACCTCACTGTTTTGACCAAGTTTGACTGCTCATATTTGGGCTATCTTGAATCCCAGTATAACATCCCCGGGGTAAAAGTTCATGTAATAAAGGATAATAAATAAAAAATAAGACCAAGGTCACGAGACACGTATTCCAAGCTGAATGCTGGGCAAGCACTATAGTGGGCATCACTTTGGTTTATTTATGGGTAAGGAAATTGACAAAGGAAAAGTGGCATTATATGACATTTATTTATGAGAAATAAAGGAAAATATTAGAAAATGAAGGTGAAGAGACACATATTTTCATGCTAAGGAAATTAGAAGGAAAATTAAGGAAAATGAAGAAAAATGAGACATCAATAATAAAAAGGAATCAGAGAATCAATTCACAACTTTTGCTAGTTTAACTTTTGTTGGTTTTGGTTTTGGAATTAGTTTCAGAGAGAGAGAGCTCCAAGAGGAGAAATCAAAAAAGCAAATGAAAAGTAATCTAGGAAGGTAAATGAAGGAAAAGGAAAGCAAAGGAAAACAAGGAGAATGTTGGATCAATAGCTTCAACATGAGGATTTTGTAGGTAACAGGTTGCATGTGTGGTTTCCTAGCTAAGGTGTGAATGTATGGTTCTGTTGTAGCTGTTGCGACAACACCTCCAAAAATCTAGGTAACTATTAAATTTTGGAGCCCCTACATCAAGCCTAAGCTTCGGCCCTGCCAAGTCCTGCCCGAAGGTTCGTCAATGTAGGTAAACCTGAAGAGAAATCCAAGTTTCTGACTAAGTTAAGCCAAGTCGCCAGTTCATGCCTTGATAGAATGGGTCGCATAGTGGAATGCGACTATCGCCTGTAATCGCGACCACGAAAACCATTGCGACCATGACGACTTGAGGTTTGCAAGGTCGCATAGTTGCACCTCCAACCGCTCAACTATCCTACGACCCCGCGACCCCGCAGCCTTCTGAGTCGCAAAGTCACAAAGTTGCCTTAATTACCATCAGTCACTTGTGCGACTATGCGACTCTGCGACTCACAAGGTCGCAAGGTCGCAGCGCTTATTCACACCTTCCAACACAACCTCCCGATTCATGCGACTTCGTGACCTGCGAGTTGCAAGGTCGCAATAGCTGCACTCTCGACCCTCGCGACCTCCGCACGTGTGATTATTTTATAAATAGGAGGGTGCTTAGTTGCATTTGGCAAGGCTTTTTGGTTGCACTGGAAGCCAGAAATCCCTCCGACCCGACTTCGCGCGTGTGTCCGACTCCGGTAAGTAATGGTCCTCCCTCCTGCAATGATTATTTTCTTCCAAATGTCACTGACTGCACCTCCTAACCTCTGGCTTACCTCCCGCCCTAGGGTTTAGCCTTTTTACTTAGATTTCCTTTCTGTTTCATGCTTCATAGGTTGCCCTAGCCTTTCCCCGTTCCTCCACTCAGAGTTCAGGTTTGCCTTGCATCTGATCCCCCTCATTGGATCAAGAAGCTGAAGCCCCATCCTTCTGAAAGTGACCCCGGTCTCTCGAAGTCGTTTAGGGCCTTCTCTGAGCTGATATGAGCCATAGTCACACACCCCGTGGCCGCGATACCCTTCCCCTTGCGACTTCGTGACTTCACAACTCTGCGACTCCTCATTCCCGCGACCTCCTACCGTTTGCGACCTGCGACCACCACCTACTGTGCGATTTGCGACCAAATTTTTCGCATCACGACCTTGCAGTCGCGTCTGACCTTTGACCTCAGTTGCGCAATCACATTCTTAACATTGGAGACCGTGTGACTCACTCATCCCCACGACCTTCCTTTCATCGACTAGGTTTCCTTTTATTTTTATTTTTCAATTTATTGTCATGCCCTCTCTCTCATCATGGGATTGCGTTTTTGACATGCCAGGTGATGTCGAGCTCGAGTGCATATCCATTTCTTCTTTTGAAGACGAGATGGGTCACCTGACTACTAAAATAGCTCAAGGCACCTCGGGAAGCAGGGCATGGGAAGCCGATCCAGACGAACAACCACCTATCTTTACAGACACAGCTTGCAACATAAATAAAACCACCAGGCTCTCCTGGTATGAGATCTATGAGGAATTTGCTAAGAGGGATATCTTGGAAACACGGGAGGAATTCTAAGTATATATCAACATCAAAAGGTCAAGATTACATAAAGTAGCGGCTCATCCACCAGTATTCCCATGCATTGAAACCATCGAATGGATCTTGCAGTGTACAAGCACAGATGACTGGATGATCAGGGGTCATGATGGAGCACCTATAGCCACCATTGCTTTGACAAGCATCAACGCCTACTACAAATTGCCTGAGAAGCAGCAGATTTTTAACACCAAGTGGCTCACCGGATTCACCATCCCAACGAAAGACATCTTAAGGGATTGGTGGCAAGAACCTGCGAAATTCCGAGTCAGGACAGACCAGGCCTACAAGATAGAAGGGCTACGCAGAGTATATCAGTTAATCGCTGCAATGATGTGCCAGCTATATGGCAAGGCAGACTGTGATGTGTTTTATGGCACGTGGGTCCCACTCATGTATGTTGTCGCCACTCAGGGAATTATTTTTAATTGGGCGAGCATCCTGTCATCATCCTTGAGGACCAACATAGTTGTCGCCCAAAGCCCACCCCTCGAGCAACCTCCAGAATTCTATATGTCTTCATACCTCCTTGATGCTGTCTATTCGAGGTGCCACTTTGAGCATTGGAGCTGCAATTGGGACACATCAGTAGCCCAACCCGTCCACTGCCACTACAAAGTCTTCTGGGACACAGCTTATAGAGCCACATTGGATATAATATCTGAAACATTTATCATCCCATTATACCAACTGCTGTTTTGGGAAGAACCACCTTGCATGTCAAAGAGAGCCATGAGGACCATGGTTAAAGTAGCTCATTGGTTCCCCATCGATGAAGGAACAATCGTCAGGTTTTTTGGTACTCATAAAGATCCTCACGCTCTGCCCAAGTTCGTCACAGATAGGACTCTTCTACGAGAGGTCTGTTACCAGATGACACAGGGTTTCTTGAAGGTTTTAAACAAAGGTAAGAAGAAACCCTGGCCGCCTTTCCCTCTCACTATTGGAGCGTATGTAGTATAAAACTTCAAACAGGTAGAAGCGAAAGTTGAAGAACTGGAGGGAAGCCATTTCATGACCATGAATTACAAACCATATGACCCCGAGAAAGTCATAGCTGTCGACTGTAAGAAGGCAAAATTCAGTTGGTCTTACGCCCACACTAGGAAGGATCTCGAGGACTGGATTAGGAACTGGTATAACTCCACAAGGGAGATCAGCCTCAGTGAGCAGTAGGCCACAGAAGATGAGCTCCTTGATGATTTCCTGGATGATGTAAGCCTCAGAGAAAGAACACCGAAGGGAACCGAGGAATCAGGGAAGTGAAAAGGAAAAGATGTTGAAGACCCTCTAAGAAACAACGAGGAAGAAGAAGTTACGCTCATACAAATAAATGCCAAACTGGAAAGAAAGAAGCGAGAGCTAAAGAGGTGAAGAGAACTAGAGAGCAAACAATTGCAGGAATCCGACGACTTGAGAGAATTGTTGTCCTTCTAGTCAATACAAGAGTTAATTGTACGTTTTCACTATTGAATTCTTCAAATATCTATGTGCTTGTGCCATGAGTATTTTCTTACTTGACGGATCGAATGTTCCCGAAAGCTATTTGATGTGCAGTCTCCCCACATGTTGTTTCGTACTCCAAATCTAGTTTTCCTACATATGAATGGTATTTGGTTTACTCACTCTATACTCATGCCAATGAACTATTTCTTTAGGTATTAGTATAATCTATATTTTTTTTTGACTGCACAATTATGTACGTTGATAAGTGGTTGATTGTTGTAAACTGATTTTGCAATCATTAAGCATTATTTATCTAGTATGCACAAGTCTTATTTAAAGTCCTGCTAACAGTAACTTTATGTGAGACTGTCTTTTTCTATTCATGGTATATATATGGTACAAGATATTTGTCAATTATTCTCTTGTGTTTATTAAAGTTCATACATTCTACTAAGTTTATATGACACCTCTGTCCGAAGATAGCTCCACAAAACTGAATGGCAGCCAGGCCTACATACTGAAAGGGATCTCCAACACACTCGGTGCAAGATATAGTTGGGAATCTACACCGGAGAGATCCCCTTGACTGTTGGTGATAAATTCCAGCCCATCAATAGATTTGGCGCCAGAAGTAGGGCCATGGCAAGCACTAAAATCCCTCCTCACACAGAGACTTCCCATCAAGTAAGTAATCAACCTCGGTCTCCCACACCCCCGAGGTACAATATAATCCTCCTTTCAAGCCACCCTTCATGAATCCACTCCAGGAAGAACCTCATATTCCCTTCCTTGAAGGCACCCCTATAGGAGAGGAACTTCCCATGTACGAAGTCACTAATGAACAACTCAGGGCTCTGCATCCTATCACACGCCAATTCGCTAGGGGTTTAAGATGTATCCCCGCCAATAACTCACTAGCCAACTCTTGCACCTCCAACCTTCAACATTCGTGTCAAGACATCCTAGTTAACTCCATATCGCAGTTAATTGGCTTAGCCCTGGATGACTATGCGGACGCTGTTAAAAGACTATCCATCGAAGGGTTGGAAATCAAGCCTGAAGATGAAGAAGGGGAGCCTAAGAATACCTTTACTAGTGAGAATAACCGGATACATAGAGAGGAAATGCATGGGAACAACCGACGAATCACTGAAGAAACCCCTGTTAACAATCAACCTCTCATCGAGGGCACTCATGGGATCTTGGGACAAGGAATCGGGGAATACCTTAGAGACCACATAAACTTCTACAACAATAAACATCTCCTTAGAAACCTAATAGACACCCGGAACATGAGAAACATGAGAGACCTAGGACATCTCAGAGTGCCAAGAAGAGAAGCTAGACGCCCCCCTCGCACCAGCGGCAGGTCAGGCACAGATAGTGAATCAGAAGGCAATGATTGCCGCCTCCTTTTCAACCCTAGAGAAAACCACCATCCCCCATCGCTGGCTTGGATGGCACAATCCCCTTTAAACCTTAGAGGCCTCCTTCATGATATGCCCCGACATTCTGAGAAGCACCTCCCAAAGTTTGACCCAGAGAAAGGCACCTCAGCCGATGACCACATTAGCAATTTCTACTTAGCTTTGCAAATGATGAAGGTCCAGTTTGACGACGTAACATGCCGCATATTCCCACTTACCCTTGAAAATAAAGCGACCACTTGGTATCGGGTGCTACTTGTCGCCTCCATCCGAACGTGGGACGAGTTCTAGAAATCCTTTCTGGACAAATTTTCAGAAGATAAGACACCTTCCATGCTCCTCACTGAGCTCAGCACGCTGAAATTCCATAAGAAGAAGAAGGTAAAAGATTTTAATCAACGTGTCATCACTATCCTGAAAATGTTCCCCATGGATGTAGCCCTTGATGATTCCATCACGATTGACTATTACACAAGGGCCCTGCCACTAGACATCACCATATTCGTTAAGCGCAAAGCAAAGCACACTCTGGTAGAGAATTTTTCCATGGTGCTCGAGGTCTAAAAGGATATTCTTTCGATCGGTTCCTTGGACCATGAGTCGTGAGAAGACCCAAAGTCCTCTGGTAAGAAAAACCAGGCCTCCTCAAGTAAAACAATGGATAAAGAGAAAGACACCTTTGATTTCAAAGGACTAACCAAATCCCTAAAACAACTTACCAACGAAGTATCTGAGCTAAAGCGAAGAACCAGTGATGCTTCAGGAGAGTCCAAGCCCATTAAGCCCTTTTTCCAGAAGACCAATAATTTCCCCCCTAAGGTCTCGCAAAATCCTAGCTCAAACTTCAATGTAGAACAGTTAGGAAAAGATAACTTCTGCACTTTCCACCAGGCTTCACACTCCAATAAAACCTGCCCATAATGGCTCCATAATATGACCATCGTTGTCACCCAATTGTTAGAAGACCAGACCGTCGGGGAAGTAGAAGAGGAAACCAATGAGTCGGGAGAAGATGATCCCCCCCTTGGTGACGATTCCCCGTCTGTTGTGTTAACTTTCGAGATCCTCTGGGAGGAGACGTGTGCACTGCACAAGAATCCTTTGTCGGGGAGACTCCCCAAAAGCCCCCCAAAAGTTACAATCTCAGGAGTAAAGGTGCAGTAGCAGACCCTTCCCTAGAAGATAAGAAGAAGGCTTTGTTGCGTAGGATCTTGCCCCCGACCGATACCAGTCAACCATCTTCCTCCTCACCTAGAGGAACGGATGATCTATGCCCGAACAAATCACCAACCAATGCGAAAAGGAACTCTTCCACACCTAAAGATGCATTCAAAGGGGTTACTACTAAGACCACCGTGGCAACACCATGCATAACGCTAGAATCTTTACTCGCGGATTTAGATTACAATATCATCGAAGATTTAAAGAAAACGTGAGCTAATATCTCATTATTCGAGTTGTGCAAATTGACCGCTCAGCGTGAGCTAATAGCCAAAGCCTTCGATTTCTCCCCCGCCCCTGTTAAACCTGCTGCGTCAAACAAAGGAAATCCTGTAGGCCGATCCCCAGCTGTGGTCGACCTCCAAGCTATAGTAAACGCCGCAAACACCAACTCGAGAGGCTCAACTCCCCCATTCCTCTTAACCTTTGAAATTTTTAATTTCAATGTCCACAACTGCCTCGTCGACTCTGACGCATCAACCAATGTTATTCCCTGGGAGGTATGCAAGAAACTGAATATTCAACTAGAGAAAATCGACGCCAAAATTATCCAACTTGATAGGTCTCAAGTCCCCACCGTAGGAGAATTAAATAATGTCATCATTCGGTTATCTTCTGATTCCCGAGTGCACCAATGCATTGACATAATCGTCATAGACATCCCAGAAGCCTACGATCTTCTTCTCAGCAGAGATTGGTCTTACAAGTTGCAGGGCTACTTCGCCACAGATTGGTCTCACTTATCGCTGCCTTACAAAGGCAAGAATAACCAGATCAGGGTAAATAGTGAGCCTTCTATGAAACATACTGTTACTGACCTTGAAAGCTCTAATGAGCCAATCAGTTATGCACAACAAGATCTGCGAGTATGCCTCCTCGAATCTTCATTCAGGTGCTATCAGCCTCAGACCTCAACCGTTTCCCCAGATGCCCAGATTGAAATCCCCATGCAAACCCTGAGCCGCGATGATGAAATTTTTTCCTTAAACTTGCATACATTAGGTTTACCTTCCCCCAGCACAGAGACATGGACGTTGTACCATGATGGTTCAAAAACGCACAATGGAGCAGGGGCTGGATGCGTCCTGCTAAATCCCAAAGGGGATAGATTTTTGATCTCATGCAGGTTGGAATTCCAATGTACCAACAACACTGCAGAATACGAGGCATTGGTGCTCAACCTAAAAAAGGCTATCGACTTAAAAGCAAACTTCCTAAAAGTCATTGGGGATTTAGAAATCATTACGAGACAAGTATGCAATAGCATCCATTGTATGTCTCCGCATCTAAAGGACTACCAACAAGAAGTATGGCGTCTCATAAATTCTTTAAAGCTTTCAATATCATGTCTTTTCCTAGGTTTAACAATGCTGCTGCTGATACTCTAGCTAATGCTGCAGTTAGGTTCACACCCCTTAGAGATGGTTTTTCTATTGAAATTATGTATAAACCAGCAGTACCAGACAACGTAACTAACTTGCGCGTGTTCAATGATGACCAATAGATTCTGGAATTCATGGCAAACGTGGAAGTATTCAAAGACGCGACTATCGATGAAGAGGAACATGAGAAATCATTACAAGATGAGGTGGATTCCTGGAAAGGAAATACCTTACCGAAAGGGGTGGTGTCATTGGAAAAATTGTTCGACCTTCAGAATCATTTCAGAGGTCCGCCAAATGCCAAGACGCATAGTTCCACTCTCTTGCATGGGAAAATCAATCTCGGGACTAAGTCTAATCCCAAGTACATTAACTTGGGAACATAGTGCACCCTAGAGGAAAGACAGGCTTTCATCAGTTTATTTCGAAAGTACCGTGATGTCTTTGCTTGGACTTATGATGACCTGAAGGCGTATGATACTCAGATTATTTAGCATGTTATTCCTACTAGAGAGGGGGTCAAACCATTTCTGCACAAACTAAGGAAGGTGCATTTTGTGTTAGAACCCCTCATACAAAAGGAGTTAAAGAAATTGTTGGATGCCCACATTATTTTCAAGGTCAGACACTCGACATGGGTATCTAATCTGGTGCCAGTAAGAAAAAAATATGGAGAAATACGCCTATGTGTCGATTTTCGGAACCTTAATCGGGCGTCGGACAAAGATAACTACCCAATTCCATCCATGGAGCAAATCCTCCAAACCGTCTCAGGAGCCGAGGTATTTTCTCTACTGGATGGATTCTCTAGTTACAATCAGGTTCTGGTATCAGAACCAGATAGGATTAAGACAACATTCCGAACGAAGTGGGGAACATTCGCTTTTCGTCGTATGCCATTCAGACTCATAAATGTTGGGGCGACTTTCCAGAGGGCTATGGATATCGCTTTTCGAGGGTTAATGGGTTAGAGTGTGGTGGTCTACCTGGATGATGTCACCGTTTTTTCAAAAAAAAGAAGTGACCATCTCCAACACTTGAAGCATATTTTGAAAGATGTCGGAAATATGGGATCTCTCTCAAACCTAAGAAGAGCATATTTGCGGTTTCAGAAGGCAACCCGCTGGGCCACATCATCAACAAGAAAGGAATCACCGTTGACCCCGATTGCATGAAAACCATAGCACAACTCCCTCAGTCGAACGCCAAGAAAGGTATGCAATCTTTCCTTGGAAAAATTAATTTCCTACGCAAGTTTATTTTAGATTTTGCACAAATTGTCAAACCTCTATAGAACATGATAAAGAAAGATATGGTTTTCAAATGGGATCAGGAAGAAAAGGAATCTTTTGATCGGATTAAGGCAACTATCGCGGAGGCACCTTCCCTCTCAAGCCCCGATTTCAGCAAAGATTTTATCTTGTACACTTTCGCTTCAGATTCATCATTGGCCGCAATCCTTACCCAAAAGGACTGCGATCATGACAAATGTCCTATATCATTCATGAGTACAGGACTCCAAGGGGCAGAGCTAAATTACCCAAACATCGATAAGAAAGTTTATGCTGTTTACAAAGCAATGAAACACTTCAGGCCCTACATCCTAAAGAATCACGTCACCGTGATGGTTCCCCATCCTGCCGTCAGATCCCTCTTTGTACAACAAGAGTTGGGGGAGAGAAGAGCCAACTGGATGACATCCCTCCAAGAATATGATTTAGAATTTAAGCCCTCCCACACTGTAAAAGGGCATGGTCTTTGTAAACTGGCCGCCGAGGCCACGGATCATCAGGACACGGAATCCGATCGACTGGCCCAGGAAATAGAAGGATGGGAGCATGAGATCGAAATGTACCACAATGAACTCCTCGGCTCACACGACTCCTCATCATGGTATGTCGATTTAAAACAATACCTAATACAGGGGTCTTTACCCGAAGCAATGTCCGCTAAACAGAGGAGAGCCATCAGACTTAAAGCCGCCTCATATCAGATGGTCCAGGGGAACCTTTTCAGGAAGCATCACCTCGGTGTGTTACTAAGATGTCTAAAATACGATGAAGCCCAATAAGTGCTGAAATATCTACATGACAGACCTGCAGGAGGTCATTATGTAGGTGACACCACGACACACAAGGTAATGCAGGTAGGTTTCTACTGGCCCACTCTATTCAAAGATTCTCATTCCTATGCACAAAAGTGTCTGATTCGCCAAAAGCATGCAGGAAGACAGGCAAGGTCATCTGCTCCTCTGCAACCCATAGCAGTCGAGGAACATTTTCAACAATGGGGTCTGGATATCATAGGTGAGATCATCCCTAATTCGTTAAAGTAGCATAGGTACATACCCACGACCACCGACTATTTCACTCGATGGGTAGAAGCAATCCCATTACAAAATATTAACGACGACGAGGAGATATCTTTTATCAAGCATTACATCATGGCTAGGTTCGGCATTCTAACCTCCCTTGTTTTTGATAACGCTACTTACTTCTCATGTTTGAAATTATATGATTTTGCTCTAGAAAATAGCATAGTGTTAAACATTCGGCTAA
Organism: Pinus tabuliformis; assembly: GCA_031772625.1. NCBI lineage: Eukaryota > Viridiplantae > Streptophyta > Pinopsida > Pinales > Pinaceae > Pinus > Pinus tabuliformis. The sequence goes on along the minus strand of CM062806.1, from coordinate 891,417,113 downwards.
TTACTATCCCCAAGGAAACGACTTGGAAAAATCAACCAACAAGAACCTCATTCTTATTATTAAGAAAACCCTTCTCTCGCAACAGAAGAATTGGCACAATGCCCTCAGTAACGCTCTTTGGGCTGACTGGGTCACTCCCAAAACCTCAATAAGCACATCTCTGTATTTCCTAGTCTATGGGAAAGAAGCCATCCTGCCCCCAAACTGTATCTCCCTACGCTTAGGCTAGCTCAAGAGTCGCAAGGCACCCCGTGCCCATCTATACAAAGCCGGATCGATACCCTGGTAAAACTAGAGAAACTAAGGAGAAGCTCGACATCCACCAAGCCCGGATCAAAAGATGGTTCGATAGGAAATCCACAGGGTCCCCCAAATTTGAGGTAGAGGACCTCGTGCTCAAATGGGACCAGGCTCACGAGGACAAAGGAAAACACACAAAATTTCAAGCTTTGTGGGTAAGTCCATTCCATATTGTAGAAAAAATTGGTCATCACATTTTCAAATTACAAACCCTGGGAGGGCGAGTGGAACCCTCCCAGTGAACGACCACGACCTCAAATGTTACTTCACCTAGAAACCCAGAGTTTCTAGCCCCACCTTGTACTACAGTCTACCATTTCTTTCCTAGATAGTGGTCATTTACTGTCAGTTAGTTTCGATTGCTAGTTTAATTATTCTCTTTTGTAATAAAGTAGAGATGGCAGGTTAAAGTTAAAATAACCCTGCACTTTGGATCCCTCAAATGTTCTCTAGATCCGTTAACGGACCAAAGCTTAAGTCGCGACAAGAGTATAGTAAGACAGATTGGTAACGATGGGGAACTCGATGGCATACACATGTCCTCATTCACACCCACGTCGGTCTATCCCCACTGCTTACATGGTCAAAATTCTTGAAGCCGTTCTAGCTCACCCATAGTCCTAGGAACGAAAGATAAACTGAAGAAACCAGTAATGAGTATACATATATCATGGGAAAACAATAAGGACTCTGAAAAATCCAAAAATAGCCTCTTTGCAAGTCAAATAAGCCGGGATCCCTCGTCTGTCCAGGTTTTAAGCCTCCATTAAATAAGTGCATATATGCACAGGAAAAATAAGTGCCCATGAGCACCTACACCTTTTCATAATAAGGGCTAAAGGACTGAGAAAGGCTTCCTATGCAAAGAGGTGAAGCAACGACTCTGTCGGGGTACTGACTTGGCTTGCTGGCAGTGTAGCAACGTTTACGATTTCTAGTTAGTGACTCCACCGGGGTACTGTTTAGGCTCGTTGGCAGCAGAGCAACACTAGAGTACCATGACCACTATATTGGGAACACTTTGAAACTCATATTGTAACTTCAGTTTCCCTTTTTGGGCCCAAGGCAACAGGAGGTAGCACCCTATTGCGTGTGCAAAGATCATGTCAGGACACTCAAGACAACTAACCAAGTTCTAAAGGGGGACCCGGAATACCATCAGTGGGACCCGTAGCCCAATGAAATGATATTTACTCAAGTCCCCTTAAGCGAGGCCCGTAAATGTCAGAGATCCTAGGTTCTTCCAGGGAATCACCAATTTTTGTAGCTATTGCGACAACACCTCCAAAAATCTGGGTAACCATTAAATTTTGGAGCCCCTACATCAAGCCTAAGCTTCAGCCCCACTGGGTCCTGCTCAAAGGTTCGTCAGTGTTGGTAAACCTGAAGAGAAATCCAAGTTTTTGACTAAGTTAAGCCAAGTCGCCAGTTCACACCTTGATAGACTGGGTCGCATAGTCAGAACGCGGATATTTCCTGTAATTGCGAACACGACGACTCACGGGTCGCAAGGTCGCATAGTCGCACCTCCAATCGCTCATATATCCTACGACCCCGTGACCCCGCGACCTTCCGAGTCGCAAAGTCGCCTTAATTACCGTCAGTCACTTGTGTGACTATGCGACTATGTGACTTCGCGACTCACAAGGTCGCAATGCCTATTCACACCTTCTAGCACGACCTCGCGGCTCATGCGACTTCGCGACCTGCGAGTCGCAAGGTCGCAATAGCCGCACTCCCGACCCTCGTGACCTCCGTATGTGTGATTATTTTATAAATAGGAGGATGATCGATCACATTTGGCAAGGCTTTGTTGGTCGCACTAGAAGCCAGAAATCCCTTCGACCTGACTTCGCACGCGTGTCTGACTCCGGTAAGTAACGGTCCTCCCTCCTGGATTATTTTTTTCCAAATGTCACTAACTGCACCTCCTGACCTCTGGCTTACCTCCCACCCTAGGGTTTAGCCTTTTTACTTAGCTTTCCTTTCCATTTCATGCTTCATAGGTTGCCCTAGCCTTTCCCCATTCCTCCACTTAGAGTTCAGGTTTTCCTTGCATTTGATCCCCCTCATTGGATCAAGAAGCTGAAGCCTCATCCTTCTAAAAGTGACCCCAGTCTCTTGAAGTTGTTCAGGGCCTTCTCTGAGCCAATTTGAGCCATATTTGCGTGCCCCGCGGCCGCGATACCCTTCCACTCGCGACTTCACGACTCCTCATTCCCACGACCTCGTACTGTTTGTGACCTATGACCACCACCCACCGTGCGATCTGTGACCAAATTTTGCGCATCAAGACCTTGCAGTCACGTCCGACCTTTGACCTCAGTCGCGCAGTCACATTCTTAACATTGGAGACCATGCAACTCACTCATCCCTGCGACCTTCCTTCCACTGACTAGGTTTATTTTTATTTGTTTTTTCAGTTTATTGTCATGTCCTCTCTCTCATCGTGGGATTGCGTTTTTGACCTGCCAGGTGATGTCGAGCTCGAGTGCATATCAATTTCTTGTTTTGAAGATGAGATGGGCCACCTGACTACTAAAACAACTCAAGGCACCTCAGGAAGCGGGGCATGGGAAGCTGATCCAGACGAACAACCACCTATCTTTACAGACACAGCTTGCAACATAAATAAAACCACCAAGCTCTCTTGGTATGAGATCTACGAGGAATTTTCTAAGAGGGATATCCTAGAAACACAGGAGGACTTCCAAGTATATATCAACGTCAAAAGGTCAAGATTACATAAAGTAGCGGCTCATCCACCAGTATTCCCGTGCACTGAAATCATCAAATGGATCTTGTAGTGTACAAGCACAGATGACTGGATGATCAGGGGTCATGATGGAGCACCTATAGCCACCATTGCTTCGACAAGCATCAACGCCTACTACAAATTGCCTAAGAAGCAGCATATTTTTAACACCAAGTGGCTCGCCGGATTCACCATCCCAACAAAAGACATCTTAAGGGATTGGTGGCAAGAACCTGTGAAATTCTGAGTCAGAATAGACCAGGCCTACAAGATAGAAGGGCTACGCAGAGTATATCAGTTAGTCGTTGCAATGATGTGCCGGTTATATGGCAAGGTAGACTATGATGTGTTTTGTAGCACGTGGGTCCCACTCATGTATGTTATTGCCACTTAGGGAATTATTTTTAATTGGGCGAGCATCTTGGCATCATCCTTGAGGACCAACATAGCTGTCGCCCAAAGCCTACCCCTCGAGCAACCTCCAGAATTCTATATGTCTTCATACCTCCTTGATGTTGTCTGTTTGAGGTGCCACTTTGAGCACTGGAGCTGCAATTGGGACACATCAGTAGCCCAACCCGTCCACTGCCACTACAAAGTATTCTGGGACACAGCTTATAGAGCCATGTTGGATATAATATCTGAAACATTTATCATCCCATTATACCAACTGCTATTTGGGGAAGAACCACCTTGCATGTCAAAGAGAGCCATGAGGACCATGGTTAAAGTAGCTCATTGGTTCCCCATCGATGAAGGAATGATCATCAGGGTGTTTGGTACTCATAAAGCTCCTCACGCTTTGCCCAAGTTTGTCACAGATAGGACTCTTCTACGAGAGGTCTGTTACCAGATGACACAGGGTTTCTTGAAGGTTTTGAACAAAGGTAAGAAGAAACCTTGGTCACCTTTCCCTCTCACTATTGGAGCGTACGTAGTAGAAAACTTCAAACAGGTAGAAGCGGAAGCTGAAGAACTAGAGGGGAGCCATTTCGTGACCCTGAATTACAGAACATATGACCCCAAGAAAGTTGTAGCTGCCCACTGTAAGAAGGCGAAATTCAGTTGGTCTTACGCCCACACTAGGAAGGATCTCGAGGATGGGATTAGGAACTGGTATAACTCCACAAGGGAGATCAGCCCCAGTGAGAAGCAGGCCATAGAAGATTAGCTGCTTGATGATTTCCAGGATGATGTAGGCCTCAGAGAAAGAACACTGAAGGGAGTCGAGGAATCAGGGAAGCGAAAAGGAAAAGAAGTTGAAGACCCTCTGAGCGATAATGAGGATGAAGAATTTACGCTCATACAAAGAAATGCCAAACTAGCAAGAAAGAAGCGAGAGCTAAAGAGGCGAAGAGAAATAGAGAGAAAAAAATTGCAAGAATCTGGTGACCAAATCCAGGATGAGATAGAGAAGAAAAAGCAAGAAGACGAGAAGAGGGGGCAGGAAGAAGATAGAGAGAAAAAAACAAGAAGAAGCTGTAAATAAAAAACAAGAGGAACAACAAAGATTAGAACAGGAGCTGAAGAACATGGAGGAAGAGCTAGAAAGGAAACAAGCACTAGCAGAAGGAGAAAAGAGGCAGTAGGAGGACGAGCTTAGGACAGTTAGGGAAAAGGAAGCTGGAGTAAATGAACAAGGAGAGACAGGCAAGGTGGTCGACTCATGCTCAGGACAAAGTGAGCTTCCTCCTTTGGATGTACCTCTCATTAATATCGTCATTCGTGGACACTTGCCCTTCCGAGAGCTAGGAATCTTAGAAGATCAAGATGAAGAGGTTCTAGATCTGACTAAAATCACATTTGATGAAGTAAACCTCAAAATTATACAGGAGAGGAAGAAATCTTACAGCAGAAACCCAGATGACCCATTGTCAATAACTACGGCAATGGATATCGTGCCAAATATCACGCCAAATCCTTAAATTATCACCTCTGCTCGAACAACATTCGTGGCTGCCACAGAACACAATGTAGCCCGGATGAGTAAAGAGATTGTATATTTGCAAAACAGGTTATACGCATCCGAGCAAAGGGCCACCGTTGCAGAACAAGGGAAGAGAAAGATGGAGGAGGAAAACGCGACACTCCGCTTATTACACACAGTGTCAGTTGAATTCCAGGCGGTAGTCACATCAGAAACAGAGATCCTAAGGGAGACTATGCCAGTAGTGTATGAAGAAATGGAAAAACTGACACTATAGCACCCATAGTGACCATTCAAAATCACTCAAAAGAAATGTTTTCCATGCTCAAAGAGGCCATGACCACTTTAGATTAAATACATGAGTGGTCTTTAAAATACCTCGAAGCCCCGATAGTAGTTCCCAGGAAAGATTGGATCGCTATGCAAAATACTAGGGTCCAGCTTCGTATCAAAGTGCAATCCAGAGAAAATTAGCCAAAGATGCAGAGAGGGTGTTGGCTTCCTACAGACAGTTGTTCAACAGTCTGGAATCAATGATCCAACTGCATAGGTCCACCTATATAGGAGAGATTGGACAGGTAAGAAATCAGGAGGAGATCAACAATGAGGTGCAAGCATTCGTGGAGGCATATAGACAAGTTGCCCACAGAGGAGATATGAGAATCTCAAGAGAAAATATCAAGCGTTACATCATAGAACCAGTGAGGCTCTACACCAAGTTGGGTACCTTGAATAATCATATATGTGCCAAACGAAATACCCTTATCCCGGACACACTGGAGTGCTTACACCGACATGATGAAGGCCAGCCACATATCTCTCCCATCATGGCGGAATACAACATACGACATGCTTACCTGACATAAAAGCTCGGGCTCAACATTCTGGAACTTGCCATCTGTAGATTAGCCAATTAGGATGATAGTCATTTTTCTTTTTGTGTACTATGATAGCACAAAATACCCTATGAACGTGAAAGGTCACATAGAATGCCAAGAGTCATTTGGTAGGTGAGAGGTCATGAGGAAGTCCAAGAGTCAAGAGTAGACCAAAGGTCTCTCTCATCCTATAAATGTAACCTCATGCCTCATTTGTCTAGGGCTTTTCGCTGAGGACTATTTTGGAGATTCATAGACATATTGCTTGAGAGAATTGTTGTCCTTCTAGTCAATACAAGAGTTAATTGTACATTTTCACTATTGAATTCTTCAAATATCTATGTGCTTGTGCCATGAGTATTTTCTCACTTGACGGATCGAATGTTCCCGAAAGCTATTTGATGTGCGGTCTCCCCACATGTTGTTTCATACTCCAAATCTGGTTTTGCTATGTATGAATGGTATTTGGTTTACTCACTCTATACTCATGCCAATGAAATATTTCTTTAGGTATTAGTATAATCTGTTTTTTTTTTCATTGCACAATTATGTATGCTGATAAATGGTTGATTTTTGTAAACTGATTTTGCTATCTTTATGAATTATTTATCTAGTATGCACAAGTCTTATCTAAAGTCCTGCTAATAGTAACTTTATGTGAGACTGTGTGGTTTATCTTTTGTTATTCATGGTATGTATATGGTACAGGATATTTGTCAATTATTCTCTTGTGTTTATTAAAGCTCATACATTCTACTAAGTTTATATCACACCTCCGTCTGAAGCTAGCTCCACAAAACTGAACGGCAACTGGGCCTACATACTGGAAGGGATCTCCAACACACTCGGTGCAGGATCTAGTTGGGAACCTACACCGGAGAGATCCCCTTGACTGTTGCTGATAAATTCCAGCCCATCAATAGGTTCATGCATTTGTTTATTTGTTGTCATTGGCATGGGTTTTGGCTGATTTGATAGTGGTTTCAACCTTTCCTTACCACTTCGCGGATAACCATGGTGTGATGGGATTCATTTCTTAATTGGGATTTAGATTGCCGATAGGTTTTGGAACCAGGTGAGATGGTATCAAGAAAATTCTCAAGGGTTGGGAGTGGAGATGGATTTATCTGGGAAGCCCTTGATAGGTGGGTGGAGACAAGAAAATTCCTCAAGTAATGGTGAAGGAATTCTGAGGCATCCAAACTTGGTTTGGTTTTGTGATCTCTGGGCCGGTTTAGGTGAGATCACGGTAGTTTGAGGGTGGAGGTGGTTTAACCCATGGATTCCCTTGGTTTTTTATGTCTTGGTTTATCCCATGAGATCCCACATTCATGCTTGGAATATGGCGTGAGGTTGATTGGTTGAAAGAAATATTTGGTTCAACTTAATCTATGGTCGTGTGGTACATGGAAGTTCTTGAATTACTTGGATTTTTGCATGTGTTAATAATATTTATATTCCTACTATGATTTACGAGCACTTATACTTGTTATTATGTTGATTTGATGGCTATTTTGTCATGGTTAATATTATGGTTATATGTTGGTTATAAGCATGATTTATGATGTGCTCTAGTTATGAATTTTATTATGCTCTGATAAGTTATTGAATGGTTGACGAATGCATGGAGTAAATAGTGTTTTTGCAACTACTTGAGAGGGAATTAGACCTTATTTGTGATTTTTAGCTAAAGTACAAATATTTACACTCATATATGCATTCATGACCTATATCTTACATGTTTACCATATGTTTAACGAAATGTCTAGTGTGTTCTAGGCAGTGTAGGTCAAGTTTTTGATTCAAGTTTGAAGGTTTATCATTGTTGCCATGTCAAATGTGATTCTGGAAAGTTATAGGAAGTTATGGGTAGTGGTTCGAAGGCTATCCTAGAAAAGTGGCTCAAATCTCGGGACCGCAGGGACTGACATTAGGGGAATTTTGAAGTCTAAAATAGGCCTCCTAAGGAAATTATAAAATAATAGTGGAAATAATAAAATAATATAAGATTACATCATCAACTTTTAGAGGGGAAAAAAACTATCTTTTCAACTCGTATTTTCAAGTTATCTCCCTATGGGTTTACTCAAATTTCGAGCAGAAACACTCGTTGGATGCAAAATTTTATTCCTCATCCAAGGAATACCCATGTTGCATGGTTTCGATGGACCCCACTCCACAAAAATTGACAAATACATGAAAAACGTTATTGTAATCACGTTTTTTCATGTATATCTCATTTTTCGTGTAGAAGGGTCCATCAAAAGTATGGAGCATGGGTACTCCGTGGATGAGGAATTAAATTTTGCATCCAATGAGTACTCCTGCTCGAAATTCGAGTAAAACCTTAGGGAGATAAGTTGAAAATACGAGTTGAAAAAGTAGTTTTATTATTTTATTATTTTTTTATATTTTTACTTTTTTACTCCAAAAATGGTTAATCATCCCCCATGGTTGACATCATCATCTTGAATCCTATTGGTTCTTATAAAGTTTATTTTGGTTGTACATTTTTCTTAGGAGGCCCATTTTAGACCTCAAAATTCCCCTAATGACTGAGGAATTTAGGTCATAACTACATGGAGACAAGCCTATGCATATAGTTAGAGGCCTATAACCACACCCTTGTCTTGTTGTGCATGCAGTTGGGGTGTTAAGTCAGTGAAAAATGGATCTAGCTCAGGGATTGACCATCTGGGTTGGTTTTTAGCCTTCTGAGTAGTCTGGAGTCTTTGAGTGGTGTTAGTAAATTTGTTGGTTTTTCAGCTCCACTTCCATAAATGGAACTTGGAGGTCGAGTCATGTTATAGTAGCATTCCACTTCACATCTACCTGGAGGGGTTTTAAAAGTGGGTAAATGTGGGGAGGGGTGTGTTACAAATTGGTAAAGCTTCTAGGTTCACACACTTGGACTGGATGGGTGGGATGTGATTGTTATGCATGCATGTCAGTTGTATGCATGCATTGTAGTGGCTATACTTGTCATGTATATGGTTGGTGTTATCATGCATGATGATTGAGATTATGTCGATAGGTTGATATGATGGTGTCATTATGTGTATATATATGTATATTTTGCTAATCTGGACTGATTTGTGCAAATGTGATAACCTCCCCTGAAACACACAAAGGTATTTTTTATTATGTTTATATTTGGTTTATTTGACATGATATGTTTGCAGGAAGAAAACAATCAAAGATGATGAGCATAATGGTGGATTACAATGCATGTGACTCCCCTTATAGATCACCTAAGAAACAAGGATAAGAGTACTCTCTTGACATAGAAGATACCTTCAGAAGTATGAAGGCAAAAATCAAGAGTTGCAAGGCAGATAATGAATAGATAATCCAGTCACAAGAAAGGCTTACTAGAGCTCATGAAAATAAAGGTCAGGTTGATGCAATGATCGTTCAAAGTTTATCAGATTTGCAGAGACATGGACAACCACGAATAAATTATGGATGAGGAAAGGACTAATGGGTCATATGGTAGTAGGTCTCGATCAAGACATAGGTTGGATAAGGATGACACGATTAGAGGTGGCAGATGGTTGGATACACCTGACAGGAGAGGTAGTGGTTATGGGTTATATTCTAGTTTTGGTTTAGATAGATATCATGGTCATCATGATCAGGTTTAGTATTTATCTCAAAAATCAAAGTTCTCAGAATGTCTCGAAACCTAAATGACCACACTCGTCTTGGAAAAACGATCGTAACGCAACTCGTTTCACTGAAAATCAAGTTCGTATGAGGAAGTTATTGAGTTCTATTTGCTTTGATAAATAGGAAAAATTTGCAAAAAAAATGCCTAGTCACTGCACAGTCAGCAGTCCGTACTGCTGATGTGGCAAGTGACTAGGCAGGGTCAACAGACGGTCAACATCTAATCATAGTGTGACAAGTGTCGTGTTCTTATTGGGTTTCAGATTGGTGATGTGGCGCAGTTTGATTGGTTAGTTTTGGACCAATGAGAGAATGCCATGTGGCAAGAAAGGACGCCACCACATGGCACCTCCCAACGGCGTAGGCGGAGGGCAGTTCAACAAAATTATATGGAGGCACCGGGGTTCGACCTCGTGACCTCCGCTATACAGTCCAATACTCTTTACCACGTCTGCTACTAGTTGTCACTTAACCATTTGGTGGACCGTTTGTATTTGAATTTTATTGCAGTTTGGGTTGGCGGTTAGGGGAGGGCCAGCCCACAGGCCAACCCTCCCCATGTGAACACACCCATCGTTATCGCAAGAAGTTAATGCAACGGATCAATAAATCGTGACCCCAAACGGTTATCACATATGTGAACACACCCACCTTTACACCAAACGGTTATGTCATTTGGTGGCTCCACAAAATTTAATGTGATGGTTAATGTTATGTGAATGCGTGTAAAGGGTTAAGGTTATGGTTAATTAACCCGACGGATAATGAAACGGTTACCACAGCATGTGAACTCTCCGCAATGACCGCTAGTGGTTTCGGAAAACTGTCAGAGTTATCTGCACGATTAGCGCTAATCCTCCAACTAATCCCAGTTTAACATGTAGTTAATCTGCAGTTAACTCTGAGTTTAAAATGGCGAAATTTTAGCGGCATCCACCATTTTTGTGCCAACCCCAAATTTAGTGGCCCTAACTGGAGTTATTCTAGTTTTAGAGGAGCTTTTCTAGGAAAAGACTATTTGAGCCATAACTGGAGCAATTTTCGACCAAATTGAGCTCAGGAAAAGGTGTTCCTAGCTAATTTTGACATTCTGAACACATTGGTGTAGGTATCAGGAGCAATAGAGCTTTGTAAACAACATTTTTTTTTCCATATTGAGCTAATACAGAGGCCCAAGCCATGGAAGCTGGACCAAGGAGATGTAGCCCAGGAGGGGTGAACTCCTTCATCAAAACACTATGTTAAATGCTCTTGTTGATGGTTTGTTGTAATTTGAATGTCTATTGTTCAGTACTTATTTTTGAAGCTATTTTATTCATGTCTTTCACTTAAAAATTGATAAAAATTTATTTGTTTACAATCAAAATATCCATAAGAGAACCATGCATAGGATGCAATGAAAAAGAACATGTTTATAAATCTGTAGTTGAAATTAGCACAACAAAACTAACATTCAATAACATATCACATCATCACTATCATCCTTACAGGAGGAGTGATTGGGGGTACTTTCCAAATGAATTCAAGAAAGAAAAGCCTCCTACCTTTGATGGAGAGTTGAAGAAACCAGAAGATGCAGAAGCATGGCTTCTTGGGATGAAGAAGTTCTTTGAGTTGCATGATTATATAAAGAATATGAAAGCCAGGATAACTATTTTTTAGTCTCAAGGGAAAGACAAATATTTGGTGGGAATATGTGAAACATGTAAGAGAGATCAGGACAAAGGAGTTGAGTTAGCATGAGTTTAAGATAATTTTTAGAAATAAGTATTTATCTGAGAGAAATTATGATGGAAAGGCTAAAGAGTTCTATGAGTTGAATATGTGTTCCATAACAGGTGAAGAGTATATGAATAAATTTTTGGAGTTGTTGAGGTATATGCCTTACCTTAAGGACGAGAAGATGAAGGTTCAAAGATTCATCAATGGAATGCCATTAGAATTTTAAAAATCAAATAAAGTATGATGAGCCTCGGTTGTTGGAGGAAGTCATTGAGAAGTTGAATCTCTGTTATGAGCACGAAGCGTAAGTCTGAACCTAAGCATGATTGAAAATGGAATGAGAAGGCTAAGGGATAATGGCCTTCAAAGCAGGAAATACCTCAAGATATAGGTGAGAAGGAAAATGTGGCTCCTTACTAGAAATTTAGTGCAACTAAAAAGGGACATAGACCTCAGCCTAGAGAGTGGCAAAATAAGGGTAGTTGCAGAGAACCGTTGTAGTGTTGGATTTGTGGTAAGGATCATCACAAGAAGGATTTTTTGTTGTATCAGGGTGGCAGAACTCAGATTTACAGTGCTCAGGAGGCGTAGACAGTTAGGGATGTTGGATAGAGCATTACTCAGATCTATGCAACATTTGATAACTAGGAAGCGGATCACCAAACATCCATTATTGAGATGGAAGATAAGCTCTGTGATCGAGATGTTTTCATTTTGATTGATTCTAAATATAATTATATTTATGTTAATCTCGACTTGGTGGATAAGTGTGGCTTGAGGAAATAAGTGCATGTAAAGTCTTGGTTGGTGCAGTTGGCTACAAGGACCAAGAAAAGAGTTCATCGTTGGATGAGAGCTTGTTCATTTGAGTTGAATGGTATGCCTACATCAACACATCTAAATGTGCTTCCTTTGAGTTCATACAATATGATTTTGGGCATGGATTGGTTGTACCTTCATAGGACTAAGGTATATTTTTACGAGAAGACTATTGAGTGATTGAATGATGATGGAGAGAATAGAATTTTACAAGGAAAGAAAAGGCTTACGTCAGTGAGAATGGTCACATTTATGCAAGATAAGCATAGTTGCAGGAAAGGATGTGTATTATTTGCAATGCATATTTCTAGTGAAAAAGGGAAGGATGTTGAAGATGATGAAGTTTTGAAGAGATATTCAATTTTGCAGCAGTTTTATGATGTATTTTCAGTAGATATTTCAGAGTTACCACCTCATAGAGAAGTGGACTTTTCTATTGAGTTGGTACTAAGAGTAGCACCAACATCAAATACAATGTATAAGATGAGCACTCCAAATTTAATGGAATTGAATTTGTAGCTCAAGAAAATAATTGATAATGGACACATTAGGCCAAGTGTATCGCCTTGGGGTGCATTAGTATTTTTTGTGAAGAAGAAGTATGATACTCTTAGGCTATGCATTGCTTACAGATAGTTGAAAAAGGTGACGATCAAGAATAGGTATCCTTTGCCGCAAATTGATGATTTGTTTGATCAGTTGAAGGGAGTAGCAGTGTTCTGAAAGATTGATTTGAGATCAAGATATCATGAGGTACACATCAACGAAGAGGACATCTACAAGACAACATTCTGTACTAGGTATGGGCATTATGAGTTTGTAGTGGTTGCTTTTGGTCTTACTAATTCTTCAACTACTTTCATGTGTTTGATGAATAATGTTTTGCATCCTTATCTCGATAAGTTTGTGATAATTTTTAGTGATAACATATTGATATATTCTAAGAATGAGTAAGAACATGCAGAGCACCTGACAAAAATGTTGATATTGCTGAGAGAGCATCAATTGTATGCCAAGATTAGGAAGTGCAGTTTCTTTCAGACCAAAGTTCATTACTTGGGACATGTTGTTTCCAAGGAAGGTATAAAAATGGACTCGAAAAAGATTAAAGATACCATGGAATGGCTAGCTCCTAGGAATGTGGATGAGGTCAGATAATTCACGAGACTAGCAAATTATTGCAGGCAGTTCATCAAGAACTTCTCACGGGTTACCTATTTTATTACATCATTTCGTAGAAAAGGAAATAAGTTTGAATGGACCGAGGAGTGTGTGGATAACATTAAGCAATTGAATAATTTTATTACAAATGCTTTGGTCTTGAAGATTGCAAATCCTAATAAAGAGTTTTTGATATGTACAGACACTTGCAAGAGAGTACTTGGTGGAGTCTTGATGTAGGAAGGACAAGTTGTATGCTATGATCCAAAGAAGTTGATTGAGCACGGGAAAAAATACGTGACTCATGATTTTGAGTTAGTAGCTATCATTCATGCCTTGAAGATGTGGAGACATTATCTTCTTGGCAACATGTTTATTATGATGAGTGATCATAGTGAACTGAGGTACTTGTTTGACCAACCCAATCTGGATGCCAAGCAAGCTAGATGGTTGGACACCCTCAATGAGTTTGACTTCGAGATTTGGTACATCAAAGGCAAGGAGAAAAGGTTGCAAATGCTCTTAGTAGGAGAGTATAGGTGAATCACATTGCAACAATGAGTTCTTGAGACAAATTTGTAGGAATAGATCTTGCAGGTAGGACGACATGACAAAATGCATCAATAGTTGAGGCACATGTTACAACAATAGGGTGAAGGTGACAAGGATGAGGAGTATCACCTCATGGTAGATGGCTTGGTCAGATTCAAGAACAAAAATTATGTGCCGAATAACAGTAAGCTCAAGAAGCTTATCTTGAGGGAATTTCATGTGAAGTCATATTCAGGTCACCTGGGATATCAAAACACATTGACAACAGTTAAGAAGTTTTATAATTGGCCAAACGTGAAGAAAGAGGTGGTTGAATTTTTTCTAGATATTTGGATTTTCAACATGTAAAAGCAGAGTGTAAGCATCCAGTTGGTTTATTTTAGCTGATTTTGATTCCAGAGTGGAAATGGGAGGTCATTTCCATGGAATTCACTACAGGTTTGTTGAGGACATCAAAGCAGCATGATTCTATCATGGTTGTGGTTGACAGATCAAGTAAAATAGCTCACTTCATTGCAGTTAAGTCTATGAAGTCATCTAGTGAGGTAGGTCAAATTTTCATCAAGGAGATAGTGAGGTTGCATGGTGTTCCCAAGAAGATTATATTAGACAAAGATGCAAAGTTCACTTCTAGGTTTTGGAAGGAGTTATTTGCAGGTTTGGGGGAAAATTTGGCTTTCAGTACAACTTATCATCCGCATACAGTTGGACATACAGAGAGGGTTTACGAGATTCTTGAGGAAATGTTGAGGATGTACGTCATGCATTAGTAAAGGAAGTGGGAAGAGTGTCTCCAAATGGTAGATTTTTTATATCATAATGGATATCAGGAGTCCATTCGAGGTTCTTTATGGGAAAATTTATAATACTCTTATTAGATGCAGTGATCCAGTGAAAAGGGTGTCGATTGGACGAAATATGTTGGCAGAGATGGAAAATAAAACACGGGTTATTAAGAGGAACTTGAAGGAAAAATAGGGCAGATAAAAGAGTTATACAGATCAACATAGGGAATTCAAAGAGTTTCAGATTGGGGAGCATGTGTACTTGCGCATCAAGCCTAAGAAGATCTCTTTGAGGATTTGATCATGTGTCAAGCTCTCACCTCGGTATTGCGATCCTTTTGAGATCCTTGAGAGGATTTGACTAGTGGCCTATAGACTTGCACTGCCTTCGACAATGAAAGTCCATGATGTTTTCCATGTTTCTTTTCCTAAGAGATATGTACAGGATGTTGATCAAGTGATTTCCTAGTCTGTATTGTAGGTGGAACCAATGGGATAATTCCAACCAAAACCACACTGCATATTGCAGCGGAAACAACTCATGCTGCAAAACTAAGCAATAGAGCAAGTTAAAGTGTAGTGGAAACACTTTGGGCCCGATGAAGTTACATGGGAGATGACTGATCAGATGCAGGCTTTGTATCCTTCATTATATGTATATGGTTGTGTTGTACTATGAAAAAACCCCCCATTTATAAAGAACAATAGCTAAGGTTAGAGTTATAAAGGGACCCTTTTAAATTTTTAGGTTTAGGAAAATAATACCTAACTCTAAGAAAATACCTAGAAAAACCTTGAAAAACGAACTAATGATTAAATCCACATTGTAAATCGCAAATCACACTTTTTCGCATGGCTATCTTAAAATATCTTCAAAAAATTGCGATCTGCGATTAAATCTCCCACTGCGATAACCTGATAAATAACACCTTGTCATTTCACGATGGCATTTCGCACTCCGTAAACTTCACAAGAAACTTAGCTATGCCATTATAATGTCCATTAGCGATTTGCGAAATGCGATATTGTGATATTCGCAATCGCATTTTCCTTTATGCATCTAGTAGCACTATACTGTATCAATTTAAATATTGCGATGCGCGATTAGGAGCGGTAAAACATGTGAAATAATTACGTTTTAAATATCAAAATGAACGAATTGACAGGTTAATAAATATTTAACGGCTCGAGGAAGGATAATCATTTTCCAAATTATGGGTAGTTAACATTGAGTATCTCATTAAACCTTTCTCACGATCCAAAATCATTTCAGAGAAGCTTTCATTCTTAATTACTTGATACCGTCTACACTGATATATCTTGTCTATTTTAGGCAAGCTACAGAAGACACGTCACTAAGAAAGGTGATGTAGAAGCATATCAAGTAGACCATTGTTGAATCTGAGTTTACAAAGATGGCTCCTATTTTTGCTGATACGGTTTGTGACGCTGTCGGAGGCGCAATAACTTGGGAGGTCATATACAATAGGCTTGAGGACGAACGTCCTAAAATCAATGTGACAAGAGAAACAACTGACTCAACAAGGCCTTTAGGACTTCAATGCAGATATGCTTCCTATTCTTTCCTTCATATGATAGGAGCAAGAGCTAAAATCCTCCCATACATGGATATGATCAGGTGGGTCATCGAAAACCTTATCATTGAAGATAGGCAATTCAAGAATTCAATAATGGAGCTCATAGGGTCGTTCAGAGCAGAGGACTTGAAGAAAATGTACCACATACCTAACCCACAAGACATCTACGACAAAACATTTATTTGTAACTCCGCAAAGAAGAACCCAGACCCCTTCAAGCTGATTCAGGGTTGGAGAGTATTGGAAAGTAAATTCAAATATGACAAATCAGGTATGTATGCTATACCCTCTTTGGCAAACCCCTAAAACTATGCAACATCTATGTTATGTAGATTATACGGGCTACCCAATAATACTAAGTTTTCCATAGAATGGATTCCTTTGATTGATTCCTGTGTTAATTCCCACATCATGATTTGGCCCTCCATCCTATATGATAACCTAGCCACCACCATTACCGAATATAGACAAAAGAAAGCCTCCTCTTCAGATAACCTCCCTCCATTCTATTTTAGTGCCTACATTATGGATGCTATCTGTTTTTGCATGACATTTCCAACCATGGGTTGGAAATGGACCTTACAGGACCCCTACCCAATCCATCTCAGTCATAAAAAAATATGGGAATCGCATTACATACCTCACTTCTATAAGATATTTCATTATGTTGTGTTTCCCTTACATCAAATAAATTTCAATAAAAAAGCCCCCAGGTTTTCCCAAGAAGCCACAACAGACCTGTTTACTGTCGGCAAATATTTCATTGAAGAATGGTTCACCTACATTAGGGTTTTTGGTAGCACAACCGATCTACATGTCCTTCCTTTATATGTTTCTGATAAATTATTAGCAAGAGAGATTGCCTACTAGACCGTGAAAAGGCCCTGACTAAAGTTCTCAAAGATGGAAAGAAGTCATTATGGTCCTCTTTCCCTCTCAAGTGTGGTTCTTTTGCTTTAGCAAATTTTGTTCATGATACTAAAGATTCAACACATATGGAACCCTTAGGCTTCATAAATTACCTAAGAGGCAATTTGATCCAAACAAAGTGGCATATAATGTCACTACTGGAGTAAAGTTCAAGCCATACAACCATGGGGATAATTATTTTGAAGAGTTGTTACAGTCGGCCATATCCTTCGAACAAGCATTCGAATGGGCAAAGGCGAATATGGAACCTGAAAATTTTCAAAGCTTTCAGGAATTCAGAAATGAGAGGCTCCAAGTGATCACAATGCATTTGTTAAAGCCCGAGGATAAGCCTACACCAAGTGTCAATGTTGATAGTGAAGGTCCTAGTTCTCGAGTAGACTCTCAGGTAAACACTGAGAAGACACCAGAAAAAGGGAAACCCCAAGACGCAGATAACACAACTAAGTCTAGCAGGAAGTCAGCTAAGAAACAAGTAATGAGCACCCTAACTACAAAGATCAGTTCAGAAGTCAAAGGAAATAGTTTGGAGCAGGAGTGGGATCAGTTTAATCAGAAATTGCAAGGCACTCCCAAAGCGACAAATACCCAAGAAACAGTGGAATGTAAAACTCCTCTGCTTGTTCATAAGGATACAGAACCCAAGTCTATCGGCGAACAATTCAAGCTTATGGAGGAATAAGAGATAACATCCCAGCATACTGAAATTATCCCTGCTCTGTCCACATCAGAAATTATTTTGAAAGTAACTGAAATACCTCCACTTGATGTGTTCTATAGCCATCTCCACAAGCTTGTAGTAAGAAGGCAGAGAAAAAGGAAAAGGGTAGACACACCCGAATTCCCACTTGGAAACGAGCCGATGGACGTTGTTTGGAAGGGAATTCCTTTCAATCCAACTAAGAATTTGACTAGATTATCACAGTTCATAGGAGCATATTCATCGGCCACTATGGACAAGGCTACTGAAGTCTCTACTTTGTTAAGGGAAAAATAGGAGAGGATTGCACAACTCGAAGCAGAGAAAGCAAGCTTAAACAGGCAACCGGCTGAGTAGCTCACACAATTGTAGCAAGACATGGAGGTCCTGAAAATAAGCCATGAAGTCGATATATCAGCCAAAAGCATGCAACTCCAAGAAATGCAACAAGCCATGGAAAGATACAAGGATGTTCCCACTACTAAGGAGTTTATTAAAGGGGCACTGGAATTAAATTCCCTTCCGGTGAAACAACAAGAGTATTTCTGCCAAAAGATGTCACACATTACTCCCTATCTGACTACTATAGACCAGCTGACAGATAAGGAAATTGACTAGAGAACTAAGTTTAACGATTTAAACACCAGAATCTCTGAGTTCATCAAATGGCAGGAAATAAAAGACGGAAGGAAATACAATCTACCCGAGATTGAGGAAACTCATAAAGACATTCTCTTCATGGATTGGGATGCGAGAATCAAACAGGCCGAGCTAGCAGTTGCAAGGGTAGCCGGGGTATCAAAGAATATCATTAAGGCAGTGAATCACATCCTGTTTGCCACCAATCTCATTAAAGAAGGCAATCTGAAAGAAATGCCCGATTTAAATGCTCTGTATAAAAGCTGGCAAGAAAAGGCAGGGACTCAAAGAGAGGCAATTACAAAATTGACCAGGACCGACTGGGAGTCGTATTGGCAGTATCTTGTTAAGCCACACAACCAGATTATGACTCTCAACTGTTCCCTTCATACGACTCAATGGATGCTTCCACCTCTCACCGATGCGATTTTCACAGGACAGCTCAGGATACATTTCGGGGCACCTCCTCAAATTCAACCGATGACCGATATAAGCGATTTGAAGGACACGATGGCAGACAACAAGTCATCCTCTTAATTCTGCTCATTTAGCCTTTGTTTATTTTTGGAGTTAGTTACCTAGTTAGGAGGAAGTTTGTTTGAAACCTCCTCAAATTTTGTATAATCTATTTTTGCACATTAGTTAGAATAATATCTATATCCTTCTCATGCATTTAGAGAAGGGTCCAAAATTTTATAAAAAACATCTGCAAAGAATGCACTATTGTAAGTTTGTGAATTCTTTGGTGAAATTATGGAACATTATCGTTTCTTTTAGATATCAGACTACTTTCCTTTGTTGATGCACTATTGTATTGTTGGGAGACAATTTGATTTGAAGAAAGAAGTTGGTCTATGTCATTTGTTAAATGAGCAAGACTTCACACATATGGTACTATTATATTGTATGATTGATTCTGTTTACATTTAGTTAGTGGGAAAACTTTACTTTCATGAATTGTATGTGATATTTATTGCTTATGTTAAGTGTTAATTGCACTTATGTATGATGCCTAGCTGAAATTGTGATTTTCATATATGACTCATCATATATGCAATATATTTTATAAATTTCTTTGACTAACTATTTTTCAAAGGAATTATCTTTATACATTATCATCTCTGTTTAGTTGCGTTCAATCTTTATTATCACATGTTAATCAAATATATTTGTAGATCACATACCACACAGAAATACCCGGGTTTATATTAGAATAAGTTAGTTAGAGAACTGCATCATAGAATAGGTCATTTGGATTATCATTATTGTATTGCAAACACTCATGAACCACCCACTCTCATCTTAAAACCCACACTGGGAAACTGGTCCCATTATCCCTAGTCGAAGCCACCACTTTAAATGGAAAAGGAGCTGTCTTAAGGTCTAGACCAGGTGGTTATACCCCATGTTTCGGCAACAGAATTCTGAGGCCACAACAGGTTGTAAATACCACAATGAACTGTGTTATAAAGCTTTAATAAGAAATATGTTTGTTTTTCTTTAAGAAGGTTTCCACTGTAAATGTTGCATAAAGCTATGTTAGAAAGCTACATAGGCAGTATATTTTTGTTTTCAGTGGTTTGCTGGTCATAGGTATCATAGAACAACAAAGACGGTGTTCCCCTAAAGGGGAGGTGTTTGTAATAACATCAGGCTAAAAGTTCATGTAATAAAGGATAATAAAGGAAAAATAAGACCAAGGTCATGAGACACGTATTCCAAGCTGAATGTTGGGAAAACACTATAGTGGGCATCACTTTGGTTTATTTATGGCTAAGTAAATTGGCAAAGGAAAAGAGGAATTAATTGACATTTATTTATGACAAATAAAGGAAAATATTAGAAAAAGAAGGTGAAGAGACACATATTTGCATGCTAAGGAAATTAGAAGGAAAATTAAGAAAAAGGAGACATCAATAATATAAAGGCATCAGAGAATCAGTTCCTAGCTTTTGCTAGTTTATCTTTTGTCAGTTTTGGCTTTGGAATTAGTTTAAGAGAGAGAGAGAGAGCTCCAAGAGGAGAAAGCAAGCAAACAAAGGAAAAACAAGCATGGAAGACAAAGTAAGGAAAAGGAAAGCAAAGGAAATCAAGGAGAAGTTTGGATCGGTAGCTTCAGAAGGAATATTTTGCAAGTAACATGTTGCATCTGTGGTTTCCTAGTTGAGGTATGAATGCATGGTTCATGCATTTGTTTATTTGGTTTATTTGCTATTATTGGCATGGATTTTTCCTGGGTCGACAGTGGTTTCAGCCCTGCCTTGCCATTTCCCGGATAGCCATGGTATGATGGGATTCATTTCTTGGTTGAGCTTTGGATTGCTAGAAGGTTTTGGAAATGAGTGAGGCGGTCTTAGGAAAATTCCCAAGGGTTTGGGGTGGAGATGGTTTTCTCTGGGAAGCCCTCGACAGGTGGCTGGAGATAAGACAATTCCTCAAGGTATGGTGAAGGAATTATGAAGCATACAAGCTTGGTTTAGTTTTGTGATCTCGAGATTGGTTTAGGTGATATCACAATAGTTTGAGGATAGGAGGTGGTTTAACCTCTACGTTACCTCAGTTTTTTATGTCTTGATTTATCCCATGAGATCCTACATTCATGATTAGAATATGGCACAGGGGAGATTCACTAAAAGAAATATTTGGTTCAGCTCAATCTATGGTTGGGTGGTGCGTGGAGATCCTGATTTGGTTGGCTTTTGCATATGTTAATAAGATTTATATTCCTACTGTGATTTGTGAGCACGTATACTTGTTTTTATGTTGATTTGATGGTTTTTCTGTCATGGTCAATATTCTTGTTATATGCTGGTTATAAACATGATTTATGATGTGCTCTAGCTATGGTTCTTGTTATGCTTTGATAAGTTATCAAATGATTGATGAATCCATGGGCTAACTAGTGTTGTTGCAACTACTTGAGAGAGAATTAGACTTTCTTTGTGATTTTTAGCTAAAGTGAAAATATTTACACTTAGATATGCATTCATGATCTGTAACTTACATGTTTACCCTACGTTTGACGAAGTGTTGAGTGTGTTCTAGGTAGTCTAGGTCAAGTTTCTGATTCAAGTTTAAAGGTTTAGCATTGTTGCTTTGTGAAATGTGATTCTGGAAAGTTATAGGAAGTTTTGGGCAGTGGTTTGGAGGCTAGCCTAGAAAAGTGGCTCAGATTTCTGGACCGTAGGAATTGAACTGAGGAATTTAGGTGCATGGAGGCAAGCCTATGCGTGTAGTTGGAGGCCTATAACCACACACTTGCCTTGTTGTGAATTTGGTTAGGGTGTTAAGTCAGTGAAAAAGGGGTCCAACTTAGGGATTGACAATTTGGGTTGAATTGTAGACTTCTAAGTGGTTTGGGGTCTCTGAGGGGTGTTAGTGAAGTTGTAGGTTTGTTGGCCCCACTTCCATAACATAACTTGGAGGTTGGGTCATGTCATAGTGGCACTCCACTTCATATTTACCGAGAGGGCTTGTAAAAGAGATTAAATGTGGGGAGGGGTGTATCACACCTGGTTGACCAACAAAGAAGGAAAAATTCATTGTACTTTGACAGAGCTCTTAGAGGACTATTTTGTTGATTAGTTAGGGCACACATTGCTGCTATTGAATGTTGTTGAATTGGAAATATTTTCACAAGAGTTAACTTTTGTTGAATCTCTCTCTCTCTCTTTGGTCTCTATTTTGGTTGTTGACTTATTGGATATTAGATAGTCAATATTGACTTTGACTCTTCGATGATCTGCTCTCTTTGTTGAATGTTTGAAGACAACCTAATAGAGGAAGAATTACAAAGGGTTTTACCCCTTGTTGGGTTTTTTCCTTGGTTGTTGACAAAATATTGTATGTTGTCTCTTGACTGTCTTTTATTGTGCACATTGTATAGTTGTTCTGTCTACTATTGATCTAATATTATTGATTAATTGAGGAAGAGGGAATTGTAATTTGGATCCTATTGGAAATTGTTGAAGTGATATTTTGCAGCATAGAACAATTCTTGGTGAAAAATTAACATGGTATGAGAATTGAGGTGAAGACAAGCCCAATAGACATAGAGTAAAAGCATCCATCTTCTATTAGCTGATTTTTGGTCTGGTAAAAAATGTCTACCTCATACATTAAGGATAATGAAAATTTAGATGATGCATCTACCTTTGCAGCTTGGAAGACCAGGATAAATGTTACCTTAAACGAGTATGATGTCTTGGAACATGTGGAAGGAAATATTTCACCGCCACCAAAAAATGCTCCCCAAGATGCCAAATCTGAGGACAAGAAAGGTGAGATTAAAGTTAATAAGATCATTATTGATTCTTTAAGAGATCATCTACTTGTTTATATTTCATCTTTGAAGGCGTGCAAATAGATGTATGATAAGGTTGTTGGCATGTATGAAGTGAAAAATTTGAGCCACATTATGGATTTGAAAAATCAACTCAAGGAGTTTAAGATGCACAAAGGAGAGACTATACAATCATTCTTCATGAGAATCCATTAAATTAGGGATCAACTACAGATCGCTCAAGAAATTGTACCTGGTAGGGAATTGGTGGTGAATTCCTTTAGTGGTCTTCCTTCATCATGGGACATGTTCATTACTTCTATCAACAATAGATAAAGAATCCCTACTTTTGATGAGCTACTTTCTCTATGCAATCAAGAGGAAATATTGATGATATCTAGGGGAAGAATTGAAAGGCCAAATGAAGGAGAGGCTACTACATTTGTTTCTCAAGGGGAGAAGAAGAACAAGAAGAAAGTAAAGGGAAATCCATCTTATCCAATAATACGTCCTCAAGACAAATAAGATTCCAAGGACTTAAGAAGACAAGATAGAGATGTTGAATGCTACAATCGTTATATAAAATGTCACTATGCTTGATATTTCCCTGAGAATAGAGATGCTCTAAGAAGAAACACTTTAAGCTCCTACAACAATAACTGTGGCTACAACAACAACAAGTCATATGATAGAAGAGATTATATAAGAGATGAAAGAAGGAATGATAGAAGAGATTATATAAGAGATGAAAGAAGGAATGATAGAAGAAGAAGAGAATCTCCTGATGATCGTGAAGAAGGCTACTGTCCACAAAATAGGTCAAGAAATTCTAGGTATGAAAGCAATGCTACTAATCAATCTGAATATATCCTTATTTCTACACTTTCTAGTTCCTTTCCTCTGGATACTTGGGATAGTTGGTTGGTTGATAGTGGGGCCTCTCATCATTTCTCTGGGTATAAGGAAGTTCTCTCTAATTTAGTAGAGAGGGAGTCAAGTTTGAATATTATTCTTGGAGATAACTCCACTCATCCCATTAAAGGCTTTGGGTCCATTAAATTTTACTTGCATTTGGGGGAATCTATTTTGCTTCATGATGTGATGTATGTGTTGGGATTGAAGAAGAATTTGGTATCTATATCTGCTTTGGAAGAAAAATGAATGAGGTTCACTTTCATCAAAGGAAAAGTACTTACTTGCCCTGTTGGATCCTCTACGAGAGATTCTTTCACACTAGGATCTAGATTTGAAGGAATCTATAGAGTCACTTGAAGACCTATTCTAGCAATGGTCCATGATACAAATCATCAAAGCAAGCTGTGGCACCGAAGATTGGCCCATCTCCACTATGAAGCACAACCAAAATTAAAGAAGTTGGTCTTTAGGATTCCTGATGTTCAATATCGACATGATGGAGTATGTCTAGGATGCACTAGTGGAAAGAATACAAGGGGACCATTCCCCTCTAGTGACAAAAAGTTGAAAGACATCCTCCATCTCATTCATTCTGATATATGTGATATGATGCTCATACATTCACTTGGTGGCCATATTTTCTATATTTCCTTCATCGAAAATTTCTCAAAAAATACATGGATATATTACTTGAATTACAAGGACAAGGCCTTCAACATATTCAAGGAATTCAAGGATTTGGTTGAAAATCAAGCAGGGAAGTAAATTAGGATCTCTAGGTCTGGAAATGGTGGGGAATACATTTCAAATGAATTGATATACTTTTACAGGAAATAAGGTATCAAGAAGGATATTATTGTGCCCTATAATCCCGAACAAAATAGAGTGGTTGAGAGAAAGAAACGACCTATTGTAGAAGCTTCCTAAGCCATGCTCCATGATCAAAAGATGCCAAAGTTCCTTTGAGGAGAAGCAGAAAACACAACGGTATATGTTCAAAATAGGGTGCCTCATCAAGAATTGGACAACACGACCCTCGAAAAAGTATTCACATGTATCAAGCCCGACATTGGTCACCTCTATATAATTGGCTACCCATATATTTCCATGTGGCAAAGGACAAAGGAAACAGGCTAGAAGCCACTGGAAGAAAAGGTACAATTTTTAGATATTGTGAAGATTATAAAGAATTTAGAATATACATTCCTAGTCAAAGAAGGTTGAAATTAGTAGGGATGTAACATTTGATGAATATGTCTCCCTTGGAAAAGAAAGGGACCTTCCTCCGCCTCCTCCTCTTGAGAAGAAGAATGATGATATGGATATTCTATAAGGTCTGTCCATGCGTTAATCTGAGAGATATGTTATTGATGATCCCATGGAGCTCATGGAACCCTTGGATTCTCCTACATGTGACCCTCTTGCCAGGAAGATGCCACTTTGGCTTTGTGACACATTCCTGGATGTCGAGAGACACTTTCCCTCTAGAGGGACCTTTAGAGAAAGAAAGAATCCATGCAGGTGTTGTGGGGAAAAATGCCTATTTAGGACGATCCTATCCACCTAAGGTGTGACAGCGCCTTGGCAACAAACGAATACAACTATTATGATTTCTTCCTTTATGAAATATGAAAGAGTGGAGATTGGCAGACTTACCGTTACCTTCCGGTTGTCCCTCGATCTAGATCCTCTTTCCCTTTGTGTGTCTACAGCTACTCACCTCCTCGCTTGCTCAAGAGAACAACGACTTGAATCCCACGAGGTCACAAGAGAACAGCTACCTGTGACAAGAGAACAACTACTTGCGACAAGAGAAGAACACAATACAAAGGCACATATACATATTCATAAATGATTCAGGATTAGAAGTAAATCAAATACACTAATGCAATCATACAAAATACACCAGCATATAGGAAAGAATCAAGATAGCTTTATTGAAAGTAACAGGGTTCAGGAAGAGATACAACCCATGGGGCTCCAATCCAGCATCTCCTTCCCAGCAGAATGGAATTCCCTCTTCAACTCCTTTCAAAGCATAAACACCCAATGTATCCAGCCACAAACCAACAACAATTCTTTACTTTCACAAAATTCCAGCCTCCCTGACCTCTTGTAGGAGAGATCTATATATAGGGATATTGGAGAAAGGATGAGTCAGCTTGAGACTGGTATGAAGCTGACTAGTGTCCTCTCCCTCTCATAGTTCTTGAGTCCACTTGGAGGTTCTTGCTTCCACTTGGAGATTTGGAACCTCTTACTCATCACCAGTCGAATTCTCTGATCCAAGTGTCATTTTGGAAGCTTCCTGGGCATTGACACCTTGAGAAATGACTCTGCCACTTGTCCAAACTCGCTTAGCGCAGGTAGCCTTTGTTGCAGTTGACATTCAATGCAGGTAGACAGTGGAGCAGTTGACATTCAGCGTAGATGCTCAGTGGAGCAGTTGACATGATCCAGAATTGCCTTGTTTTTGAGTGTTTTCAGGTGGAGAACTTCAGTGAATTGCTGTGGTTAGTTGGCCTTGTTCTTCTAGGGGTAGGAACAACATGTTTAGGGACTTTGGATCCCTTGATTATCGACATTTCATGCTCAGTGATGCAAGGCACAAAAATGTCTATAACAGTTGCCCCCTAAAGTATGAGGCCGTTTATCGGGTGAAATGCTTTATCCAGGAGGGTCCGAAGTTCATCCATCTGCTGGGAGGAGACCTGTAATAAAATACAATACAATACATTATGATTCATTCTGCTTTCATGATCTAGCTGAGGCGGGCATCCCCATGCTCAGCTTTATAAATACATTTTGGTACATAGAGCAGACGATCGTCTGATGGTAGACTGATAATTCTGGCGAAACTATCATCCTTTGAGTAGGATGATCATCTGCTGCAATGATGTACATATCAAATGTCTTTATTTTTCCTGAATATATATCGCAGCCTGGATGGATGAAACTAGATCCGGGGTCTTCAAACTCGTTCGATCTTCACTCTAAGTACAAGTCGATCCATGTGAGAATTGCGCTGAAGTCGAACATGGAGAGACATCGCTTGATTACCGGTCAATGATGTAAACCGTTAACAAGCGCGAGAGGAATCACCGATAATGATAATGACCCTCAAGGTATTGCAGTACAATTCACATGGTGTGAATAAAGGACTTGGCGTCGAACACCATGCAAAATCTTCTGGTCGAAGGTCATTGATGTATACCTGTCGCCGGAAGTGAGAAACTTGCCATTGAGGCATGCAAGCTTCAAAGTACTGAAGGGGGTGTTCCTAGATCAACTTCTTGGATAATGAGCTGATGTCGACAAGAAGCGATCCGTCACAGGAGGGCCTTAATGAATCCCACATCAGTGACATGGAACGGAGCTAATGACTTTAATGGAGGTGAAAACGATCTGTGACATATGATTCAGGGTGGCGGTCATGAATGGATGAAGGATAATGTATGGTAGTGGATGGGACCCGGTTGACTCTTTTTGAACGACTTCTCTTGAACATATGGCGACACTGATGCGATGGATTGGTAGCATTACCCCAAATATGGATGGTATGGCGAGACCATGGTGATGTGACCGGTGAATGAAACAACCCAACCCGAATGTGGTACGGAGGAAAAGTGTCATGTTCAAGAGCGACCTGCTACCATCAAAGTTTTCTTGATTTTTCCCAATTTTTCCCCAGTCATTACTGACCAGTACCTCTTTATTTTTGTCAAGCTTGAGGAGGATAACATATGCTTGTTCTATAACCTGCCCTTCGGGCAAGCCCATCGCTATGTTTTAACGAGCCTAGCGATAGGGAAACTCGTTCTCGTCTAAAGACAAGTTTGTCGCTATTTAATAATTTAACGAGTCTAACGACAAGGATAACTCGGTTCTTTTCATCTTTATAGAGTCTGAAAAGATACATAAAGTCAACTCCAAAATTCCTTTTTCGTCATCTAATCCCTTAAGTCCAAAAAAGTATAAAACAATACGGAAGGGATGAGTTTTCGATAACTTTAACGAGCCGAATAAAACAAGCGCTCGACCTTTTTGTGCAATAATCCCTCAAGTCCAAAAAGATTAAAATCTAGAGGAGGGATAGCTCTTCCCGTCACTTTAATGAGCTGGAAGGCCAAAACTCGGCAATCTTTTCATATTTTACGAGTCAATTGAAAAGAGCTTAAAGAAGACTCGTCTTTTGAGGAACGAGTGATAAACAGGGATAGCAACTGATTCCAGGTACAGGTTGGAATTTTCCAATCACGGCAGTGTCACAAGGATGGCTAGGTGAAATCACTCTTCGCAGCTGTTCCTCAAAATGGGTAAACAATCATATGGGGGTGAACGATCGGCCAAATGAAAAGTGAAGGTGGTAGGTGCACATACGACCAAGGCTTTTATGGCTGATAAATTTACGATCACAGTGGTTATTTACCGGGATAGGTTCATTTTTTAGTTAAAAATGAGCTTAAACTCTGGAGGAAACATTGCTCACTGCTTATATTTATTTTTTAACGAGCATGAAGACCGCGTTAAAACTGCTCGGATCTTGCGTTTATTTTTTAACGAGCATGAACTTTATGCTAAAACTGCTCGATTACCCAGTCATAAGATAAGAGTGTCTCATGGAAGATCCCATTTTTTATAGAGCTTGCGCCTTACCGAAGCTATGCTCACTCATCCTTTCTTTATGCAAGTTTGGAAACGGCTAATCCTACGAGTTTAAAGGGTTAGACCTACAAGTTTAAAGGGAGGACCTAAAAATTTAAAAAAATAAATAGTCGCCCCTTGCTTGCACTCCAAAAGGTTGCATGCCCCCAGGTATAAAACAGAGTTTCAAGGTTACCTCTACTTCAATTCCATCGAAACTTTCGTTTCACTGGGAGAGGTTTACCTCTTTCAGGTTACCCAAAGATTGTCTCATTAATCTTTCAAACAAAACACTTCCTCGGCAATGCCTACCAAAATAGACAAGTGTGAATGACCATTGTCAAACACGTAACTTTGACAAAAGAATCTTATTCTAGAACAACCCCTCTTCCCTCCACGAACGGGGTACGGACTAGTCATATTCTCCCGCGGAAACCTACCCTATACCCAAAGTTTCCTTGCCGAAACAGGCCAAGATGCATGCCCCCTGGGTTCCGGTCATACCCTCCCGGATTACTCGCGCTCATCAGGAGGACGGACCGTTGGTTGAGACACTTCTTGCATGTATAGACCATTTAGGGATGGTACATGACTATTTGCGATGTGTGATCCGGGAAACGAAAGTTGGTCTACGAGCTTGACCATTCTTCCTTCATGCGGAAAACACATTACTCTAAAGAGTGAGGAGACTACAGCTCCCATGCAATATATATAGTCTCGTCCAAGGAGTAGGTTATAATCCAAGGGTCCTTGAACGACCATCACGTTCATTTGAACGGTCTTCCCTTTCAATGTTATAGGCACATTGGGGAGGATCCCTAAAGGTCGACTGGTTCCTTTATCAAAACCTGATAGATTTCTCATCTCAGGTAAGAGCGCTGGCGAACCAAGTGCTCTCCAAGCAATAGAGGAAAGGATACTCACAGATGCCCCCTCATCAATGATAGTGCCAGCCATTACCATTCTGTATATTTGACAAATAATTATGAATGGTACACTGGCTGGCAACCGGGGTCTGCCTAGTTGGTTCCAATCAAAGGACACAACTAGGTTGCTTGGTGGTGGGACCGAGTATACGGCCGGATAGCGCTCTGATGAACTTCCTTCCTGCGATAAAGGAATGGTGGCATTGCCCCCTTGATCATCAGAGTCAGTGCTGATGAAGAGAATCTGGACGGTGTCGTCTTGATTTTCCTCTGTGATGGTGTCATTTGAGGATGGAGCCTCTGAAGGCAAAACCGGGTCAACTGCCGTATCAACCTTTTGACTTTCGTCAGGCATGGATCCAGACGGTTCATCTTCAATGACAGGTGTTTCGGCTGACCACTTGAGTGGCTCAGCCGGATTCTCAACTAGTGAGGGACTTGGCAGGAGTCTTTGATATCCAGGAGGAAGATTCGCTCGTAAAATCGGGCGATCTTCCAGAACTCTTTTCGCCTCGTCTAAGAAGGGACAACGGTGGATGGTGTGATCGCCTTCACACAGTCTGCAGGGAAATTTAGTTTTCCCGCTCCGTCCTGGAGCTTCACTCCCACTAGTTGACGACGAGCAGTCGACATGATTATCAGAGGTCGATGCTCCCGAATTTTGCAGACGGGGGGACCAGTCTCTTAGTATCCGCGGGATACAGGGACAATCTCTGTGGAAGTGGTCTCCCCTGCATATGACGCATGACGATTTAGGCCTTACGAGTGTGGTGTGTGGATTTTTGTTAGATGACATTTGTTTGCCCCCAGTCACCTTAGGCTCCTTCTTCTTCTTTTCTTTCTTCTTCTTCTCCTTCTTCTCCTTAGGAACACGGTTTTTTGATTTACCAGTTCCGTCAAGTGAAGAGGAAGGAGGGGAGGAAGATGAAGTTGAAGGCTGGGAGGCAACTCTTGTCTGATCTAACTGTTGACTCGAATGTTCAGGAATGGTGGTATTCTGAACAACATTGGTTGAAAAGAGCCAAACTGGTAGGCCAATTGTCAGTCCTGGAAGCGACAATGTGGCCATGTGGGGCGCACCAACATCTCCCCAAGAGGAGAAGGGACTAGGATTTCCACCCAAGGGAACTCCTTGGTTGGTGTGCTCCATCTTTTCGACCTAAAGATCAACGCAGGATAAAAGGGTGATTGTTCCGTTTAAAATAAATTGTTAACGACGCTTTAGACACAACTTGCTTTTTCACTTTTAAAGAGTCGAGAAAAAGCTAAAGATGACTCTAGTCTCCTTAGATATTTTAACGAGCCCGAAGTGACAAATGCTCGGATGGACTTTTTCTTTTATAGAGTCTGAAAAAGGCCAAAAGAAACTGCTCTGGAGATCTAGGCAGAGGGTGTGCCAAACTTTTCGCAAAACCACAGAATACGTTTTACGGTACGGGTGGTCAATCTTCGTGAATGCTGTGTTCACTGCATTGCGATCAGTAGGGCGACCGACACGGCTTCCTAAGGATAAAGGATATATGCCTATAGGGGTCTCCCAATATATACGCGACGGTACGTGGGAGCACAAATCCGTATTAGCGCCACCGACTCTCAGGAGGAATCACCCACCTTCTTCGAGATCGACAGTCACTATGTTTAACGACGCCGGAACACGTCTCTAGCCTAGACCTCTATGTTGTGCGTTATGTTACAAAGCATTGTTAGGTTCATTCAGTTTATTTTAGGTTGATCTTTTTAAAGTTTGCCTTTCAAGGTTCACCACGAGATGTATGATACAAATTCCTAAATGCAGTCTAAGATGATAAGCAAGCTTTATTATCTTTCAACTTTGAAAATCCTAGCTACTAAGGGAAAAGAATAACACTATCTTTTCTCAAAGAGCAATCAGCACACTCTAATGCACTTTCCCTAAATCCAACATGCAAACTTATCAAATGCAAAATGCACAATGCAGGTGTTTGTTTTCACTTTCTTAGTATAAATGCCTACAAAGAAAGCTTTTTGCACAAATTTGAATTTGCTTTTAAAATGATCAATACAAACAAGTTCACTCTTTTCGAAAACAACAAGGGTAGAAGAGATTACAATCACTTTGCTACTTTTCGAAATAAAGACTTGTTTTGACACTTAAAAGACACAAATTCAAACCAATAAGCAAAAGTAAATCAATAATCAAACTGCAAACAGCCAACGAATCTCTCTTCTAAGATTATAATCAAATCTGAATCAAAGGCTACAGGATGACTACTTTACTCATGCAAAGGAAGACTGTAAATGACTCCACAAACACATAAAAACATTCACAATCTTTTTGTACAAAAATGAGGCGGAATCAAGTAAAGAAAAGCTTTTCAGACTGGTACCTATGCTGGTCAAAGGCTGCAAAAACAGAGATCAAAACAGGGCAATAAAGGACAAAGAACCCCAGCTGCACAAGGCCACACTAGTTCAGCGCAGGTCCAACACTGTCAGTTTGACATTCAGCGCAGATAGCCCCTTCGGGACCTGCGTTGAAATGCAGACTGCCTTCACAGTGTCTGCGCTGAAAGGGAAAACTCTCGTTTCCCTTGGTTTCTGGGTCACAAAATGATCAAAAATCAACTGTTTCAGGCCAAATCAGAAACATAAGCAAGGTATAAACAGAGGGATGCTTTGATAGGGTACTAAAGACTATCACAAGGATCAATCAAATCATTTGTGGATCTAGTTTAGATCATAGACAAGTCCAACCACTGGCTCAAAGCAGCAACTTTTTACTTTGCAGTTCAAAGTTGCTGTCAAGTCTATGAAGTAAACAAATGACGGAAACACAAATGAAATGAATAAACAAGTTTCTCCCCAGTGGAGTCGCCAATTTGTTGTGGGTAAAAATGCCTATTTAGGACGATCCTATCCACCTAAGGTGTGACAACGCCTTAGCAACAAACGAATACAGCTATTATGATTTCTTCCTTTATGAAATATGAAAGAGTGGAGATTGGCAGACTTACCGTTGTCTTCCGGTTGTCCCTCGATCTAGATCCTCTTTCCCTTTGTGTGTCTACAACTACTCGCCTCCTCGCTTGCTCAAGAGAAAAGCTACTTGAATCCCACGAGGTCACAAGAAAACAACTACCTGTGACAAGAGAACAGCTACTTGCGACAAGAGAAGAACACAATACAAAGGCACATATACATATTCATAAATGATTCAGGATTAGAAGTAAATCAAATACACTAATGCAATCATACAAAATACACCAGCATATAGGAAAGAATCAAGATAGCTTTATTGAAATTAACAGGGTTCAGGAAGAGATACAACCCATGGGGCTCCAATCCAGCATCTCCTTCCCAGCAGAATGGAATTCCCTCTTCAGCTCCTTTCAAAGCATAAACACCCAATGTATCCAGCCACAAACCAACAACAATTCTTTACTTTCACAAAATTCCAGCCTCCCTGACCTCTTGTAGGAGAGATCTATATATAGGGATATTGGAGAAAGGATGAGTCAGCTTGAGACTGGTATGAAGCTGACTAGTGTCCTCTCCCTCTCATAGTTCTTGAGTCCACTTGGAGGTTCTTGCTTCCACTTGGAGATTTGGAACCTCTTACTCATCACCAGTCGAATTCTCTGATCCAAGTGTCATTTTGGAAGCTTCCTGGGCATTGACACCTTGAGAAATGACTCTGCCACTTGTCCAAACTCGCTTAGCGCAGGTAGCCTTTGTTGCAGTTGACATTCAACGCAGGTAGACAGTGGAGCAGTTGACATTCAGTGCAGATGCTCAGTGGAGCAGTTGACATGATCCAGAATTGCTTGTTTTTGAGTGTTTTCAGGTGGAGAACTTCAGTGAATTGCTGTGGTTAGCTGGCCTTGTTCTTCTAGGGGTAGGAACAACATGTTTAGGGACTTTGGATCCCTTGATTATCGACATTTCATGCTCAGTGATGCAAGGCACAAAAATGTCTATAACAGCAGGTACTAGGGATATGTGGTAGCAATTAGAAATATGATTCAAGTTGAGCCTCCCAAATTTGAAGAAGTTATGAAAAAAATCTGGAAGGATGTGATGGCCAAAGAATACAAATCTATTATGAAGAACGATATGGGATATTGTGTCGAGACTGAAGGGGAAATCTGTAGTGACTTCAAAATGGATCTAGAAGATCAAGCATGGGGTTGATTGAAGCATTAAAAAATACAAGGCAAGGTTCGTAGCCCGAGGTTTCTCCCAAAAAGAGGGAGAAGATTATGATGATATATTTTCTCCATTTTCTTGCTACACCACTATTCGATCCATTGTTGCACTTGCAACTAATCACGGATGGACTCTTCATCTGATGGATGTAAAGACTGCTTTCTTTCATGGTTTGATTCAATAAGAAGTAAATTTTGTTGAACAAACTTTAGGATTTGAGGTTCATGACTGAAAAACCCATGTGTGCCGATTGAAGGAAACCCTCTATGACTTGAATCAAGCCCCCTGTGCTTGGTATACTCGCATTGATAGTTACTTGATGAAGATGGGATTCACAAGGAATAATGCTTCTCCAAACTTGTACTTCAAAATGGTCCAAGGTATGCATCTCATTTTGGTATTATATGTTGATGACTTATTATTGATAGGTGCAGAGCTTCTCATGAATCTTGAATGTAAGAGGGAGTTGGATTCAAAATTCAAGATGAAAGACCTTGGTTTGATGCACTATTTCCTGGGACTAGAGCTATGGAAAAGATTAGTGACATTTTCCTTTCGCAAGGGAAATATGTTGTGAAACTACTAGAGAGATTTGGCATGGTTGAATGCAAGTCATTTCCTACACCTATGGAGATGAATTTCAAGAATCTATGTGTAGAAGTTGCTGGACCAAACCTAACAAATCCTTCTAAGTATAGAGAACTAGTTGGTGCTCTGATGTTCCTCGTGAGCACTTGTCCTGACATATGCTTTGTAGTTAACACTTTGATACAGTTTATGACCAAGCCTGATCATGTACATTCGGTCATTTCCAATCATGTATTGAGATATCTACATGGGACTATTAAACTTGGACTATGATATGCCACTGAATATGTTAGACTACATTGATATAAAGATGCATATTGGGTTGGTAGTGTTGTCAACAGGAAGAGTACTTCCAAATGTTGTTTTAGTCTAGGATCTGCCATGATATCATGGATGAGCAGTAATCAAAATTATGTAGCCCTTAACACATTTTAGGCCAAGTATATTGCAGCCAACCTAGAAAGTTGTGAAGAAGTTTGGTTGAGGAAGCTCTTTGGAGAGTTATTTGAGAATGTTTTGGACACAACAATCATGTATTGTGACAACAAGAGTAGGATTCCTTTTTCAGAGAATCTTGTGTTCCATGACAAGTCCAAGCATATCGAAATCAGATATCACTACATCCGAGACATGGTTCAAAGAGGAGGAAGTTTGGGCACTTTGACTGCAAACCTATTGCAGACTTTTACCTCAGACTACATCACTATTTTGGCCAAGTTTGACCACTCATATTTGGACTGTTTTGACTCCTCGTTGACCAACAAATAAGGATGAATTCATCTCCCTTTGGCTGAGATCTTGGAGGAATATTTTGTTGACTCATTAGGGAACACATTATTACTGTTGACTCCTATTGACTTGGACAAATTTGCACCAAGAGTTGAATTTTATTGACTCTCTCTCTCTCTTGTCCCTGTTTTCGGTATTGACTTATTGAATATTGGTTTTTGGATATTGGATAGTGAAAGCTTGAATTTGACTCTTGGATTATGTACTCTCTATGTTATACATTTAAAGATAATCTAATAGAAGAATAATTACAAATGGTTTTCCCCCTTGTGGGGCTTTCCCCTGGTCATTGACCAAATATTGTGTCTCTTGCCTCTTGATTGTCTTTCATTGTGCACATTGTATAATTATTTTATCTACCATTTCTCTACTGTTATTGATTGATTGAAGAAGTGGAAATTGTAATTTGGATGCTATTGGAAATTTTTGAAGTGATAGTTGCAGAATAGAACAATTCTTAGTGAAAAATTAACAATAGAGGAGAGTCACAAGTGTAAGAGAGAACCTCTCAAAATATTCTTAAGATGACTTAGAAATTTCAAATAGGTCTACTTTATTAGGTATTATGTATATACCAACAAATTATGAACCAAGTCTCCTCAACATTTGTTGTGAAAGAAACTAATCATTAATAATACTACTAAGGTGTTGGTGTCCTTAATTCTATAATAGTCTGTCAATCCTCGACCTTTATTTCCATATCAATTTGTATTGAGGAAAAAAATAAAAATAATTGGTCAAGTATCATTGGGTCACTTCCTCATTGTGATATGCACTATAGATCAATGTCATAAAATATCCAAGCCATACACAACAACTGCCACACTAGATAACAAAGAGATAGGCTGAAGTATTTATGTCTTTAGTCCAACTTGCATGTTCCTTAAAATAAACTCGGTTTTCCCATAGAGAAATTTTCCTTTTGGAGATATTGTTCCTAAAAAAATAGTGAATGCGACCCTTTCCCTACTATAATTGGTCAAGAATGAAACCCTAATAGCATAGAAAATTCCACTATCAGTGCAACCCTAAATCACAAAAATTTACTCAGTGAAAAAACCAAATGCTTCTTCCTTCAAGCTACACAAAATACACATTAGATTTTGTGTTGAATTGCTTCAGGACCGACAATGATTCCTTGAAAAGAGTGAAAAATGTGATATGTTTGAGGGATGAAACTCCTGGGAAACTAGCTTCAGAAAAGGGGTATATGTTTCAATATTTCATGATCGCATAGGAGTTTATAGACTTTTTATTTCTTCAAGCATAAGCCTAGAAGTCTTGTAACCTCACTGGTCTATTCTACGAATTTAATATATTTTAGAGGGCCAAATCCTACAAAGGAAGATGCCAGATAAACCAATAGAAACCCTCAAACAAAAATCAAAATAAAAAACCCAAGCCTTTCGTCAAATAATCTTTTTCTCCATAGAGTCGAGTGAAAAACTTGTTTCACAAATGATATCCATTACATTTCCTATTGGAGGAGGGTTGAACAAAGCCTTTAATTTTTTTCTTTTTCTTTTGACTAGAGAATGAGCTTCCAAATAGGTGAGCCATTGAAGGGATTCATAAATAAATTTAATTTCAATTTGGCCAAAACCCATTTTGAATTTTGACTTGTAAATTAATTTAAAAACCCTCCAAAAATATATTTTTGCCATAAGGAAGATTATTTAAATTCATGATGAGGAACCTTATGGCATGATAAGTTGTGATGGCCAAAGAAAGGCTACCCCATCATCTTCCTTTGGGGCTTAATCCCACAAGCTGGGGGCTTCATCTTCAAACCATAATCTCTCAAACAGTGAAGGTCTATGAGACACTCCACATATTGACAAAATAAACATGATGAATAAAATCTAATGATGAGGGTCTACAAGATAGATTTGGTGATTTGCATTATCAAAATCAAACGTGAAGGTCCACGAGACACTCCA
Organism: Pinus tabuliformis; assembly: GCA_031772625.1. Lineage (NCBI taxonomy): Eukaryota > Viridiplantae > Streptophyta > Pinopsida > Pinales > Pinaceae > Pinus > Pinus tabuliformis. The sequence goes on along the minus strand of CM062806.1, from coordinate 891,380,409 downwards.
CATATTGACAAAATCAACATGATGAATAGAATCTAATGAAGAGGGTCTCCAAGATAGATTTGATGATCTGCATTATCAAAATCCTTCAATAAGTATGGGCTATGTATATCGTCCAGGGAATCTATGGTTTCCAACCATCCTTCCATTATAGCTTCCAACTAATGCAATTTAGATAAATATCAAGAGTGTTCATTAACTAACAATGGCATCACTGACAACACCATTCAACAATATCCCCCTTTGTCATTAATGGCAACACATGCTCCTTCTGCAAGTACAACTCCCCCTAAATTCAAGCCTCTATATCTCTCTCTTGATTTCTCTCCCTCTTTGACATCAATGGAAAAGGGTGATTCCCTCTGACAATTTTCCTACTTTTCCTTTCCTGTAACATGCCAGTGCTCCTCCTAACGAAACACCTTCCTCTATCTTCCTACAAGATGTCTGTCTACTTCAAACTGCCTTCCTCAATACTTACTGCAACAACTTGTCTCCCCCTGATATGCTAGGCTTTATATGGATTTCCATAGTTTATTTTAACTATCAATATAAATCCATGGCATGGAACCTTTTATTTTGTGAAACTTCTCATAGTGTTGAATATAAACTTCTTTAATTTTTCCAACTGTTAACCTATCAAATATAGATCTTCAAAAGCACAACTGCTGCTATAGACTCCCTCTTTCATCGTTCACAAGACAGGGAGTCAACATACTGAATATTCAAAATAATGTGTAAACCAAATCTTCAGCCAGATTTTATTGAACTTTAACATCTTCAATTAGAGATTCATCATGACCTTTCACTATTATGAATCCTGAAAGCATGACTTCTGAGACTTTATCATTTTCTTGGTTTTCTTGCATATTTTTTCTTCTCCAAACCTTCATGTATTTGATGTTATGGCTATCTTTCATGGATGTTTCCAACTTCTACCTATAGTCACGATCTATATACCCATAGCTGTTGAATTGTAACATTCAATGTTGGCTTTGAATGATTGAGCTAGTGACATGTACCTTTTGCTGACAAAGTTTGTTTGAAATCTGTCTTGTGATCCAGCGAGCCTGCTTCTAGGGTTTTGATAACGTCTTTGATAATCACACCTGCCATGCATTCTGCAATCCCTAGCTACATGCCTATAGTTATAACATGGAAAAAAATATCCATTAAATATGCTAAGGTACCTGGATGTGTTGTCTCGTCCTGTGGATCTATTGAAGTCATCCTTCTTTGGAGGAGATGTAGCCTTTTATTGATTACTTCTGAGAGCAACAACATTTGTAATCTTCTTCTGTCCTTCAATATGATTTGGCCTTTTGAATGGATCCTAATATCAATATTCTCATCAATCTTTCTCTATGCGGAGTTGGAGCTTGTGCATTCATCACATGGAGATTCACCTGTTTGTTTTGCCTTCATCTCCAATCAAGCATTGTCATTATCGTTTCTTTCGTCATCCAATAAAATATCGTTTTTCCATTTCCTGAGATTTTCTACTCCAAAAAGGGCAACGTTAAGTTCTCCTTGCTTTTGAGAAAGGTCTTCTTGAAATCTTCCTTTAAACAATTTCCTTCTTTCTTCTGCCTCTTCTACTTGCAATTTTAGAGCAGTGACCATTTTAGTTGCTTTGTTGAGATCTTCAATTTGTTCCTTTTGCCTTTCACTTTCCTTTCCGAGCCTATCTATGTTTGTAACAACTACATCAAGTTCCTTTTGTTTTTTATTAACTTATGCCTCATGCTTCTAAACAAATTCTTCTAATTGGCTTGTAAAAAAATTCTCTTTCTTTTCTACTTCCTGCACTTGGAGTTTCAAAAGAGAAACTTCTTCTTTGAGTATGCAATTTTCCTCCTTTGTGTTCTTCAGCTCCTTCAAAGCATTAGTTAATACCTTTTATAAGTATTATTCCTATTCGTATTCTTCCTCATTGTCAAAATCTTCCATATGAGAGTTTGCTTGAATTGAAGCATGGTCATCATCATCTTTGTCTTGACCAACATGAATATTTTGAATTTTCTCCCAAAGATGTTTGGCATATGAGCATCATCCTACATTAGATTTCATAGAATTTGGTAGGGCACTTAAGATGATACTCATGGCTTTGGAATTGTATTTTCTTGATTCATCAGTAGAGGTATTTCTAGAAACAACATAATCCCATACATCAAAACTAATAACTTGCAAATAGATTTCCATTTTATCTTTCCAAAATACAAAACTTGATTCATTGATCAAAGGAATTGGATGAACCTATTTCTCTTTATCAACTGTAATAGGTTCTGAAGGAATTTCAATACCAACAAATTCCTTTGGCTTCTTTGAACGCTTGGAAGCTTTCTTCCTCAACTTTCCCATCTTGATTTACCTGAGATATTCCTTCCAGTTATGAAGCTTCTGCTGAAGGAACCATATTCAATACCAATTGTTGGAAATACAAAGAGGGGGTTGTATCAATATTTATTATCAATTATTATATTTTAACTTCACAGAGAAATAATTGTTATTAGCATAAGATAAACACAAACATTCATCAACACCATTCAATAATGCACAATAATAAAGATAATAGACACAAATATTTTTAGGTGGAAACCCCTCCCGGATACAAACTGCCGAAGACTTCTTAATATTTGTCTCCAATAAAATGTACATCAATAGGAAGCTCCAACTTCCATTATTTTCAACTACAACTGAGGGAGGCTCCAACCCCCTAGTTTACAGGCTACAACCTGACAGATGCGCCAATACCTTGTTTACTAGTTGCTACTGGATGGATGCTCCGATGCCTGACTTTTCATGATATGACATGAAGGAAGAATCGAGTTCCTAATTCACCAGCTGCTACTAGAAGGATGTTATAACACCCTACAAAAGATCCAACCTACCCTAGAACCACCATGTCACCTTGAAGTGTTCTCAGGATCTGAATTGAAGGAGAATCTACTCTCCTACCTTGCACCACCTTGCCACCCTGCTCAATAAGTTGCCACTTTCCCTAAAGGCTCCAACCTTCATCTCACCACGGCATACCACATTTCACAATTTTCAGACTAGATCCACCTGTGCTCATAATCAATACAAAACAAACTGAAATATAATCACTACTGCTTCTTCTTAGTATGCATATCAATGTCAAACCTTAACAACCTCACTGCCCAACTTTGCTCAATCTCAGTAGCCAATCTAACCGCTACACAACTACTAACAAATAACATTGCTTCTTCTCAATCTATACTACAAAAACCCTAGCTAACATAAATGCAATCCGTACAATGTTGTCATATCACTGTCATGATCATTGTCATCTCTGTTATCATAACTGCCAAATCACAATCATCAAAGTCACAACACCTTCACTGTCACAATCATATAGAACACTACCACAATTGCCACATATACTATCATAGCTATCACACATCAAAGCCACTGGTCACCAGGTCACTTATCATAGTAAAAGGTCATTTTCATAGTCAAAGGTCACTGCCATAGTAAAAAATCACTGTTACATCAAATGCTACTGTTACATCAGGGATACTGTCATCTCAAGATCAAGGTCACTAACACACATCAGAAGTCACTGTCATACTGCCATTGAGATAATGTCATACATCAATACTGCCGACAAGGTCACTGTCATAGAAATGATGCCATGCATCAAAGAGTCACTGTCATGCATCGATCATTCTCATATTAACCACCTCAATAATGCACTTTACTGTCTCAAACCCTAATCCATTACTACACCAGTATAATCATGAACTAATTGTCATAACTATTGTGTACAATCTTAGCTATAGTAATGTATCCAACTACACTTGTAACGATAATACAAGGTTACTGCCAATTTAGTGTTGTACTACCAGATTAATGTCATTGTCAAATGGATTGTAATCATACTTATTTACTACCATATGAATGCCTCCAAGTCACTCCCTTACTGTAATTTCATAGTTAAGTCATGTCATGTATCATTACAAAACATATAACTTTGTAAGTCACAAGGTTACTACAATGTCAATGTTATTTCTTTGCAAGGTTATAGTCATGATTGTAATAAAGGCACTGTTGTATAGAGCTACTGGAGGTGACACACATAGACATTGAAGATACTGTAAACGCCATATATAAATTTTAAGTGAAACTTGAACACATAACGTTAACTATAGAGAAGTCCTATACCTTTGATGATTTTATCAAATCTATTTTGTCTTCTTATCAATAGGATCCAAAAATGATCATACTACTACATATTAGGGTTATAGAGGAGAGTCACATGTGAAAGAGAGAACCTCTCAAATTCTTCTCATGATTACTTAGCAATTTCAAGTAGGTCTGCATGATTAGGTATTATGTATATACCAACAACTTCTGAACAAAGCCTCCTCATCGTTTATTATGAAAGAAACCAATCATACATATAAGTTTCAATATTAATATCAAGCCAACTGATGTTCTACAAGTGTTGTCTCTATTCATTAATCATACTACTGAGCTTCTAGTGTCCTTAATTATGGAACATTCTCTCAATCCTAGGCCTCTACGTCCAAATAAGTTTGTATTAAGGAAACCACTCAACATAATTGATCTCAGTATCACTGGGTCACTTCCTAATTTTTATATGCATTATAGAGCGTTTTCATAAAAGATCCAAGACAAACAAAACTATTGCCACACTATATCATAGAGAGATCATAGAGAGACATGCCAAATTATTTGTGCCTACAATCTAGTTTGCATGTTCCTTAAATAAACTTGGTTTTCCCATAGAGAACTTCACTTTTGGAGAGATTGTGCCTCTGAAAACAATAGTGAATGCAACCCTTTCCCTAGTGTAATTGGTCTAGAATGAAACCCTTAACAACACAAAAAATTCCACTGCCAGCGGAGCCCTAAATCATAAAAAATACTTAGCGAAAAACCAAATGCTTCTTCCTTCAAGATGCAAAGAATGCACATAATATTTGGCTTTGAATTTCTTCAGGAGGAATGAGAATGATTCATTGAAAAGAGTGAAATATGTGATGTGTTTGAGGGCCGAAACTCCTGGGAAATTAGCCTCAGAAAAGGTGCACATGTTTCAATATTTCATGACCATAAAGGAGTTTATAGACTTCATATTTCTTTAAGCATAATGGCCTAGCAGTCTTGTAACCTCACTGGTCTATTCCATGAATTTAATATCTTTGATAGGGTTGAATCATACAAAGGAAGATGCCAAATAAACCCATTGAGTCCCTCAAACAAAAATCAAAATGAAAAACTCAAACCTCTCGTCAAATAGTATTTTTATCCAAAGGGCTGAATGTAAAGCTTGATTCGCAAATGATATTCACTACATTTCCTATTGGAGGAGGGTTGAACGAATCCTTTAAATATTTTTTTTTCTTTTGAAGGAATTCATAAATAAATTTATTTTTAATTTGGCCAAAAACCTTTTTGAATTTTGACTTGTAAAATTAATTTGAAAACCCTCCCAAAATACCTTTTTTTTTCGATAAGGAAGATTATTTGAATTCATGATACATAAACTTATGGCATGAGAAGTTGTGATGGAAAAAGAAAGGTTACCACATCATCTTCCTTTGGTGCTTGAGCCCACAAGTTGGGGGCTTCATTTTTAAACCATCATATCTCTCAAACCGTGAAGGTCCACTAAACGCTCCACATACTGACAAAATCAACATGACGAATAAAATCTAATGATGCAGGTTTCCAAGATAGATTTGATGATCTGCATTATCAAAATCCTTCAATAAATACATGGTATGTGTATCATCCAGGGAATCTAGGGTTTCTAACCATCCTTCCGTTGGAGCTTCCAACTCATGCAATCCAGACAAATATTAAGAGCATTCACTAACTAGCGTTGGCATCAATGACAACACCATTCAACATTTATTTATTGTGAAATTAAAAACAAATGCTGGATAAGTTGCAATGCATCTATAAGGTAGATGATATGCACAATGCATATGAAACAAAGATAGAAAAGTCATCTCATAAAGAAGAACTACCAAAATACTCAAAGAAGATCATACACCATGACTGCTCAAGTGATGAATCAGATAAGGATGAAACCCAAACCAAGAAGATACTGCAAAAGGGATCATAAAAAGATGACAACAAAGAAGGAATTTCTTCTTAGCCATTGATGAAAAATTTATTTAGAAAGAGAGATTAGATGTATAAGATGAAGGAGAAATGAAAAATATCTCATGGGGATTAGGAAAATTCCAGAAAGTGGAAGATAACAATGATGAAAAATATCCCCTATGCATGAATTCTCAAGTTTCTGAAGGTGAAGAAGATGCTGAAAAAGTGAAACCCACAAATAAACTACTATTCTGTCATAATTGTAGAAGAATAAGTCATCTTGTTTCTAGATGTCCACATATAATTTTGAAAAATAGTAGCAATAAATAAGAACATGAAGATAATAAAAAAATCTTATGAGCATGAAAAGGAAATGTGTTGTTCATCAAAGGAAAGTAATACATATGCTTCTAATAACAACAAAAGGGAATATCTACTCATGAACATGGAGGTTTAATACACTGAGCAAGAGAAATTAGATTCAGAGGCAGAAGATATTGATGGGAAGGTACATTTTAGAAGAGAAGTTACCACTAAGCCTCAGAAGAGATAAAGAGGCTCATAATAACAAACAAAAGGAAAAATGAGATATTGAAGGAGTATGATGATAAAACATAGAAAATAGTTGGCATCCTTAAAACTTAATTAGAAGAAGAAAGAAGAATGAAAGAAGTGGTGCCCAACCAACTGAATGAAAAGGAAGGACATTGTGATAAACTAGAATTTGAGATTGTTTTCTTGAGAAATGATCTTAAAAAGGAAAATGATTAGCTAAAGTTTAGAAGGAGTTCTAGAATATTGGATTATTATACCTAACAAGTAGAGATCCCCTTTCAATAAAATAGGCATCGATTATCATGAAATTTTCAAGGAAGAATCAAGTGAAAACACATCAAAGATAGAAGAACCTAAGAGCTATGTTAGTATTCTTAAAGGAACCAATAATCAGTTAAACATAGTGAGAAACAAAGCAAATTATTAAAAGAGTATTGACCAAACCAGCCACACAAACAATAGGAAAGAAGGTGAGGATCAACTAAATCAAAATAAAATCAGTTGCATAGGTAGGGATGAAGTAATAAATCCACAAAAGTCTAGACTTCCTCAAAGCAATCCATCTCCTTCAGAAGGATCAATTCCTCCAAGAAGGCCCGTCACATCAAGGTACTCAAATTTCTTTAATGGATATTGTTTTATTTTTATTAACTTTGTCCATACATTAGAATATTAAAGATAAATAAGAAACAAATCTCCTTACCAGATCTCAGTGAGCAACATTATTAGATATACAAATTCCTACAATGATGGAATCATGAACCTTAATTATTTTGCTCCATTACTGGATCAAATTGAATGTTTCAAGTGAAACAACTTCAGAAACAAATATTGTGATTATGAAAGAAATATATTAAGGTTTCAAGGTAAAAGAAGAAAATAATACATCATCATCAATAGAAATTAAAGAATGAAGATATGGAGAAGGAATAAAGAGTAGCTGAAGAATGTAGTTTAGCTCTATTTGTTCAAGATAAGAAAATACAATGGTGTATATATAGTGAATGCTCAAATCATATGATTGGTGATAAAGGTAAGTTTCTCTCTCTCTAGGAAGTAAAAGGAGGCTATGCCACTCTTGGAAACGATGATGCAAAAAGAATTATTGGAAAGCACACACTCATTCTTGCTGATGAAAGGACAAAATTTCCATTTTTTTTTTCTAGTTGAAGGGTTGAAGAACAATATATTGAGTATAGGACAAATGATTGATCAAAGGTATGATCTAACGTTCAATTTTAAAGGATGTGAAATAAGAAAAGCAAGTTCTTGAAGATTGGTAGAAAATCTAATCATGTCTCCAAACAATGTGTATGTCCTAAATGAGATTGAGAGAAAATAAAATTTGATCTATGGGGATAACATCTATAAATTCACATTTGTGAAGGGAAACATAGATTCAAATGAAGCAAGCAGTGGAAGGTACCATCAAAGTTGTAGGAGAAGAATTATTAAAGTAAGCCATTTGTCATAATGTGAAGAAAGTAAAGCAAATGATAAACTTCAAATCAACATAGATTTTGTTACCTTTTCAAAAGTAAATTCTATGACATAATGTACAAATGATGGGAAATGCATTAGCAATAATATTTGTTTTCAGGAACAACAAAGTTGGAGGTTGAATAAGTCAACAAGTTGGAGTAATTATATTTTAGTAAGTATAAATCCAAAATCAGAGCTGATCTAGCACATCCCAAGACTATGATAAAGAATTCTTAAGCTAATAAAATGAGAAGTAAAGAAAAAATGACACATAAAACAATAAAGAGGAAAGAAAGAGTCATATGCTTAGGGGCAATAGGCCAAAGACAAGGTTAATGATAGAGGGAGATTTATTCTTCAACAAGATAAGAGAAATTGTAGTTAATGGAAGAAGGAATTTCATCTAGAATAAAATACAAGAATAATCTCAAAGGAAAGAATAAATTTTCAATGGAAGTAAAACATACCAAATATTGGAGCTCTTACAAGAAAATAAAAATAACAGATGAGAAGAAGCATATGTTTAGGGGGAATAATCCTTGGTGACAAAGAGAATAAGGTTGAGAGTGGAAATTAATACAAAACATAATCTTAAGGGGAGTATCCCATTAGTGAGACACAATTGAGAAATAGAAGTACTTGCTTCCAAAGAGAATCATGTTGCAGTAAGAGGGACATGTTTCAAACATAAGAAGAGTTGCTAATGAAGAGAAGCACAAGTAAAATCAAACATAAGCATGGGAAGGGTTTAGACGTATTCAAATGAGAAATATGTAATTAGAGGATGTAAATTCCATGTCTTTCTTAGTTAAAGAGAGTGCAAGAAAAAGTACAATCCATCTTTTCTTACTATTATCAAAATAAGCAGACATAATGATAATTAGGTTCTATAAGAAACCCTAAGGAGGAAGTGATTTCTAGGAGAAGAATGATGAACAAGAAATTTTCCATAATATACACAATTAGTATCAACAACCACATTAATAATTGGTATCAACATATACATTGGTATTAGACCATCAATAGTCAACAACATCAGTAGCATCCGTTATTTTGTATTAAAAGAGAGGGAGAGTTGTAAATATTCAATAACATTAGTTCATGGGGACTTCAACATCCAAGATATAGATGCATAATTGTGCAACATCAAAAGGAATTGGACTTAGCCATATTTGGATTTCAAAATTGGCATCATGTAATGTCATTGGTATTAGACATTTACCTGAAGTTTCATACATATCCCTTTTCCATTGATGTTAAAGCAGGAGAGAATGGAACTTGGTTTTGTCTATTTCAATTGGAGAAATTGCTAATTGATCAGAGAGATTAGAAATTGGTACAAAGGTGAAAATATTGGAAATTGGTAGTGTGCTTGGAGAAATCATAGGTTGGTAACAATGCTCCAATTCTCAGGAATGCCAAGGGTTGTGAAAGGCCATTGCTAGGGTTTTCCATCATTGACAAAAGGGGAGGTTATTGGCAGTGTGTGTTGTCATTGATGTCAACATAAGTTTTGAGTTGGTTTGCAGTGTCATTAATTTTATAGGAATTGCACAAGGAAGGTTAGGTGGAGAAAAACCAAGATCAAGCAATAAAGGGTGACAATAGAGGGCATAACAGGAAGTTAGACTAATGAAACTTAGTGCTTCCACAATGTACCCACATGGAATTCTGAAACTCATGCAACACAAGGTTGATTAGGGTAATTTAAGCAATAGAAGGCCAAGTTGTAGTAGAAAAAGGCTAAATAGTGTGTTGGGGGTGCTCTCATGGCACACTTGTGCAGGCACTGAACAAAAAAAAATGGTGTTTCATGAAACAAAACTTGGGATTTCTAAGATGAACAAACTTAAGAAGATCAAAGGTATAGATCTATATTAGGCATGAAGATCAATACCTCAGATTAATATTGGGCTCACTACATATGTAAAGTTTATAGTATGATTCTGTGCATGATGGATCCAATGGTTGAGAACACCTCGATCAAACAACCTAGATCCATATCAGGCTCAGACATGGTGGTTAAAGTAGGGAATTCACCCAATCCAAATTTGGTATGACATAGAAGTGTTATGACGTGGAAGCACATGGACAAATAGGTAGAAGATCTGACGACATAGTAGCATAGGCATTCATTTTTGGCTATTTGGGTAGTCAATTAGACAATTGTTGGGTGGCATGTACAGGTACATGTCAACACTCAGACACATGGTAGGCACTAATTGGTCGTAACAGATGACATAGAAGGTGACTTAGCAGGTGACGAGGAAATGGTTGGTCTGTATCAAAGAACGAGGCACCAAAGTCTGTTTTTGTATATAATCGCAAAGGGCAGTATCCGATATGATGTGGTAGATGACATGACAGTAGAAACATGTGGCAGATAGTAATTGGTCCACTATGGCTCGACATGGTAGACCCTTAGGTCTCAGGACTTGCATCAATACCATGTTTAGTAATTTTTTCCTGCATATTTTTGTTTGGTTGGAAAGTTTGAATGCGATGGTTACTAGCCTTAGCCATAGAAAATGAATGGATCATCCCTTATGGGACTATACTAGGGTATTGGAGTATCAAGGTACCAAAACAAATGAAAAATGAAGACCTCTAGTATGGAACAACTTGCTATTACGAGAAATTTATCGACAAATGCAGGTAAGCTAGATAAGTTTATCAGGGGCATATCTATCTAATGGAGTGGTATGTTTGGACCAAGGTCACAACGCACGATCACAAGGGCCTAATGATTTAACACCTAGAGCTAAATACCATTACTGGGACATTTGAAGTCAAAAGAATACTAGGTAAATATGATAGGTCTAAGGTCACAGTCCACGATCATGAGTTTCTAATGGTCTAACACTCAGAGCTAAAGAATTCAAGTGATATCCGATATGGAGACATGGATAAGGTCATAGAATACAATTGCGCGAGCCTGATGTTTTAGAACTTGGAGCTAACTAATTCGACTGGTATATGATATGTAAGCACATATTCAAATGACAGGTTACAAGGTGTTAAAGTCTAGCACCTAAGGGTTGCAAGCCTAGGTACATATCCAATATGTAATGTTCATGGTTCCATCTTGTTAAGGTTCTGCTAAAGGACTTGTTTTTGCAAAGTGTGGTCACATAGTGTTAAAGGGCCAAAGCACCTATCTCTTGGTTGGTTGGATGAAAGGGACAAGGAAGGTTAGGTGGAGCCAATCTAAGATAAAATAATAGAGGGTGACAAACAAGGGCATAAAGGGTAATTGGATCAATGAAACTTAGTGTTTCCATTCGATACACACATGGAATGTTGAAACTCACGCAATAGAAGGTTGAACATGGTATTTCAAGTAGAAAAATTCCAAGTATGGTGTTGGGATCATTCTCATGACACACCTGTGTGGGCACTAAACAAAAAAAATTGGTGTTTCAAGAACCAAAACTTGGTGTTTCTACAATGATTGACCTTGAGAGGATCAATGGTCTAGATATATAATGGGCATGAAGATCAACGACTCAAATTAATATAAGACTCAAAACATGCATGAATTTTATAGCACAATTATGCACGTTATTGATCTAATGACTAAGAAAACATTGATCCATTGGCCCAGATCCATATCGGGCTCATCCACATGTGGTGGTTAAATCATGGAATGCACCTGATCTGATTTCCGATATGACATAGAAGTGTTATGATGTGTAACCACATGGATAAATATGTGATAGAATTGATGACATGGTAGCATAAGCGAGTGACATGTGGAATTCATTTTTTGGCTGATTTGGGTAATCTATTAGACAATTGGCAGGTGACATGTGACATGTACATGTTATCAATCAGACACATGGTAGGCACTAATTGGTTGCAACAAATGACATGGTAGGCGATGTGGAAATGGTGGGTCCTGTACAGGATCATGGGTACCAAAGTCCATTTTTGTATATAATTACCAAGGCCGATATCTGATATGATGTGGAAGATGACATGTCAGTGGAAACATGTGGTAGATAATAGTTGGTCCAATGTGGATTCATGTGGTAGACATTGAGGTCTTTGGACTCATGTCGAGACCATGTTTAGTAAAGCTTTCCAATGTATTTTGTTTTTGGCTGAAAATATCAAAAGCCATGGTTATGAGCCTTTGCTAAAGAAAACTAAGGGATTAGCCCTTATGGGCCCATACCAGGGTAGCAAAGTACTAGGATACCAAAACAAATGAAAAACAAAGAACTATAGTATGCAACAACCTGGTATGATAGGAAATTTGCCGAAAAATGCATGCAATTTGGATAATTCTATCAGGTGTAGATCTATCTATCAGAGCAATATGTTTGGACCAAGGTCCCAATGCGTAGCCACAAGGACCTAATGAATTAGCACCTATATATAAAGACCAATTGATGGGCCTCCAAAATAGGTATAATTTAAGGCCCATTTGACCATTCTTTGGCATATTTATCATTTCCTTCTGCATTTAATAATGCCTTTTTCAAACTTTAATGTGTTCATAGGAAGGTTAAGAGATATTTACTATATCCTGTGCGCCTAATACATTAAATGTGTAGGATATTGAGGATTTATTGTGCATATCACGTAGGAGACAAACAAGAGAGGATCATGGGGGCTTGTTCCTTGCTACAGGCTAATCACAACTTGGCTGGCTCATGGACATTCACTACTTCCTTATGGTTGTGGGAACACTAGGGAACCAGATCCACATTTTTAGGGATTTTGGAGGGAAGCCATCCTTCCTTTAAGCTGCCCCTTAAGCACTTTTTTTTTAAAATAAAGGGACTTAGTAGGGGATTTAAATTTTAGGAGAAAGATAATCATTATCAGAGAAAGGATCCTGCCTATCATTTTAGTTGTCACGTTTCATGTATGAACACTTCTGCATATTAATGAAAAAAATTCTTTGTTCTAAATCTAATTTTATTCTAAGGGACCTAAGTCTCCTTGGGTTAGGGTCCAATCCAAGTGCTCAAGCCCCTTAATGTACATTTCTTGATGATATCATGATAGTGATGATGACACCTAGATTGTTTCCAATATACAAAGATACGAAAACAACCCTCTATATTCTTCAATTCACAATCAAAGTTGTGAAATGACTTTGGTAGGCCCTAATAAGCCTAATATGATTATATCAATTTCATTATACTTTGTATCTCAGTTGAACAATTGATGAATATCTAATAGAAGAATAAGAATTGAATTATGGGTTTTCGCCCTGGTCTTTGACCAAATCTCAGTGACTCTATTGTGTTTTCTTATGTTGTTCCTTTATGTTCTGTTTCATTTATGATGTTATTGTTATTTATACATAATTTCTAATGACATTACGATGTTATGGGGTGAATGTAATATGTAAATAATGAAAAGGTTTAAAATGCAATTATCTAAGGAAAAGAACAATATATCCCTAAGAAAATTAACGTGGTATCAGAGTTGGGTTGAAGGAAAGTCTTTAAGATCACCCCTGTGAAGACACCCTGGTGGATTTCTGAATCAAGAAAATGAAAGAGGTGAAGATGTTGGAGACCTAAAATAATTCTAAGGTTTGAAGGAAACTCTAGGAAACCTTGTTCTAACAAGAGAAATTAGGGTTTGGTGGATAACATGAGATCAGGTTTTGGGAGAAACCCTTGGAGTGTGATTGAAGGAGGGCCTTGATATGATAAAGACTTGAGTTCTACACCCTTGGGACCATTGCATGATCAATGAAAAGTTGTTCCAACACCTATGACATATTTAGTTCAACCCTAGATGGACTAGTCTCTCTATAGGATATGATATGTTACAATAATCATCTTATTGACATTTGGGCCTGACTGCTAATGAAGACGATTGAGAATATTGAATTTTCTCAGTTGAGGCATCTCTTCTTCTGTTGTTTATGATTGTGAAATATGGTTGATGACTTGTGGTACCCTATGGTTAAGAATGAAGATTAAGGACTTGGAATAGCTGATACTCTAAAGATTGCATTTTTCTTATGAAGGAAACATTGACATATGAGTTGATGGACATTGGTGACTCTTATAGGTTGGATCAAGAGGGAGTTGACCACTTCCTTCAATCCTAGTTAAAGATAAGTACCTTCTAGACTTATGTTATTTCTTTATGACACTGATTTTGTTTAGATTTATCATTTTAGATTATTTCTTATCCTTCCTGCATGAATACTTGAGTATTTGAATACTTCTAACTTCCTTATGAAGACATGATAAGCATATCCTTCTTGAGGATCATTTAACGTAGAGTAGTGCAGAAAGGAGACACTAGTGTAGGAAGATGAAGATGGTACATGGAGAGTGAGGTGATACAAGAAAATGAAGGAACCACTCTCTTACCTTGAGGAGAAATAAAATCCTACCTTATCATCAGGTACACCTTCCTTATGTTTATTTAAAGTTGCTATTATTTCTCTTGTACTTGCTCTGGGATCTACAGGAACATCAAGATGTATGGAATTGGTCCTCAACATCGATATTAAGGAGGATATAGAGCCAAGAAGGACATTGAGTCAACGCATGATTAAGTGTGGCATTCAAAGATGATAAAAGCTTAGATATTGAAGGAAGGATCCTAAACTACCAGGTTGATGTCTATGACTGAAGAGGCTTCCTATGCAGAGGGAGTATATTAAATGCAACCGTCCGATGAGAAATATGTCATTCATGCAAGAACCATTCTTGATGACATAGATGTTGCAGTGTCAGATGCTTCCACAACATTAGACAATGATAAAGAATATCATAGAGAGAGGATGATGTTGTGATTCTAGCACCTATTATCAGATTTGTGTAAAGATGGCTTCCTCTATGATAGTGAATTGACACAAGTCTTTTGAGCTTGGTACACTTAAACTAATGAACATATGATGCGGACACCATCTCTCTTCAATGTATGTCTTTGATTTTTGGTTATATATATATATATATATATATATATATATATATATATATATATATATATATGCTAACAATTTACTTATGACATAATCATATCTTCTCTGCATCTAGTACCAAAAGGAGTTGACCTCTGAGTTCAGGTGACCAACTTCTTGAGATTAGAAGAGTATCAGTGAGATGAAGAAGACTTCCTTATCAAAGGAATTATGTAGTTAGGGGCTTGGTATGATGGATTAAACTGAAGCAATTGAGTGACTTCTTTTCAGATTTTATGGACCCCCCAATGAACATACAATTAGGAAGTTCCTTACTTTGGATTATGTACTATGAGCCTGAAACATAAGTCAATTGATTCAAGTACAATTGAGGCAGAGAAAATTGTTAACTGTGAGAACGTATGATTGAGAAATATATGTTTGAGCATATGTTGGACATTTGACTTTCAGAGAAATTGAATTAAGAAGTTACTGTATCCAAGATTTGATGTAGAGGGAGCAATGAAGCTCTAGCATAGAGGGAGTAGTGAGGCTCTGACTATGAATTATTATGGAATTGGATCAATGAGACTCTATTACATTTTGATTAAAGAGATGGAAAAAAATTGGATCCTTGTGTTACATCATGTAAGCATGTGGTTGACCCAATATTCTCTAGGTGTCATGCACTATGGCCAGGAATAATAACCATAAGCCTAGTGAAGGCACTGATGAGAGGAAGGGGCCATGACTGGTCAAGAACCATGAGCTATGCTCTTACCCCATGTCTAAGCTCCCAGGGTGAGGAATTAAGCCAAATAGTTCCTGGGGTTGAGAGAACTCGTGGAAAATAGGTGTGTCTGATCCTTACCTCATGGTAAGTGTGCATTTATCCTACTTTCATTGTATGGTTGTGTCCGGTCCTTACCTTATGGTAAGTGTGTATCTCCCCCTACTGAGTATACCCTAGTATGCACCCTACCCACAAGTAGGGCTTGTCAGGATTTCCACCCATCTGGCCAATGGGTGAAGAGACTTAGGTGTGTTTGATCCTTACCTCATGGTAAGTGTGTATCTACCCCAAGTACATTGGGCTTTGTCTAATCATTACCTTTCTCGGTAAGTGTCTATATCCTCCCAAGGTAGTGGGTGCAGGTGTTCTACCACTGAGTGTTGAGGGTCAAGTTGGGAAGATCAACAAACAATAGGATAGATGCGATCCTTACCTTATGTGGTAAGTAGTATCCTACCTATTTTCTTGATGATAGGATAGTTGTGATCCTTGCATTTCATGGTAAGTCATTTCCTGCCTATTTTCGATTGGATATAGGGTGGTAGCCGAAGCTCCCTTATGATGATTCTTCTTCCTTATATTGAGACATCGTTGTTTAGATGATGATGAAAGGAAACAAGTTAAGACAAGATGTGATGAGATGGATGTCTTGTTGATATAACTGAGATGCAGGTCATGTGATTTGACCTGGAGACTAGTAGGGTTTGGAGGATTAATCTCCCCTACCATTGATTATGGAATATTCTTCTTTTATGAGACAAAACTAGATATAATAATGATACAACTGCTCGCCTTCTTATATTGAGACATGTCATTCGAGATAAGACTTATGATGTAAATGAAAATTTCTCCCTAGCTGAATTTATAAAGGTCAAAAGAAAAATTAAAAGAGAAAAAATAATATTAATATGATGGGAACTTTTATAAATGTGGTAAATCAAGGCACATGAAAAAAATATGTTTAATATTATTTCCAAAAAAATAGATCAAATTTTAGGATTTCCCTCCATGTTATAAAGTAGTCTCACTATAATTCAAGGGTTATGATTGATATAAAATAACCCCCACCAATTAGTATAAAAAAATATTGATGAGAGCTTATTCAAGATCATCGAATGGGGATTGCGCATATCTGAGGATGGCTCACATAACAAAGTTTGATTATATTTGTAGTTAATTGTCTCACATTTTTGGAAGGGTTTGATTGGCTTGCATCTTATAATGACAAATCTTCATGGTTCATTCTCTATACTCCGAGGTTTTCAACAGGTAGTATATTTCGTGGCATTCTATACAACGAACCCTATTCACCGTGACTCAGCAATGAGACTCACACATGGATATGTGACTCACACTCATACACAATGAATCAATTATGAGACTCATGCATTTATTTGAAGATGGATATGTGACACACTTATGATCTTTATGAATCATTCTCAATAATAATAGTGGCATGGTTACGTTATGGTCTACAATGGTATTGAATTTACTTTGTGGCTCACATAATTTATGTGATACATATTCATCAGTTCCGTGGTTTTTATATTCATGGCTTGAATTTTTGTGTGTATGTATGACTCACATACTCTGCCCTAATGACTCACATTATTTTCTAAAGATGACATGACCTCTTTAGACCTCAACATTGTCTTATGGCCACAACATAATATTAGTATTGATCCCTATCCCATCACACTTAAAATTGTAACAAGCTCTCTATGTCATGTATACAGTAAGGTAGTTCAACAATGGTATATTGTGATAATTCAATAGCGGTATATTGTATTTCTGCAATGGTATAGTATGATATATTTACGTAGATCTATTGTGGTATCTATATAGTGACTATATATTGTCCTCTTTGGCATACCCCTTTTCAATGAAAATATATTCTTCTCCTTTAAATTACACAATGATTCATATATATATATATATATATATATATATATATATATATATATATATATATATATATATAGATATATATATAACAATGCCTTTGGTGACTGTGATGGCGTAACTCTGATGTATACTCTTGATACTCTTGATTATGACGACAATGATATTCTATGAATCATGTGGCAGTAACCTTGTTATATGGTAGAAACCTCAATATGACTATATCTTCTATATGGCATTCATGGAAGTGATCTTAACAGGACAATGTCCATGACGTGACATTATGAATATGATGGCAGTGACTATGAGGGAAGGGACCTTGATGGAAGATACCTTGTGTGAAGAAGATACTGTAAATGTATTTATGATGTATGATGATATCATGACAATGATGATGACACCTAGATTGTCTGTAGTATACATAGATATGATGACAAATATCTATATCTTTCAGTTCACAATCGAAGTTGTGAACTAACTTTGGTAGGACCTAGGAATCCTAATATGATTATCTCATCCTCATTGTACTTTGTATCTCAGATGAAAAATTTATGAATATCTAATAGAAGAAGGAGAATTGAATTTTGGGTTCTCCCCCTTCTGGGGTTTTACCCTGGTCTCTAACCAAATACTGGTGTCTCTATTGTGTATACTTTTCTTTTATTGTTCCTTTATGTTCTACTGCATTTCTAATGTTATTTTTATTTCTATGTAATATCTAATGATGTTACAATGTTATGAGGTGAATGTAATATGTAAATGGTGAAAGGTTTAAAATGCAATTATCTAAAGCAAAGAACAATATAGCTCTAAGAAAATTAACATTTCCATTCCATGCATTTAATGTAGCTATGATTTTCTGCAAATCTTATTTCTGAGAGAATTATTGTCTTTGCAGGGTTTATATACCTTGTTATGATAAGCACAAAAATAGTTTTATCCCTGCAATAGTAGTTTTCATTCAAAATTCAACTCATCCATTCCATCATTATTTTACTTTCTGCAATTAGTGGTTTGACATTTGTTTAAACATTTTTCATTTATTAGTTAGACATGCACTTTGCTTGCAGTTAGATGGTATTGTTTCATAGGTTAAATTAGTATTGTTTCCATAAATTTGGATCACTCCCATAATCACGTTTTCACCCACTACTTTACATCTCTACAAACTGCCTATAAGCCAAAATCTGCCCAACGAAGATACAAGAAACCCCCAACCTTGTTTCCTCCCTGCATAAGTTGACTCATTGAGTGTGTGCCAGCTTGGTAAGCACCCTTTTTCCCTTATAAAACCTTTAACCAACTTTTCCACCCTCCAAACCACTTCTAAACTTCATAAAATTTCTCTCGGGTGTTTTATGTAGCAAAACATGACAACCTCTAGCAATACACAGATTGCCTTAGAATGCCTACAAAATTGCACAAGATGCTTGCCCATCATCCATCAACATTTAACAATGGCCATTAGACTTTGAAGATGGATTTTATAGGATCATATACCCCTTAGGAACTTTTACTTAATAGCTGTAGTTTCCTTCATGCAATTAGGGTTTGTTTCTTTTTCTATGTCTTTGATTTGTTATGCACCATAAAGTAGGATTTATTTCCTTCATCAATCTTTAAGTATTTAATTTTCCTTCTTGCAAGTAGAATAGGGTTTACTTCAGTCATTTCCTTTCCTACAGTAGCATATATTTTCTTTCTGCAAAAAGAGTAGAATTACATTTTTCCATTTACAATCCTGCAGTTAGATTCAGGTTTAGTTTTTGTCATTTAATTTTCTGCAATAGAATAGGGTCCACTTCAGTTGTTTCTTTTCTTGCAAATTAGAATAGATCTATTTATTTATCATTGAATTTTTCGAGCATCTCCTGTAGCATCGTGGTATCCGTGCATCTTGGCCTCTCTTCACTGCATCAGATCAACCTAAGTAGAATATATTTCTTGTTGTACATATAAAGTTGGTACCTGTTAAGTTTGTACGAGGCCTGGGCCAATAATTAAAGTTGATCCCCTAAGGAGTTCCAACACTCTTGTTCTAATACTAAGGGTCATCATTTTTTGGCTCCGTTGATGCATAGGTGTCAAAATAGGTACTGTTTCTGCTTTAATTTGCCTCATTTAAATTCCATTTCCTGAAAAAAATAAATTTTTTGCATCAAATTTTCTATTTATTAAAAAGAAAAAGAAAAAAAGAAAAATTATTTATTTCATGCCTTGTAGAGCTAGGGATAACTCAAGATAATTTTTTACTAAAACCCCCACTTCTACAAATATTCAACCTTCCCCTTTTGGTGACTGTGGGCCGCCTACTATATCTGTAAAATATCTAGAGGGTTTTTTGGGTGAGAAGCCATAAAATTTTGAGGAGCCTATAGGAGAATAAGAACCTCCATCACCTACTGAAAATATGGTTGGAAATAGGCAACTTGAAGTATTTCCTATCAGGGAGGCAAATGTGGAAGCTAAAATGAAAAATATTAGCCTTACTGCTCTTCCACACTTTCATGGAATGGCTTCTGAGAACCCTGACACCTTCATGTTTGAATTTTATGTAGTCTGCAAGACATATGATTATACATTTGATGGAAAAAAGCTCAAATTATTTCCTTCTACCCTTAAGGATGCAACCTTGTACTAGTTAATAAGGATGCAACATTACTACAAGGGCTCAGATTACACAAACATTCAACACCAAGTACACAGACTATTGTAGAGCAAGGAACACAAAGGAGGAATCTTTGAAATGACCCAAGGGCTAGAGAAATCACTAGAAGACTTAGAAGAGAGGTTTCCGTTGACTTGCAGGAGGGCTAATTGCACCTTTGATCTTGAATCAATGAAGCTAATTTTGCTCCAGGGGGACAAAGAAGAGTTAATGGAGACCCTCAATATGTTTTCCAATGGAGATATTTACCATCTCAACTATGAAGACATTAAAAAGTGTTCAAAAGCCACTCTAGAGCTGCATGAAAAAGAGTTAGATTCAACCAGGGTTTGGTAATTCCTTCATCTTCTACTTCAGTCATTAAGAATGAAATAGGAGGTATGTTGGAGGATTTTAAAAGTGAAATCTTACATACTTTTTCCCTGCAAATGGACATAATGAAAATTAAGAAAAAAAAGAGGAGGCAGAAATGGAATTAGCCATATTTTTCCCTATATGCACCAAGAGGCACCCTAGAAATGAGCTCCCATTAAATTTTATAGAAATATGTTCTATGTGTGAAGAGAATCATTCAAATGACAAGTGTCCATCTCTTCCAGGTATGAAAGTAGTGTATTAAGGAGCAGAAGCAGGCATGGAGCAAATTTGTTTTGTTAATCAAAGGAGACCACAAGGTCCTAGGCCATATCAACAAGGTATGAACTATAATTCCTCTTTTAATACAATTCATAATGCACCTTTTCAGTCTTGGTATCCACCTAACGACTCACCATGGCCTATGCCTACTCCTTGGCCTTATCCTCCTCAACCCGTCATTTCCCCTTTTCAGCCATACCAATACCAACCTCCACAAAGGGGTAATCCATCACTAGGGTGTAGGCCTTAGGAAACCCAACCACCTACCTTAGTGCCTGCTCCTCATCAAACACAACTACCCCAAAACAATCCACTTAAACAACCACAAATTCCTTCTCAACCAAACCCAATCCCCAACGATAAGCAAACCCATCAAGTCTAAGTGGAGAGACATCTTCTCCTACCTATGCTCTGTAAAAGGTACTTCTTAATTTTCACCCCCCTTCTCTAGTAGAAAATATTTGAAGAAGAGAATAAGAAAGCACTCCTCAAGCCAAAAAGCCACCCTACCTTGAAAGGTTGATCCATCCTAAAACACACACCCCAAAATAAGTTGAAATTTTAGGGGAACTAAAAAATATCTGTGTCAAAAATCCCCTCTTACAAGCCATTATGGATGTTACCATCTATTAAAAATTCATTAGAGAAGAATGTCTTAGGAGGTCAGGAAGGAAACTGAAAGATTCCCCTACTATCAATGTCATTGGGCAAATGACTGATCTAATGTTTGGGAAAGTAATCCTCTCAATGTATTTGGATCCTGACATCCTGGTAGTATATGTGCACATTAACAACATTGTAGTCCCAAATACCCTCATTGAATTAGGGGCTGCAATCAATGACATGAGAAAGGAGACTGTGCTCAAGCTTAATCTCCAAGGAGCCTTAAGGAAAACTACCATAGTCTTGCAACTTGCAGATAGATCCACAGTAGGACTTAAGGGTGTCATTGAGGATGTCATGGTTTCCTTTGATTCCTAGGAGTACCCCACTGATTTCCTTATTCTCCAACCTAAAACCAAGTTCAATGGCTACCCACTTATCTTAAGAATACCTTTGTTAGCTACTATTGATGCCTATATCAACTGTAGATATGGAAACATGACAATTACAAATGGGAATCTAATAAAAATATTGTACTATATCCCCCTTATCAACCCCTTGTTGAGCATGATTTTCCTATTTGGGTAGAAGAGGAATAAGAATAAGAACTTTATCAATCATCACCCTACCCCATTTGTACATTAGAAACTACTATTAGTAGCATGCAATTGGATGAGGACAATCTGATTGGAAATTTTATGCAAAATAAGTATCCTCCTACCATGCAAATTGATGGTATAAAAGAGGAACGTTTAGGAAAACCTGAAGACAACTCACAGGAAGAGTTAATCATGGTTGGTTCTTATCAAATTAATGTAAAAATTGTAGAAATAAACCCCTCTAGAACTATGAAATGATCCCTTTTGGTTTAGCTGATTAGGAAGCACAATTGATAACTATTTTAGGGCAGAATCTTGATAATTTTGCTTGGGATTATAAAGAGATGAAAGGAGTTCACCCCTCTATTTTTACTCATCATATATACATCAAAGAATACGATAAAACTATTCACTAACCTTAGAGAAGAATGAACCCTTCACTAAAAGTCATTGTAAAAGAAAAATTGCAACAATTTTTGGATGCATGTTTTTTCTATGCTATTTTAGATAGTGAGTGGATGTCACCTTTTGTAATTGTGCCTAAGAAGAATGGTAAATGGAGAGTTTTCATTGATTATAGAGAGATTAATAAGGGTACCAAGAAAAATCACTTTCCTTTTCCTTTTATTGACCAAGTTTTGGATGCTTTTGTAGGAAAGAAGTTCTCTTCATTTCTGGATGGGTTTGATGGGTACAATCAGATACAAATTAGTCTCGAAGATCATGATAAGACTAATTTCACTTTCCCATGAGATGCCTTTGCCTACAATGTCCTTCCAATCAACTTGTGTAATGCCCCTGCCACCTTCCAAAGCGTGGTATTGAGTTTTTACTAATCTTATACATGATTCAGTTGAGATTTATATGGATGAATTTGCACCTTATGGAGATGCTTTACAGGAAGCCCTCTCCAACCTGTGCAAGGTTTTGAAAAGATGCATAGAAATGTACCTCTCTTTAAGCCTTGAAAAGTGCCAATTTTTTATGAATGCAAGAATTTATCTAGGACACTCCCTCTCTAAGGATGGAACTTAGGTTGATCCTAATAAAATTGAAATTATTAGAAAGGTTCTTGTCCCACAGAAAAAAGAAGATGTTAGGAGATTTTTAGGACTTGTTGGGTACTATAGGAGGTTTATGAAATATTTCAATAAAATTTCTTCACCTTTGTTTAGTTTACTAACAAAAGACTTATATTTTAGTTGGAACGATCTTTATCAAAAGGAATTTGAAGAGCTTAAAGAAAAATTGATAACTGCACCAGTTCTTAAGGGTCTAAATTGGGAATTTCCCTTCCACATTCACACAGATGAATTAAACAAGGTAGTGGGGTTAGCATTGGGGTAGATGGAAGGTAAATTTACTCATGCTATCTATTTTATTAGTAAAAACTTGTCCAAAACTAAACTCAATTACACGTCACTAAAAAATAACTTTTGTCTCTTGTGCATTCTTTGAATAAATTCAGACATTACATTACTTGCTATCAAGTTTTTGTGCACACTGATCATGCAACCATTAAGTACTTGATGAATAAAATTGATGTAAATGCTCAAATTATTAGATGGTTATTGTTGTTACAACAATTTGATCTAACCATTGTTGATAAGCTAGGGAAAGAAAATGTTGTTGCAGATTTATTGTCTAGACTAACCTTGTCTGTAAAGAATGAAGAGATGGTGGATGACCAACTTCTAGATGAGAATATCTTCACCATATTATCATTTTCAACTCAGTTTGATGATATAAAAAACTTGGTTTTTGTCTAGTTTCCTCCTAAATTATCTTCCAAATAAAAGAAAAAAATGTCAGGAAAAGTGCTCCTTATACCTGGATTGGGGGAAACCTCTTCAAATTAGGGGCTGATCAAATCCTAAGGAGATGTGTAAGAGAAAATTAAGTCTATGGCATCCTCTCAGCATGCCATGATGGACCTTGTGGGGGCCATTTTTCTGCTTAGAGGACAACTTACAATATTCTTTAGGTAGGATACTACTAGCCTACCTTTTCATCAAGATGCCAGTAGGTACACTACACACTGTGATGAGTTCCAGAGGATGGGGAATCCCACTCAAAGGGATGAGATTCCCTTACAACCTCAAGTGAATTTTGAGCCATTTGAGACTTCAGGAATTGACCTCACTGGACTTATTGACCCCCCATATGGACAGAAGAGGTATTTCAATATGTGCAAAAATTATCTAACCAAGTGGGCTGAAGTAAAAGTATTCAAATCGACAACAAAACAAAAAGTAGCATATTTCTTAAGGGAGAAAATTTCTCACAAATTAGGTTTCCCAAGGGAATTAGTGACATATCAAGGTGCTCAATTCACTTCCAATTTGATACAGGGGATGATGAGGCAACATCACATTAGGCATAAAAGATCCACCCCATATCACCCTCAAGCAAATGTGAAAGTAGAGGTGACGAATAAAGAACTAGAAGACATTTTGTCTAAGGTTATTAACAACAAAAAGAAACATTGGGTAGAATAGGATTGTTGAGGCCACTTGGGCCTACAACAATACTTGGAAGAACACATTGGATTGACTCCCTTTGAGTTGTTCTATTGTAAGAAAGCCCTATATTCTGTTGAATTTGATTGCAATACATTGACAATGGAAACATAACTGGACATAGAAATAACAAAATATTAGGAAGAGAGATTTCAATAGTTGAATGCTCTTGATGAACTCAGGCCGCAAGCTCTTATGCACACTGAAGTGGTTCAATTACAAATTAAAGTTTGGCATGATAATCACATCAAGACTACGAACTTCCAAGAGGATGATTGGGCCCTCTTGTATGATTCTAGGTTCAAATATTTCAAAAGAATACTCATGACCAAATGGCTGGGTCCTTACTTGGTGGAGAAATTCCATGATAATGGCTCAATTTAGATCAGGACAATTGATGAAGAACAAATCTCGCTTCTAGTGAATGGATACAAAATGAAGTTTTATAGGAAGCCCCTCTCAAGGGAGGAGTTTAATACAATAATAAAATAACTAAATGTGATTGAGTGCATCAAATCTATCAATCCATTTAGCCCTTGATCAAGAAATAAGAAGAAAAAGAAAAGAAAAAAACGAAAAAAAAGAAAAGAAAAAAAACCCTAGGTGAAAACCTCCTTTGAGGCACCTTAGGCATGCTCATAGGATGAAAACCTCCCTAAGGTAGCCAATGAGCTTGAATAAAAGAAAAGAAAAATAAAATAAAAGATCCCCAGGTGAAAACCTCCCTTGAGGCACATAGGGTAGACCTTCTTAGGATGAAAACCACAATGAGGCAACCTATGGGCCCCATAATAAAAAAATAAGAAGGGAAAAAAGAAAAAAACAAGAAGAAAAAGAAGAATGGGGACGTGAAAAGTCACCTATTTTCTAACAATGATGCAGGTACAATAGAAATCTAGCAACAGTCAAAGAGATCAACCTGCAGTCCAAGAACTCACCTTTAGAACCCTCAATAAGTTTCTTTGCATCCATACCACTCATTCTCACACTTATTCTAAGCCTCCTCCATCATTTACAAGTCTCTTCCACCTGTTTCAATTACTATCCTAAATTTCTACATGAAAGTTCTTGTATTTCTACAAGAAACTACCAAGCACAGGAAAAGGGTGTATAACTAGAGTTTTCCATATGTGGGCAAGGGAGAAGGTCTATGGAAGCTCCTAGTACCTACACATTCCATCAACCTTTAATTTTCTCATCACTGTTCCAC
This sequence comes from Pinus tabuliformis, assembly GCA_031772625.1. Lineage (NCBI taxonomy): Eukaryota > Viridiplantae > Streptophyta > Pinopsida > Pinales > Pinaceae > Pinus > Pinus tabuliformis. Next base: position 891,354,463 of record CM062806.1, on the reverse strand, counting down.
TAAAAGCCCACAAAAATCAAACCTTCCCTCTTTTTTTCACCTATCACCAGCAGAGAATGCCTCTCCATCACCACAAGCAACCCCCCCTTGAATTATAAGGATTTTTGAAGGCCAAAAATAGAGGAAATTATGAGATTTAGGAGATTATGTGGTTGTTACATGAAAACACACAATCCTGTAGTTGTCTGTAGAATCCCTATAGGCCTAGATTTGCAACACCAATCCAAGGAGCTTTGAAGACCAACATATTCTAGGAACTCATAAAGCTAGCCTAAGTAGCTATAGGATTTCCTGTAGGGTTCTAAGGGTTCTATAGGGTTCTATAGGATCCTTATCATTGAAAAAGGGTATGGTAACAAAGATTTTGATGGCCATTTTCCTTCAGCTACCCATTTTTTCATGAAAAGACTGATTCATCCAGGTATCGTAAAAAGTTTATACCAAATCCCCCTTAGTAAACAAAGAATGATAGCTAACACCTCTGCTTTTGCCCCAGTGTGAGGGTACAGGGGTATCCTATAGCGATACGTTTTCTAAAAATGACCATTCTGGCTAAAATCCCCAGGGTGAATGACCTAGTTGTCTTTTGAGAAGTTATGTTGCAGTGGTATTTTCACAAGAAAAAGATGCATGTTGCTCTGATCATGTCCCACATACTGCACAATTATCAACTTGTCTCTGAAAACAATCCTTTTTCAACGAGGAGGATCTACAAAGAGAATATTGTATTCAGTCCCAAAACATAAATCTGAAGGTGTGTGACAGAGATGTTTGTTAGTCTGATCACATGTGTGACAGAGATGTTTGTTAGTCTGATCACATCCCACATACTGATCAATTATACATCTGTTCCCGAACAGCCCCTTTTCAGTGGAGAGGAGCTACAAAGGGACTGTTGTACGCAATTGTAATCTAGACTCAAACCAATCTGGCAACCTGCAATTCGACATCATCAATTTTTATTTACCTTATGCATATCATTTCAACAACATCTATTGTAAGAGTTTCTATTTAATCTATTATGTTTCCGTGCAGATTTTCTTTGATGACAGTCCCAGGAAGCGTGCAGGCCTCCATACCGTATTGGTAAAGACCATATATGAATTTGACTATGACGATTACCACAGGTATCTAAGAAATCTTGTATCATCTTCTGGTTGGTAAATTTACAGCTATCTAACGTTTCAACTTTCGACAAAATCAGAGAAAATGCCAGTGATTTGACTTTCATTGTTTAGACTGTTTGGAATACCATTGATTGCTTTTGGCCTTACACGCTATCCTGTTTCACTCACTGGAAACAAACATTTCTTATACAGTTTTGTTCACGGAAGATTTCCATATGAGAATCTTAAACCAGATCCTATGCTGAAGAACTTGTTATGAAGCATGCCTCAAAGGAAAATTGTAAGATCATATGGATCCCTTCAAATTCTTTTTACGATGATATTAAATGAAGTCCTAGGTTTTGTTTGGAAACTTATTAGCGTGCTCGTTAACCGCTTGTAATTTTGTTCTGCAAAAACAGATATTTACAAACAGTGACAAAGTTCATGCTGCAAAGGTCCTTAACAGGCTGGGATTGGAAGATTGCTTTGAAGGCATAATATGCTTTGAGACACTTAATCCTCTTTCAAATATTACTGAAAGCAATAATGAATGGAATATGCCCGCTAATAACTCTACAATCCCGAAGACATCCATAATTTGCAAGCCCTCAAAAGATGCCATGGAGCAGGCTCTTCGCCTTGCAATCGCTGATCCACAAAAAAAGGGTATGGTAACAAAGATTTTGATGGCCATTTTCCTTCAGCTACCCATTTTTTCATGAAAAGATTGACTCATCCAGGTACCGTAAAAAGTTTATACCAAATCCCCCTTAGTAAACAAAGAATGATAGCTAACACCTCTGCTTTTGCCCCAGTGTGAGGGTACAGGGGTATCCTATAGCGATACTTCTTCTAAAAATGACCATTCTGGCTAAAATCCCCCACGGTGAATGACCTAGTTGTCTTTTGAGAAGTTATGTTGCAGTGGTATTTTCACAAGAAAAAGATGCATGTTGCTCTGATCATGTCCCACATACTGCACAATTATCAACTTGTCTCTGAAAACAATCCTTTTTCAACGAGGAGGATCTACAAAGAGAATATTGTATTCAGTCCCAAAACATAAATCTGAAGGTGTGTGACAGAGATGTTTGTTAGTCTGATCACATCCCACATACTGATCAATTATACATCTGTTCCCGAACAACCCCTTTTCAGTGGAGAGGAGCTACAAAGGGACTGTTGTACGCAATTGTAATCTAGACTCAAACCAATCTGGCAACCTGCAATTCGACATCATCAATTTTTATTTACCTTATGCATATCATTTCAACAACATCTATTGTAAGAGTTTCTATTTAATCCATTATGTTTCCGTGCAGATTTTCTTTGATGACAGTCCTAGGAAGCGTGCAGGCCTCCATACCGTATTGGTAAAGACCATATAATTGTAAATGGGATATAATGCTTCTGTAAAAATACATAATTGGTTGAATCTTCATCTAATTACGCCGTAAAGACTCCCCTGATTGCCACTCTCCACCGTTGATCTTTGTGTTAGAGATTGAAGTATTATTCACCGTCCACGTGAGTTTTGGTGTGTGTTACATGATTCAAATATTATCCACCGTCCACGGGAGTTTTGATTGGTTAGAGTAAAATCGTTTGACAGTGTAACGGTTTTTGTTGGGGCTTATAGCTGGTTAGGGTAAAATCTTTATACAGTATAACGGCTTTTGTTGTGGCTTACCTTTTTGGCACTGTGTCAGAGCATGGACTCATTTACATTTACGTTGCCGGCAGAGATGATGAAGATCAAAATCCCTTGCACGACCCGCACTGGTTTACAATTTGTTTGTAGACCATTACAATTCCCGACATGAACCGAGGACAGGATGAATGCTTTGGTGCTTTCATCAGCGACAATTTTTTCGTTATTAGCCGTGATCTAATCAGGTGGAGTGTGGAAGTTTATGATCCAGAAACAAGGGCATGGACAACACTTGAGACTATGGGAGATAAAGAGAAGGGAAAGGCCCACTGGCATGTCTGGTTGTTTCTTCTTGCAGCAAGGAGTGATGGAATGTGATTCCAATGAAAACGTGTGGAGGGCACTGGGTTCTCTTGCTAAAACCCTTGAAAGGATTTAGTGTTATGGGAAGATTTTTGTTTACGGTAATGTCTAGAGTAATGTTAAAGTTTGCTATATCTATGAGCTGCTTATAAGAACTGCAGCAGGAAAGCAAACAGAAATGATTGGGATGTACAAAGTATTGAGATTTGAAATTAAGTAACAATGATTACCATATTGTCGTTTGAATAATGTAGTAAGAAATTTCACTTACTTGTTATCCTTGAAGGAACGTTGGTAATAGATTTTGTGAGTTGAATAGCGGTAGTAAGAAATTTGACATTAATGTTATACTTGAATAAACATTGGTAATAAATTTTAGAGAGTTCCTGCATTAAAAATGATGTTATTTTTGGATGAGTTTAGAGCTGCACAAATGTTGGTTGGTTGTTAAAAATTTCAAAAGTTTTATGGCATCCCAGAATATTCCAGAATAATTTTACAGAGATTGTAATTCAAAACTTTTTTTTAGGTAAATTGTGTGTGGTTATTGCTTATTAAATATTTCTATGGCATTCGAGAGGACAATTTTACGGAGATCGAAGCTCAAAATATTTTATTAAATATTTCATTTATTTTTTCGAGGTGAATTATGTGTTATTATTTTTTATTAAATATTTCATTTGTTTCATGGTATTCCAGAATACGAATTATGGACCCTTAATTTGTTGCAGTTTTTCGTTTCATTTTGTCAATTTTACTTCACCAAAATTATACCATTTTGTCAATTTTACTTCACCAAAATTATACACACTTTTATCAAATCAGAATATTTAAGCCTTCATTTAACGAGTTCTACTCTCACTATCCCATGAGTCGTGAGATTCGGTAGTTTTGATATTCAAGTTTTTTCATAATTAAAGTTTATATGTTTAGCATAATGTTAGATTTTATATTTAGTCTTGTCATGATTTTAGCTTTTATTATGGGTAATTCATATATTGAATTTCATGTTTTACTTTCTAGATTCTATATTTAGTCTTGTCATGATTTTAGCCCACAACTACTCAACATGCTATATGTTTTGGATTTTCAAAACAATACTATATGTTTTGGATTTTCAAAACAATACTTTCGTTTTATGTTTTGACTAGATCATGAACTAAGATCATGTAAGACATTTTACGATTAATGTAAGAATGTTTAGTTTTTTTCTCATGGAAAAAAAATAAAAAGTTTCATATAGTTAAGAATTATGTTTGCATTTTTTTAATACTAGAGAATTTAAAATGATGTTGTTTATTAATTAGGTGAACAAAGTATTACTATAATACAACCTCTAATAATTATAATGTGTCATGATACATTTAAATAAGCTAACATTATATGAAAGACATTTATTAATGTAGTTATGTTAGTTAACTAAAATAAGTTAAAATTTGTAAGTAGTTATCATCATGAAAAATTGAGATAGCCAAAAAAAAATTATAGTGTAATTAAATTATGTTAGGAAAATTATTTTAAATTGAAATTATTAGAATATATTAAAAAATGTTTCTTTATAATAAATTAAATTTCTAATAAAGTATTACAATATATTAAAAGGAAATAAATATGTATTACAACAAATTACAACGTAGTTGAAGAAATTGAAGGCATGTTGAATCATATTAAATAATTTCTTAAATTCAAAAAATTTAATGTAGCTATGATTTTCATATGGTCAATAATAGAAATAATAAATTACAGATTATTATAAAAATAATAGAATGAGTTCCATGTATTGATCCACCCTTCATTGTACAATTATAAATGAGTAGTTGTTAGTGTTGACAACTAGCAAAACCACATTATTAAATGTGGTTGATATGCATAGTAAGCTACAACTTAATATATACTATATTATAAACTTATAATAATATTATAAGCTCACAAAATTAGAAAATGCAACATATTGTTCATATTATAAACCCAAAGGGTTATAAAGCACAACCAAATTAATAAATGTGATTAATACACACTGGTAAGCTATACCAATCACATACATAAACATATTAGTAAATGTAGTTGAAATTACCCAATAGGCATTAACTGTATAGATTTAACATCCGTATTAATATTGATAATGATAGATAGATATAAATAAAAGTAATATTATAAAAATAAGAGTTATATTATATTATACTATTAAACCCTATCATTATTATAAATCCAGGGTACTAATATTATTAACTCTTTGGAATTTATTGTGAGTATTAAAATGTTTAGATATTTGTTTTCAGATATTCTAATATGATGATCCCACTGCAGTAGAGAGAGGTGCAAATGTTCTAAAATAAAAAATATTTGTGCCATTTAGACTTGTGAGTATTAAAATGTTTAGATATTTGTTTTCAGGTATTCTAAGATGATCCCACTGCAACAGAGTGAGGTACAAATGTTGGATAATTCCTAAAACAAAAAATACTTGTGCCATTTAGACTTATTTTGAAGTTGAAAATTCTTCAGAGAAAGACGAATTTCTATCTCGTAGTTGTTTAAACATTGGGACATAAATAGAAAATGATCTCTAAAACACTAAAGCATGGCATCGATATTACTAGTCCATTTCAAATTGACATTGAAAAAATAACATATTAATTTTTAGTACTTGGCAAAACTAACCCATAGAACTTGCTAGAATCCCTACAAACATATGATAAAATATTCAACATCAGATCTATGAACATCAGTCACTCCAACAAGAGGTATCTGTTTTTTTTTTTCAAATTTCCATTCGAGATTGTGCAATATATCCATCCTTTTTCATTCACTTATTAGCCTCTCAACTTTGAACTTTGTTTTCTGATTCAGTAGTGTATCCATTCTTTTTCTCAATATACTTTATATTCTTCCGTGCAACAAATTCTGCAAGTGCATAGACGTGTAGATTCATGTGTTGAATCCAGAAAAGTTCAGTTTATTAATGCGGATTAAGTTCTATTTTGTTGCAATTTTGATGTAATTCAGGAACAAGTGACGCAAAGAGGAAGAGCCACGAGGATCAACTAACATAGCAGGATGTTTCCACTTCCGGTGGTAAATGGTCTTCTATGCAAATTCCTTTGCCTAACCTTGATGGGAATATCTCTTCTCCATGTACTGATATTCAGTATACTTTACAGCGTCCCATGCAACAAATTCTGCAAATGCCTAGACCTATAGATTCATGTGTTGGCTGCAGAAAAGTTGTTCAGTTTATTAATGTGGACTAAGATCCTTTTTATTGCAATTATGATGTAATACAGGAACAAATGATCGAAAGCGGAAGAGCCCCGAGGATCAACCAACAGAGCAAGATGTTTCCATTTCTGGTGGTAAATTGTCTTCTATGCAAATTCCTCTACCTAACCTTGATGGGAATATCTCTTCTCCAGGTATTGGTATTCAGTCTACTTTGCAGTGTCCCATGCAACAAATTCTACAAGTAACTAGGCCTGTAGATTCATGTGTTGGCTGCAAAAAAGTTGTTCAGTTTATTAACGTGGACTAAGATCATTTTTATTGCAATTAGAAGTAATACAGGAACAAATGACCGAAAGCGGAAGAGCCCTCAGGATCAACCAACAGTGTAGGATGTTTCCATTTCTGGTGGTAAATTGTCTTCTATGCAAATTCCTCTACCCAACCTTGATAGAAATATCTCTTCTCCAGGTATTGGTGTTCAGTCTACTTTACAGTCTACGATGCAACAAATTCTGCAAATGCCTAGACCTGTAGATTCATGTGTTGGCTCCATCTCTTCTATCTCCTTAACAGATGTGCCTGTGATATGACCCCTTATGATGCCTCATCAATTAAGAACTGTTTATGGGTATCGGTTGCTCACTTTCGTACTTGAATGGCCGCTTTCATATGGTATTCCTTTGGATATCTTGGAAAATCTGGGAACATCACCTATTCCATCACTTGATACAATATCTGAGTCATTGTCACCCAGTAACAATCCAATTTCGTCGATTGTGATCCCAAATATGCAATTCTATGATGTCTTATATTTTGACCAATAGTTTAAGGAGAGAATTTTGATTTTGATTTTTGGTGTGATTGCTCTTTTGGAGTATCTTTTTTTCTCTTCAAGAATCAACTATTTTTACAATGTTGTTAGTCCCTTTACAATGTTACAAGTCTTTCCCCTTTCTGTTGTAAAGACTATAGTATTGTATTTTTGTTTTTTGATTAATTAGTTACAAAAAATGATGATATACCATTGTTTAAATTAAAGTTTTCTGGAAATCACATATTGTATTTCACATTATACCTTATGTTTAAGTCTGAGACTTTATTTAACCTCTTCCCAAGATAGATATCCAATTCTTCAACCCATATATCTTATGTTATAAGTTACATTTTGATTAACATTTTTTCACAAATAAACTAATGCTAGCATTAGTTTACTAACATTAAATGTTTCCATGAGTATCCCTTGAACTTGATCTTTCTTTGCACCATTTTAAACTTTCCACGACCTTGTAAGTTTTATGACTTCTAGACTTTGTTTTATAACATGAAAATGTTTGACAAGTGTTAGAAAATCCGAAAGACAAAAATATTTTTGCCTATAAATATTGGTGCAAATTTAAGAATATTTCTATAATTCTCGTCGTTTACAACATTTAGAAAAAGTGAATAGATATGTTGATATTTAGGTCATTGACGTAATGCACACACTACATAGATAATGGATTTTTGCACTTTATGCCTTACGGCGTTTCTTTTGCAACATCTGGTGCAAATGCTAGTATTGTTATATTAAAAATATTAATATAAAAAACCTATATATATATATAATCCGTGAATTTGGTCATCATGGTGGGGTCCATTCTCAAGACGACGATGAAGTGTGAAGGGCATAAAGAATAATAAATATATGATGGATATGTCGTTCAAACCCTAATTTGGCCAACATGGACAAAGTAATTATAACTTATAAATAATATTATAAATTATATATAATTTATAATATTATTTATAAGTTATAATTACTTTGTCCTTGTTGGCCAAATTAGGGTTTGAACAACATATCCATCATATATTTATTATTCTTTATGCCCTTCACACTTCATCAAATCTTGAGAATGGAATCGGTTGGAGGTTTCGAACGTCGACCATGATACGACCATGATAATCAAATTTGTAGATCTTCCTCCATCAATGAATATTCCAATGTCCTTAGAGAGCGCCAATTTGTAAGCATTGAAAGAAAAATTTCTCAGAATTTTACATGGACCAATCATCTTGAGCTTAAGTTTGTTGCATGTCCCTATAGAAAATATTTTCTTTCTCAAGTATACCATTACCAGGTCACCAACTTCAAAGTTTAGTTGTCTACCTTTCATGTATACTCTGTTTTTAATTTCTATTGTTCGCTTACAATTATTGCTTGACTCTTTCATGTAACTCTTGCATACTCGCTACAAAATATTCACTATTTGCACTCCTAAGCTCCTGCTTTCCCAAATTTCTTAGTTCATACACTCCCATGGGGTGCATTCCATACAATATTTGGAATGGAATCATCCCTATACTTCTATTACGTGATTCATTGTAATCAAATTCAACTTGAGCAAGTATCCGTTCCCACATTTTGGGATGTTCATGCACCATAATCCTAAAAATGTTTTCTAAGTTTTTATTGACCACCACTATTTGTCCATCTGTTTCTGGGTGATAAGATGTACTGAAGTTCAAATTAGTACTTAGTTCCTTCCACAAGGTTTTCTAAAAGTGGCCTGCAAATCTCGTATCCCTATCTGATATAATGCTTCTAGGAAACCCATACAATATTATAATTTATTTAAAAAATAGATTTGGAACACTAGTTCCATTAAACGTTCTTGTACAAGCAATAAAATATGCCATCTTAGAAAATCTATTCACAACAACAAAACATAATCATTACCTCTCGATGTTCGAGGTAATACCAAAAGAAAATCCATGCTAATGGAATCCCAATGCCCTCTAGGTATTGGAAGTGGCTAGTATAATGATTTGTAAACTATCATGGATATTCTACTGGACAGTTCGTCACAATAGATCTGATAATATTATATTAAAAATATGAGATTCTACACGATTACAGTTTTATTTAATTTCTAGATCTGTAGATTTTACTGTAATTAGTGCATGCATGCGAATGGAAATTATGTAGAAAAGTATAGAATGAAAAAAAAAAAGCACACACACACAAGACACAATATATGATCTCTAGGAAACCCTTTCAGGAGAAAACCCAACTAGAAGGTGAGACTGCTTTTCTCTCTTTCTCTATTTGGAAATATGGCTGAAGGTACAAAGAATTAATGCATGTGGCCCGTGGTATGCTACAGTGCACAAATCCTCTCTATGTTCTCTACCTCCTATCTCTCCTGGCTATCTTTTCTTAGCTATGGAACAAAATTCTCTCGAAAGAATGGAATGCCTCTTCCTCCTAGTGTTCTGGTTATAACACAACTCGATAACCTACTAGTGGTTAAATTTGACTACATTAACTCTTGACTAGAGTTACAAAACAAACTATTCTAGAGTATTTTACATCATAAACATGTGGCTAGCCCCTTTTCCATGAATAATGGGGGTTGACGCAGCATCCTCCCGACTATAGGTTTGAAAACAAGAAGGTCAACTTTTGAGTGTCGTAAATTTTGCATACAGACTCCGATTGATGCACTTCTTGCTTTGGAAAGGTCCCTGTGTGTAGAATAGCATGAAAATGTGTTACTCTAAAGAGGAAAATTTTTACCCCCAAAAAATGTCGTTTGATGCCTCAAAATTCTCCTAGAAGGTTTTAGACCCCATTTCGCCAAACTGGGTCCTACCAGTAAAAATGGTCTCATGAAATGATTCCTCCACTTTTTCCACTCCAAATGCATCGAGATGGATGAAAAAATATAATGTTCCAATTTGGATTATACAATATTTCATTCTGGCTTCTTCCTTTTTCCCACTAACATACTTTGCGTCTTTATACAACCATTTTTACATCAACTAGCACACTTAGAACTAATAAAAATAATTTAATATAGAAAATGCTTATTAGATCCAAAATGTCCTACTAATCCTCTACTACGCTTCTCCTTTATTAATTTGTCCCTCATGGAACATGTGGGTATCCAAAGATTACTCTCCTTGAATAAAAGACCGTCCTGAATGATATAGCTTGATCATTGAGTTGTATTCATGCTCACTGGGGTTTCACAAGCTACATATGCTTCTTTGAAATATGTATCATGCTTGTACATTTCCTTGAGCTCATAAAATCCGAATGCATTTATTTGAAATTCTTATAGAAATAAGCTAATTATACTGAAAGCATAAATTACTTTATTTGATGAATCACTACTATGTTGAATTATAAAAGTAAAGTTTTGCAGAAATTCCATGCATTTGGCATGTATCTGATTCAACTTTGGTCGGCGGCTTATGACCTGCAATACATGATTATCAATAAATAAAATAAATTCTTTGGGCATGAGGTGTTGCCTCCACTTTTTGAAATATTGAACAATATCATAAAATTATTTATCATAAGAAGAGTATTTTTGTTTTGATTCATTTAAATTTTCACTGAAGTAAGTAATTGACTTTCCTCCTTGAATCAAAACAACTCCAATGGAAACTTCACTTGCATTTGTTTCAACCTGAAAATATTTTGCTGAAATTTATGCTAAAACAAGCTTTATAATGATATTTTGCTTCGAAAATTTAAATTTTCTATCAACTACTATAGTCCATCTAAAAGGATCTTTATTTTCCTTAATAATTTCTACAATTGGAGCACAAATATTGCTAAAATTCTTAATAAATTTTCTGGAGAAGCTTGCGAAACCATGGGATATTTTTACCTCAAAAAGTTTCCTTGGAACATGCCAATTAATATTTTCATTCACTTTGTCTTAATCCATCTTCATTCCATCCTTAGAAATTACAAATCCAAAATATACCAACTCTTTCTTCATGAAGCTGAATTTCTTTAGATTTATTAATAATTTCTCCTATTGTAGAGTACTAAAAACTAACCTAAGATGCATTACGTGTTTTTCCCTTGTCTGGTTGTACACCAAAATATCATCTAGATACACAATAACAAATTTTCTAGTGAAATCCTTCATAAATTCATCCGTTAGCCTGATAGAGGTACTAGGGGCATTACTGAGACCAAAAGGAATTACTAACCATTCATATAGTCCATGATTTGTTTCGAATGTTGTTTTCCACTCATTGCGTTCTCTAATTCTAATTTGGTGGAATCCACCTTTTCGACCAATTTTAGAAAAGTATTTAGCACAACTCAAACAATCAATTAAGTCATCGATGCGAGGAAGTGGAAATCTATACTTGATTGTGATCTTGTTTATGGCCCTTGAATCAATGCACATCCTCCATCCACCATCCTTCTTTGAATTGAGCATTGTTGGTACAACACAGGGACTCAAACTTTCCTTGATAAGACTTTTGTCCAATAGTTCATGAGCTTACCTCTTTACTTCCTCATTTTCTTATAGAGTCATCCTATATGCTAATTTGTTTAGAAGACTTGATCTTAGGATTAAGTCTATGTAATGGCACACACTTGTAATAGGAGGTAAACCATTTTTTAACTCATCAACATCTATATCAATGAACTCATCCAATATACTTCTAATTTCTTCAGGTAAATCATCTAGAATTTTTCTTTTATGGGTTACTCGAGGCTTCCCAATCAAATTAAAATGTACCTCCTTTTTCTTAATCTCTTGCAACTATTCTTTTCCACTCGTCAATAATACACTTGGACTAGATTCATCTGGAAAGTGAAGAAAGGTATGTTATTTACCATCTCTCTCAAGAGTATATGTATTTCTTATGCCATCATAGAAAACTTTCCTATCATATTTCCATGGCCTTCCCAACAAAAAATGGCAAACATCAATTGGAATCATATCACATAAAATTTCATCTTTATAACTCCTAATATGAAATTCTACTTTGCATTGTTCATTAACTAGAAATTGATGTCCTTTTTGCAACAATGATACCTTGTAAGGATTAGGGCTTGTTTTCCTTTTAAAACATAACCTCTATACCACTTCAATGGAAACTAAATTGTCCGTAATACCACTATCAATTACAACTTTACAACACTTACCTCTATAAATTTTCACATAGCCCTGAGTAAACTCTTCCTCTGAGATGGTTTCTTAACTTCCTATTGATGGTTTTGTATTGATCTAATAATGAGATCTAAGATAATTAGTAAGGTATTGCAGACTTATGTGCATGGATTAGTCTATGTCATTATATGCAATGGATCGATAAGATTGCGAAATGCACAGACAATGAAGCAGTAACAAAACATAATAGATAACACATGACACAACAAATTTAATAAGGAGTTCACCCAATACTCCTGGGCTACATCTCTTGGTCCAGCCTTCAGTGGTGGCCTCTCTATTATGTCTTCAAGCAGAGTTTTGTTTACAACAATGAGCTCAATTTGAGCCTCACACACAAACAGATTACAATAACAAGAGCTTCACTTGAATCCCTCAAGCTTCCTCTAAGTACACAGACTCCCACACAGCTCTCAATCTGCTCTAAACTCTATCTCGCATTGGCTTTTGAACACTGCCTGCCTGTTTGCGCTCTGTTTGTGGCTTTTAAAGCCATTCTAGGCTGCCTGCTCGTTTCATCTCCTTGTCCTTCAGTCTCTCGGGCCTCTGTCCGTTCGAATCCCTCTTCCAGCGTTTCCCAGGTATGGCATAACACCTGAAGGGGAGGTGGCCACCGATTCCGTAACGTAAGAATGCTTGGGTCCCTTGAACTCCATCAGATTCCCAAATGCGGCCGTTTTTCATCAACACAGAGAAATATGCATAAAACAAGAAAAATCCACCAAAACATGATATGTCGGACTTCAAAGTCCTTTAAATATGGTTCAATCCCCTATCAGGTCCACCCACCAGTCGCATATCGCATATCGGGATGGCTCTGTCTCTATGTATTTCGTTTAATACGAAAATACACTAAAACGCTGTAAATCCCCGCATTCCGGACTTGAAATTCTATTTAATATTGTTAATGAACCTTCTCGGGTCTGCAATATCGCATCGGCGCCTTTCCCTTTGGTTTTTCGTTTGTTCGCGAAAATGCGATTTACAAAGGAAAACATAGTTTTTCGGACTTCAATATATATGCAATTCCGCCTATCGGATTATCGGGTCCGTAATATCGCTGCCCTTATGGGTATCAGCCCCACTCCACTGCATAGTTCCGATGCGATGCGATGATGCGATATATCGCAATTGCTCATCACAATAACCCTTGGGCCATTATAAAGCACTCCTCTGCATACTCCGACAGCGATCCACCAATTTAATATGGGTTGTCGATCTGCACGCTTGATCGACGATCTAGATTCACTCCACCATTCGCTCATTGCAATTTATATATATAAAGCGCCGATCCCCGCCGATAGTCTCCGCCAATGGCGATTTCCTGATCCGATCTGGACCATTGATCGTCCAAATCAAACGGCTACTGTGCATCACTTATTCCACTTGTCTTTTTATTGATTTCACGGGTTTTGGGCCTCTCGATAGTGTTTCTCTGCCCTACTAAGGGTGTCCCTCTTTCAATGTTTTTGATCCTTTAAGGGATTTTTGGCTTTGGCATGATTGTTAATAGATTCATGAAGACTTAGAGGGAATTCTTGGATCCATTTGGATCATGCCTTCCCACTGAAAAAGGTTTTTGGACCACCAAAAGTTGGTTTTCAAGCATCAATCAAGTGAGGATATTGTTGCCTCACTTGTCCAATCTCTATCCATTTTGCACTACTGGGTTTTGAACCTTTGAGTCCAATCCTTAGGTACTTAACATCTCCTCTGTGCATTTTCCTCACCTTCCTGTCCAGAACTGTATCTTCCTGCAGCTCATTGAGGTATTTAGGCAACAGATCATCAATGGAAGGCAATTGACTTTGCTCTTCAGGATCTTCAATTAATGAAGGTTCAAACAGTCTTAAATTTTCTGCATTTACTACTGAATAGATGTGGATGTATGCTGGCAGATCAAGGCAGAAATCATTCTCACCAATTTTCTCAAGTACCTTAAAAGGCCCATACCTTATTGGCTTTAGCTTCTTTCCTTCACCTTGCATTCTGTCCTTGTTGATATACAGCCATACCTGATCACCAAATTGGAAGCTGTGCTCCACCTGGTGTTTATCATGCCTTGCCTTGTATTTGGCTTGGCTTTTTCTAGTTGTTCCTGCACAACCTGGTTAATCTCTTGGTTCTGTTCAATGAATCTGGTTGCTTTATCCACATCACTGTGTCCAGCAACTACTATATCTTTTTCAAAGACAAAATCCAAGGGAGACCTTGGTATAAAACCAAAACAGGTCTCAAAAGGAGATCTTTGTGTAGAAGAATGTTTAGCATGATTGTAAGCATGTTGCGCATAACATAAATGTTCATCCCAAAGCTTGGGATGCTTGATGCAATAACCCCTGAGAAACTAGATCACTGTCTGGTTGACTACCTCTGTTTGGCCATCTATCTGTGGATGAAAGGTTGTGCTTTTCTTCAGTCTGGTGTCCATTAATTCCCACATACTTGACCAAAACTTCCCAACAAATCGGGAGTCTCGATAAGATATTATGGAAGTGGGTAACCCAAAATTTACCCAGACATGCTGAAAGAACAATTTCGCTGTTTGTTCAGTTGTAATCTGCTTATTACAAGGTATTAAAATACACATTTTGCTGAACCTGTCCACAATAACATATAAATAGTCATGTCCCTTTCTAGATTTTGGCAATCCCCCGACAAAGTCCATGGAGACACTTTCCCAAGGATGGGAAGGGACTGGCAGTGGAGTGTACAAGCCTAGTTTTCTATTGTTGGGCTTACTTTTAGCACACATGGTACACCCTCTTACATATCTAGAAACTGTTTCATGCATTTTTGGCCAATAGCAGTATCTTTGTAGTTGTGCAATTGTTTTGCTTACACCAAAATGACCTGATATCAGAGAAGTATGTGCTTCCCTAATTATATTAATTCTCTCTATTTGTGGAATGCATAGCTTTCCCAAATGATACAAGAGTTGGTCCTTAATGTAGTAATCCACTTCTTCTACCTTTTTGCCATTACTTAAAGCTGCATATACATCTTTAAAGTCTATATCTTGAGCATATTGTTCAATGTATCTTTCATGCATTATTGAGTTATGCTTAAGTATAGTAGATGCATTTATGATTGGTCTGGACAACATATCTGCAACTTTATTGTGTATGCCCTTTTTGTATCTGATGACTAAATGAAACTGCTGTAGGAAACCCATCCACCTATAGTGTCTTGATTGTTGCAACTTAGTTTGTGAGTGCAAGTACTGAAGTGGCTGATGATCAGTATGTATTACTGTTTCTTTGCCCATTAAGTAATGTTTCCACTTTTTCACACTCTGGACTAATGCATACAATTCTTTATCATATGTAGGATAATTAACTACTACAGAATTAAAAGTCTCAGAATGGTAGCATATGGGTTTACCATGTTGAATCAACACTGCTCCCATGGCATAACCACTGGCATCTGTTTCAATCTCAAATGGTTGTTGAAGATTTGGCAATGCTAGTACCAGTGTTGTACTAATTTTTTATTTCAAGGTGTCGAAGGCTTTCTGCTGTTTGCCTCCCCGTTGAAACACCTTGTTCAATCCTGTCAATGCATGTAAGGGAGCTACAATTAAGGAAAAGTTAGCAATGAACTTTCTCCAATATTGTGCTACCCCTAGGAAGCTTCTAACTTCTGTAGCAGACTTGGGCTTAGGCCAGTTTAAAAATGACTGCAACCTTAGAGGGATCTATCTTCAGTTCACCACCCCCTACAATATGACCCAAATAATTCAAATATGTTTTACCAAATTCACATTTTGATAATTTAACGTAGAGATTTTCTTGCTTCAAAACATCTAGAGTCTGCTTTACATGCTTTAAATGTTATTCCCATGTTTTACTGAATACAAGAATGTCATCCAAATATGCAATTACAAAATCATCAATGAAAGGCCTGAGTACATCATTCATTACTCTCATGAAAGTGGCAGGAGCATTAGTTAAGGCATAACTAGCCATTCATACAACCCTTGCTTTGTTTTGAAAGCAGTCTTCCATGCATCTTGCTCTGCTACTTTGACCTGATGGTAACCACTATGTAGGTCCAACTTGGAAAAGTAAACAACCTCTTTCAACTGATCCAATAGATCATTTATGTGAGGAAGGGGATAACGATTCTTGATCGTTATTTTATTCAGTGCTCTGTAGTCAATGCACATCCTCCACGAACCATCCTTCTTTCTCACCAACACGATTGGATATCCACATGGTGATGTGCTTGGCCTTATGAACCCTTTCTCGAACAACTCCTGTACCTGCTTCTTGATTTCTGCATTCTCTAAAGTGGATAACCTGTACATTCCGATGTTAGGAAATGGAGCATCTTGCTGCAAATTAATATCATGTACAATTTCCCTTTTTGGTGGCAGACCTTTAGGTTCTTGAAATAATATATCATATTCTGAAACAACCTTTTCTAAATCAGCTTGTTGTTTAGCATCACAGCCTTCAAATACATTGGTTTTTTCAGGTTTCTTTTCCTTTACAACCATCAATAAAAATTGCTTGCATGAATTTATAATCCTTTTCATCTGCCTTGAGTTTATGAGAGTATAATTATTTTTGAGTTTGTGAGCTCTTACAGTATATTCTATTCCATCTTTAACAAGTTGAAACTTATTTTCTGCTGTATAGAAAATTGCTTTTCTATCATACAAGTAAGGACTTCCTAAAACAATTCCACATATATCCAATGGAATTACATCTAACTCAACCTCATCTACAAATTCTGAACCAATGGCAAACCTAAGTTTACATTGTCTAGTCACTTGTAGCTTTGCTTTATCACATAACCAACCCAATGGATATGGCTTCTTGTGAGGTGTGGTTAGTAATCCTAGTTTATTTACAATTGCTTCAGAAATTAAGTTTACTTGTGAGCCACTATCAAACAAAGTATCAATATTTTGATGCTTGGAAATAACTCTAATATGGAAAAGCTCATGTCTTCTTCTCTCATTTTCTTCACTATCAATAGTTTGGGCAGAATTACTAGAAGATGCTTCAGAATTTTTACCTTGTATACCTGTGGCTGTGATGGTTGTTTCATCACCTGAGTCTGACCCCAAATATTTTTGAACAACAGCAAAAGCTTTCTTCTTCTTGCCATCGAACTTCTTGGGTTTCAGCTCCGGATGCAAAGACCAGCAATGTTCATCATCATGTCCATCCTTCTTGCAGTGAGTGCATGAAGGTTTGGTCTTTTGTACAGCATTGGCCTTCCTCTCTTTCCATTTCTGCTTCCTCTTTTCCTTGTTCTTGTTTGCAGTGGGTTTGGATGGTCCCCCAATCTCTGGGTTCACATTCTTGCCTCTAGCCTCTAGATGGGTAGCTTGAACAGATACTTCATCTATGCTAGTAGGGTTAAACATGAGAATGGTGTGTCTCAAATAACTATGTAGACCACCTATATACTTCAACAAAGTTTCAGGTGAGTCTAAAGAAATGCCTAGAATCAAAGCTCTTTTTCTAAACTCTTGGGTGTAACTTTGTACACTTTGCCCTTTCAATTGGCGAAGAGTTTGCCAACTCATCATAGCTTGCTGCATATAAGCTAGTGGATAGAATTGTTTTTTAATTGCAGAAACAAATTCACTCCAGACAGAAAGAATTTTACCATGATTTTTCAAGTCAACTTGTGTCCTGCCTTCCCACCATACCAAGGCAGTTCCTCCAAGGCGTAGGCTGGCCAGCTGAATTTTACTCCTGTCTGAGTCAATATTTTGCACCCTGCAATACATATCAATATACCTAATCCAGTTATCTAACTTATCTGCATTTAGCTCTCCATCATATATTGGCAAATCAAATTTAACATCTAATTTAATCAAAGATGTTTTCTTCTTTTTATTTTCAGGGCTATCAGGAGGGGTGGGCAGAGGAACCTCTTTTCCTTTCCCTTTGCCTTCAGAATGGCCATCTATAAGAGATTCTTTTGTTCCCTTGTCTTGTTTGGAAGTGGAAGAATCTTCATTTCGACCTTTCTTAAATTATCTATACATTTCTTCTACCATGGCCCTCATGGTCAGGAAACTATCCATGAAGTGAGGGTATGATTCCAAGGGAACTTCTTCTGACATTTTCCTCTTAGGATAGACTCTACCAATTTCTGGGTTATTTTCAACCAATCCTCCTTCTCCTAATTTAAGCTTTGATCTAGTTAGCATTCACAAACAGTCCAGCACAAGCTTGTCTAACCTTAGCAACCTAAAGCTCTGATACCACTTGATCTGATAATGAGATCTAAGATAATTAATAAGGTATTATAGACTTATGTGCATGGATTAGTCTATGTCATTATATGCAATGGATCGATAAGATTGCGAAATGCACAGACAATGAAGCAGTAACAAAACATAATAGATAACACATGACACAGTAAATTTAATAAGGAGTTCACCCAATACTCCTGGGCTACATCTCCTAGTCCAGCCTTCAGTGGTGGCCTCTCTATTATGTCTTCAAGCAGAGTTTTGTTTACAATAGTGAGCTCAATTTGAGCCTCACACACAAACAGATTACAATAACAAGAGCTTCAATTGAATCCCTCAAGCTTCCTCTAAGTACATAGACTCCCACACAGCTCTTAATCTGCTATAAACTCTATCTCGCATTGGCTTTTGACTACTACCTGCCTGTTTGAGCTCTTTCTGTAGCTTTTAAAGCCATTCTGGGCTGCCTGCTCATTTCATATCCTTGTCCTTCAGTCTGCTGGGCCTCTGTCCGTTCGAATCCCTCTTCCAGCGTTTCCCAGGGATGGCATAATGCCTGAAGGGAAAGTGGCCACCGATTCCGTAACGTAAGAATGCCTGGGTCCCTTAAACTCCATCGGATTCCCAAACGCAACCGTTTTTCATCAACACAGAGAAATATGCATAAAACAGGAAAAATCTGCCAAAACATGATATGTCAGACTTCAAAGTCCTTTAAAGATGGTTCAATCCCTATCGGGTCTGCCCACTAGTCGCATATTGCATATCGAGATGGCTCTGTCTTTGTGTATTTCGTTTAATACGAAAATACGAAAACGCTATAAATCCCCACATTCCGGACTTGAAATTCTGTTTAATATTATTAATGAACCTTCTCAGGTCCGCAGTATCACATCGACGCCTTTACCTTTGTTTTTTTGTTTGTTTGCGAAAATGTGATTTACAAAGGAAAACACAATTTTTCAGACTTCAATATATATGCAATTCCGCCTATCGGATTATCAGGTTCGTAATATCGCTACCCTTGTGGGTATCGACCCCGCTCCACTACATAGTTCCGATGCGATGCGGTGATGTGATATATTGCAATCGCTCATCGCAATAACCCTCGAGCCATTATAAAGCGCTCCTCTGCATACTCCGATAGCGATCCACCGATTTAATATGGGCCGTCGATCTGCACGCCTGATCGATGGTCCAGATTCACTCTGCCATTCGCTCATCGCAATTTATATATATAAAGCACCGATCCCCACCGATAGTCTCTGCCGATGGCGATTTCCCGATTCGATCTGGACAGTTGATCAGCTAGATCGGACGGCTACTGTGCATCACTTATTCCACCTGTCTTTTTATTGATTTCATGGGTTTTGGGCCTCCCGATAGTGTTTCTCCACCCTGCTAAGGGTGTCCCTCTTTCGATGTTTTCGATCCTTTAAGGGATTTTTGTCTTTGGCATGATTTTTAATAGATTCATGAAGACTTAGAGGGAATTCTTGGATCCATTTGGATCATGTATACTACTAACATACAGGGGGTCTCCCTAATGTGAAGTCCCAATTAGACCTCACAAGGTTTGGAGTAAGAGCCCCATCCAGAGTATCGGCCCGACCGCGATAACACAAAGGTTAATCTTGGTTTAACTGGATAACATAAGAGATTATATACATAAACCTTGAATAAGCAAGTTTGCATTGTGAAACACCGATTGCAATGTGTAAAAGGAGACCTTCATGAGGGATGAAACAAAAGTGATCCTGTAGAAGGATGTAATAGTAGTAACCTAAGAGATACATATGAGAAAAGAAAGGTTTCTTACTTACCTAGAGAAATAGTTCACATATACAAAACGATCATTAAAAACCACATACAACACACCTTCAACGAGATAAATACCGAGGCCACCAAAATAGTTCAATTTCCTTTGTACATATTAACAAAACGTATACAAAAAACATCTAAATAATAGTCCTAAGACATTCACAATACATGCATGAAAATGTGTTGGCTCATAGAGATTAAGTATTAGGTGAAAGATCCAAGTACACAGTTACAATGGCAAGGCACTAGTTCCAATAGTGAACCATTAAGTCACTTCTTGCTTCTCCCAAGAATAGTTTTCTCTCCTATTCCAAGTAGAGAAGCAAAGGCTAACTATCCAAAGCTTAAGACTCCCTAAGCCCTTTCCTTGGGTTATGAGGTTTCTTTTATAATAAGGGGAGTGGCCTTTCATATCACCATGACTCTTGAATTATCCTCACGACTCTTGGACTTATAATGTGTCATTTAGATTTATAAACAACTCTTGAACTTCTAATTCTTGTTGGACTTCTCCTAAAGACATTTTGTCCATATATGACTAAGTGACTTTTCATATTCGACATATGACTCTTGGACTTTCACACATTATATTTTGTCCTTTTATTGAGAATACATCATTACATTCCATAGGATGATGTGGCATGACATATGGACACATATTGACCATTACGATGACACTTGTGCAAATTACAACTTGATAATGATGACATTGACTTCATGATGAGGAGGAAATGCCAAGTTGTCTTCCTTGCTATTTCATCTTGCATTATTTATGATAGACTTGATCTATGCTTCATTTTCAGGAATGATCCACTTTGTTCTTCTCCTTCACCCTCCAAAGGGTCTTTGAACAATATTAGAATCTCCTGAGTCATAATGCAATGTCTTCTTTCTGTCTCGGTCCATGATCTGCTTCATGTCTCCATGATAGATTTCTTTTGTTCTTATTCTCTGCAGGTGTTTATTTTATGATTCCTTCTTGCTATATTCTTTGTGCATTACCTTGTCATGATAGGAAGGTGCTCCTGCCAATGAAAACCATCCATGAAAAGACAAAATCATTCTTAAACATCTATTCTACCATTACCTAGCTCATCGAATGATAAACCCATGATAGGCCTATGAGAGGGTTAAAATAAGAAGGCTTGATTAGGAGGGTGCAGTCAAACTCATCAAGGCTAACAAGAGGCCTTCAAGGTGTGATTGTGTGCTCAAGAAAGAGAGAGATAACTCAATGGTGTAGGTCGCAGGTCTGAAGCATGAAGAAGAATAATTCGTTGATTCAAGATGTGCTCATGCACTTAAGGATATAGGACTTAACCATGTACAGAAATTACCTGCAAACAAATTCTTCAAATCGAAAAATAAACATTGTTGGCATTATGATACAAATTTGGCACTATGACGCAGGTGTTGTCCTTGATGGCAACTCACTTAGATGACAAATCACAATTCAGACTCACAGAATGAAGAAATAAAGGTATACACAGGTTCCCGATTGACCAAGCCGCGTGTACACACGGGTTCGCAGACCAAAAGGCGCGTATAGCGTACACACGCACTTTCACGAAATGAAAGGCGTGTACATGTTGGAAATCTTAGTTTTGGTCTGTGGTATTTGGTCCATGGTATTTTGATCCATGGTATTGTTCCAAGGTATCTTGTCTGAAGTGTTGACCCCAGGTATTTGGTCCAAGGTATTGGTTCTAAGTGGTTTTGGACCATGGTATTGAGTAAGGCCTAAGACTATAAAAGGAGGAGAAGATCATTAGGCAAAGGCACTCGTGAATTGAATATCTAATGAAGAGAAAGATCTAGAATACAGGTTATTGGGTTATGGTGCACAATTGGATCTGAATCAAGGGTGAACTTGAGTGCTTGATGAAGGATAAGTTCTATCGATGGGTCAAGATCTTAAGGCTTGAAGAGAAGTATCTTTGTGTGGTTTTGATCTTTTATCTGAATAACTGGCACATGTTCTAATCTGTAAATACAATGATCTGGGTATAACTGACGTCTGGAATTTTTGTAAAGTTTAAATCATCATTTACAGATCTGTACGCAGGTTCACTTTAGCAAAGGCGCATATACACGCTGGTTCTGCATATCAAAACAACGTATATGCAGGTTCGCCTTGAGAAAATGGCGTATGTACGCAGGTTCGACACATTGAAGTAGCGTATACCTAATAAAATATGCTTTAGCTACTTCTGTTTGTTGTTGCAGTGTTCTGGGTTCTAGCTTGGGTTCTGGTTACTGTTACTGTATTCTGGTTACAACATTCTGAGAAGTGATTGATTGATTCAGTTTTGGTTGGTGCAAAGGAGATTGATTGATGTAGATATGTTTGATGTTTGATTGATGTTATTGATGGATCTAGTTTGAAAATGTATGAAACGTGGTCCCTGGAAGAAAAGAGAAGGTTGTAGCCTTCTGTAGGCCAGCACCTATGTACTAGTAAACTCATCAGCTAGTACAAGAGCTAGGGGGTTGTAGCTCCTTCCAGGAGAAGCTGGAGAACGCGAGAAGGTTGTAGACTTTTGCAGGTAGAAGCCTGCGTACTGGTATAAGACTGCACCAGTACAAAAATTGTAAAAAGAAGTTTCTTATTAAAAGATGATAGAGACGATTGCAGCAGGTGTTTTTCACCCACATTGGGTTTCCACCTTATATCTTGTGTTCATGTGTGTGATTGTCAGTTATGTTTTTGCTGCACCTAGTTACTGTTTATATGGTTCTAATGCATAGATTAAATGTCAACATATGATGAATTAGCTAAGTTATAAGTTTGAAGGGTATACGCTAGTTACCTTAAATACAGTTGCGTATACACGCAAGTTTGATTAACTAAAGTAGCGTATATGAATCTAAAATGAAATATTATTGACTTTCTAATACTGATTCACCCCCCCCCCCTTCTCAGTATTATTTCCAACAATTGGTATCAGAGCAAGTCCTTCAGAAGAAGCTTGATCACTTGAAGGAAGATCTATCATCATGAGTAACTACGAAAGAGAGGGATCCATTAGACCACCAATCTTTGATGGGAGCAACTTCGTTTATTGGAAGATAAGAACCACAACCTATCTTCAATCTCTTGGAACAAATGTCTGGGAAATTGTGGAAGGAGGATATACATTTCCATCAGCAATTCCTACAGATACGGCAGGTAAAAAGCAATATGAAACCAATGCCAAGGTTGTCAATACATTATTGGGGAGTCTGTCACAATCAGAATTTGTCAAGGTTATGCAGCTCAAAACCGCCAAAGAAATATGGGACAAGATCGTTCTAAGCTATGAAGGAGACAATCAGGTAAAACGTGCAAAACTGCAATCTCTCAGAATTCAATATGAAACTCTCAAAATGCACAATGATGAAAGTATAGCTAATTATTTCTTATGTGTAGACGAGATTGTTAATTGCATGAAAAACTTGGGTGAAGAGATAAAAGAAGTTACTTTAGTTGAAAAGGTTTTAAGATCCTTGTCTACTATGTTTGAATGAAAAGTTTTTGCCATAGAAGAAAAGCAGGATCTTCAGAGTATCACTATGACACAGCTGCACGAAATCTTAACTGCTTTTGAAATGAGAAAAGGAGGTCCATCGGACATGAGAGAAGCCACATTCAAAGCTTCATGAAGAGAAGAACTCAATGAATCAGGACACATTTCAGAAGAAGAGGAAGAATCAAACTTTGTCAAGAACCTTCAACGGGGTTCTGGAAGATTCAGAGGTAAACTACCTTTCAAATGTTTTGCTTGTGGAAGAGTCGATCACTATGCTGCCAAATGTCCTCATAAAGATAAGCTTGATAAAGGTAAGGAATCAACAAAATGGAATAGAAAACAAACTGTAAGTAAGAAGAGCTACTATACACATGAAGATAGCGATGGTTTATCAAATAGTGATGAAGATAATAATGACTATAGACTTGTGATGGCTTTTGAAGATGATGATTTCTTGGATGCTTTAGATGAAGATAATCTTTATGAAGAAATCTCTAAACTCAAAATCTGTTTAGAAGAAAAGAATATGATTATAGATACTCTGACATTCCAACTTTCTGAAAGAGAAAAACACAATGAAAAATTAGAATGTGAAATTGTGGGTCTAAGGAAAGATATTGAGAAAACAAAAGCTCTCAATCTTAGATTTGCTAAAGGATCAGAAACTTTAGATGAAATTATCAAAGTGCAGTGTTCTCCTCTGATAAAGATAGGTCTTGGATATACTAAAGAAGCATCTCAAGCACAGAAGCCATCAACCTCCACTAAAAGCTATCTTGATGCAACAAAGAGCAGTGAACAGTTTGACAATCGTCAGCAAAGGCATAAAGCAGTTCACCAAGTAAATCGGGTTCAATCTACTTCAAGGATGAACATAAGTTACAACCAACCTCAGGTAAATCATACTCAATTTGCTTCAAGAATGAATGTCAATGGAAACTATAATCACCAGGTCAGTAGATTCCATAATCATAGGAACTTCTTTAATGGCCAATGCTTTTCATGTCATAACTTTGGACACAAAGCTGCTCGATGTGTTGCCTAAAAGACCATCATGACTAGAGAAGCACGAAATCAAAGGAATGTGACAGGGATCATGAAAAGGACCTACAATAAATTTCCTCTTCTTGAAAATGAAATATAATTCTCTATCTGTAACAACTTCGGTCATGAAGATTCTGAATGCAGGAGTAAATTTCGGGAAACATCTCAGAAGGAGAAAACTTCATTGAGTCCCAAAATATGCAGAAAGAAAGAACCAAAAACATAAAGATGTGGTATAGCCTTGTATGCAGAAGGATAAGAAAATCAGTGCTACATCGACAGTGGATGCTCGAATCACATGACAAGTGATAAAGAAAAACTTCAGTCATACAATGCCTTAGAAAAGGAAAAGAAGGTCTCATTTGGAAATGACACTCTTGCTGTCATAAAAGGTAAAGGTTCTGTTCTCTTAAAAGAAAAGGTTAAAGCTGGGAATGTTATGTATGTTGATGGTCTAAAGCATAACCTATTGAGTGTCAGTCAAATGTGTGATCAAGGAAATGAAGTAGTATTTCGATCAAATGGATGTGTTTTTCGTGAGCTTGATACAGGAGAAACCGTGATCAAAGGCATAAGAACTCCAAACAACTTATACATACTCAAGGGAGGACAACAACAATGCTATCTAAGCAAAAATGATGAACACTGGCTATGGCACAGAAGATTGGGGCATCTAAGCTTCCCACAAATAAGGAAAGCATGCAAATTCCAGGCTGTTCGTGATCTTCCTGATATCAACATTCTAGAAAATACAATATGCAAATCATGTCAATTTGGTAAGCAAACCAGAGCACATTTCCCTGAGAAGGAAGGATCAGCTAGTAAGCCTCTTGAACTTGTTCATACTGATTTATGTGGTCCATCAAGGAAAAAGTCACCTCGTGGAGAAGAATACTTTATATTGTTCATTGACGATTTTTCCAGAAGGTGTTGGATAGGACTTCTAAAGCATAAAGATGAAGCATTTTAAAAGTTCAAAGCCTTCAAAGCTTTGGTTGAAAATGAATCAGATCGCAAAATCAAATGCCTTAGATCTAATCGAGGAGGGGAATTCACCTAGGATGAATTCTTCGACTTTTGTGAAGAACATGGAATAAAAAGAGAATTCTCCACCACAAGGACTCCTCAGCAAAATGGAGTGGTAGAAAGGATGAACAGAACTGTTGAACAAATGGCTCGTGCCATGCTAGATGAGTCTGGAACTCCTACAACCTTCTGGGGTGAAGCTGCATTTGCTGCCGTCACTATCCTCAACAAAGCAAACGTTCGGGTAAACAGCATTCAAACTCCACATGAACTTTGATATGGTAAGCCTTCTACTGTAAAATACTTCAAAGTTTTTGGAAGCAAATGTTACATCAAAAGAACTGATGAAAAACTTGGCAAGTTTGAACCTAGAGCAGATGAAGGCATTATCCTTGGTTACTCTTCCCGAAGTAAAGGATATAAGTGTTATAATAAAAGACTTGGGAAAATTATTGAAAGTATTGATGTTGTGGTTGATGAAGCAAGCAAAAATCCAAAGCAGGTAAAAACAAAAGAATGTGAAGAAGATGAGGATTATCCTTTCACATCAAATCAGACTAATTCTGAAGAAGAATAAACCAATGAAGCACCAGAAGAACAGATAATGGCAAAAGAAAAGACTCCATCCAGGTATGTTCAGAAAAATCATCCAAAGACTCAAATTTTGGGATAGAAATAGGCAGGTGTGCAGACAAGAAGAACTATTAAAGAAGCTTCAAGCTATCTAGCATTGCTTTCCTCCATCGAACCTAAAAATGTAAATGAAGCATGCAAAGATGAATGTTGGGTCAAGGCCATGAATGAAGAACTTGAGCAAATTGAAAAGAATAATACTTGGGAATTAGTTCCTAGACCTCATGATAAGAATATCATAGGAACCAAATGGATATTTAAAAACAAGCTGAATGAAAATGGAGAAGTAATTAGAAACAAGGCCAAACTTGTTTGTAAAGGGTATGCTCAACAAGAAGGCATAGATTTTGAAGAAACATTTGCACCTATTGCTAGACTTGAAGCCATAAGAATGTTCCTTGCTCTTTCTAGTTTTCAGAAATTCAAAGTATACCAAATGGATGTAAAATCTGCCTTTCTTAATGGAGACTTAGAAGAATAAGTATATATTGAGCAACCAGACGGATTCATCCTTGGAAATGATGCAAAACTTGTATGCAGACTCAGAAAGGCTCTCTATGGTCTAAAACAAGCTCCAAGGGCCTGGTATTACCGTCTTGAAAAATACCTCCATCAACAAGGTTTTTCAAAAGGATTAGCTGATAGCAATCTATATACAAAGATTGACAATAATAAATTGCTAATACTTGTTGTGTATGTTGATGACATCATTTTTGGTAGCAATGAAGAAGCCATGAGTCAGAATTTTGCTTTAGTAATGCAGCAAGAATTTGAAATGTCCCTGCTTTGTGAGCTCACATATTTTCTGGGTCTACAAGTTCAACAAAAGAAAGCTGGTTTTTTTTGTCACAAACCAAGTATCTCAAGCAGATCTTGAAAAAATACGGCATGGAAGATTCTAAACCAGTATGTACCCCTATGGTAACAGGATGCAGTCTCAGCTCAAATGATGAATCAACAGCAGTACATCAACCAACCTACAAATCCATGATTGGCAGTTTGCTTTATCTAACAGGTACCTGACCAGACATCATTCATGCAGTAGGAATAGTTGGAAGATTCCAAGCCAATCCAAAGGAATCACACCTTCAAGCAGTCAAAAGGATTTTCAAATATCTTCAAGGAACACAGAATTTTGGTTTATGGTATCCTAAAGATACAGATCTTACACTTCATGCATATACAGATGCAGAATGGGCAAGAAGCGTTTATGACAGAAAGAGCACTAGTGGTGGTGCATTCTATATGGGTTCCAGATTAGTGTATGTGATAATACAAGTGCAATCAATATTTTAAAGAATCTTGTCATGCATTCCAAGACCAAGCACATACCCATCAAATATTATTTTCTACGTGAACAAGTGCTTGAACAAAAGGTCAAATTGGAGTGTGTTCCCTCCAAAGAACAGGTTGCTAATATATTCACCAAACCACTGCCCAGAGAGACATTTGAATATCTCATACAGAAGCTGGGAGTAGTTGATGCATCATCTTACTGTTGAAACTTATCTGTTTCAGAGAAAAGTGGTTATACGCGAGTTTCATGAAGCGTATCCGTGTACATACGCCGGTTGCTGTGGATACAATCGCGTATATATTGGTTTGAAGAAAAATAGTGGGCCAGACTTAGGATGAAAGGAGTCTGATATGGGTCTGACAATGATCATCTAGCACAGGTTTAGGGGGAGCATATACTTCTAATAATGCATTTTTGGCATTATCTTAGAAGATCTTGGTACAAATTCACAGTTATTTTTTATTCAGGTGGAACAGGTTCAGGGGGAGATCATGGTTGCTGGTTTGGATGGTGATTGACAGATGCTACTGATGATAGTTGCTGATAACTATCATCGTCTTGTTTAAGATATTTGGTCTTTATGTCATGTATATATTTTAATGTCAAGGTCATGAAATGACCTATTTTGTTTCCCCACTATGCATGGGATGGATGATGTAATGTTCTTGTTTTGACATGTATAAACATTTGGTATATCCCCACTTGGTTGGGTGGATGAGTCAATCTTGGTATATCCCCACTTGGTTGGGAGATGGATGTATGTATGAGTCATTGGTGATAGGAAGGTCATTTATGATGTATAGAGTCATGTTCTTCTTTTAGAACATCT
Organism: Pinus tabuliformis; assembly: GCA_031772625.1. Taxonomy (NCBI): domain Eukaryota; kingdom Viridiplantae; phylum Streptophyta; class Pinopsida; order Pinales; family Pinaceae; genus Pinus; species Pinus tabuliformis. The sequence goes on along the minus strand of CM062806.1, from coordinate 891,325,773 downwards.
TTTTGCAGACCTTGCTTATATTCAGGGGGAGCATTCAGCATATCAGAGCATTTAGCATGTACTCAGGGGGAGCATAACCCTTTGCCCTTGATGACAAAGGGGGAGAGTGACTTGGGGTTGCCATCAAGTGCAAAGGGGGAGATTGTTGGCATTATGATACAGATTTGGCACTATGACACAGGTGTTGTCCTTGATGGCAACTCACTCAGATGACAGATCACAATTCAGACTCACAGAATGAAGAAAGAAAGGTATACACAGGTTCCCCATTGACCAAGCCGCGTGTACACATGGATTCGTATAACAAAAGGCACGTATAGCATACACACGCACTTTCACGAAATGAAAGGCGCGTACATGTTGGAAATCTTAGTTTTGGTCCGTGGTATTTGGTCCATGGTATTTTGATCCATGGTATTGGTCCAAGGTATCTTGTCCGAAGTGTTTACCCCAGGTATTTGGTCCAAGGTATTGTTTTTGAGTGGTTTTGGACCATGGTATTAAGTAAGGCCTAAGACTATAAAAGGAGGAGAAGATCATTAGGAAAAGGCACTCATGAATTGAATATCTAATGAAGAGCAAGATCTAGAATACAGATTATTGGGTTATGGTGCACAGCTAGATCTGAATCAAGGATGAACCTGAGCGCTTGATGAAGGATAAGTTCTATTGATGGGTCAAGATCTTAAGGCTTGAAGAGAAGTATCTTTGTGTGGTTTTGATCTTTTATCTAAATAACTGGTGCATGTTGTAATATATAAATATAATGATTTGGGTATAACTGACGTCTCGAATTGTTATAAAGTTTAAATCATCATTTACAGATCTGTACGTAGGTTCACTTTAGAAAAGGCGCGTATACACGCTGGTTTTGCATATCAAAACAGCGTATACACATGTTCTCCTTGAGAAAACGGAGTATGTACGCAGGTTCGACACATTGAAGTAGCATATACCTAATAAAATATGCTTTAGCTACTTCTGTGCGCTGTTGCAGTGTTCTGGGTTCTAGCTTGGGTTTTGGTTACTGTTACTGTATTTTGGTTACAACATTCTGAGAAGTGATTGATTGATTTTGTTTTGGTTGGTGTAAAGGAGATTGATTGATGCAGATATATTTGATGTTTGATTGATGTTATTGATGGATCCAGTCTGAAAATGTATGAAACGTGGTCCCTGGAAGAAAAGAGAAGATTGTAGCCTTCTGTAGACCAGCACCTACGTACTAGTAAACTCATTAGCTAGTACAAGAGCTAGGGGATTGTAGCTCCCTTCTAGGAGAAGCTGGACAACGAGAGAAGGTTGTAGCCTTCAGTAGGTAGAAACCTGTGTACTGGTATAAGACTGCACCAGTACAAAAATTGTAAAAGGAAGTTTCTTATTAAAAGAAGATAGAGATGATTGCAGTAGGTGGTTTTCACCCACATTGGGTTTCCACCTTATATCTTGTGTTCATGTGTGTGATTGTCAATTCTGTTTTTACTGCACCTGGTTACTGTTTATATGGTTATGATGCACAGATTAAAGATCAACATATGATGAATTAACTAAGTTATAAGTTTGAAGGGTATATGCTAGTTTCCTTAAATACAGTTGCGTATACATGCAAGTTTGATTAACTGAAGTAGCATATATGAATCTGAAATGAAATATTATTGACTTGCTAATACTGATTCACCCCACCCCCTCTTAGTATTTTTTCAAACACTTCAACGAGATAAATACCGAGGCCACCAAAATAGTTCAATTTCCTTTGTACATATTAACAAAACGTATATAGAAAACATCTAAATAATATTCCTAAGACATTCACAATACATGCATGAAAATGTGTTGGCTCATAGAGATTAAGTATTAGGCGAAATATCCAAGTACACAGTTACAATGGCGAGGCACTAGTTCCAATAGTGAACCATTAAGTCACTTCTTGCTTCTCCCAAGAATAGTTTTCTCTCCTATGCCAAGTAGAGAAGCAAAGGATAACTATCCAAAGCTTAAGACTCCCTAAGTCCTTTCCTTGGGTTATGAGGTTTCTTTTATAATAACGGGGGTGACCTTTCATATCACCATGACTCTTGAATTATCCTCACGACTCTTGGACTTATAATGTGTCATTTAGATTTATAAACAACTCTTGAACTTATAATGCCTGTTGGACTTCTCCTAAAGACATTTTGTCCATATATGACTAAGTGACTTTTCATATTCCACATATGACTCTTGGACTTTCACACAGTACATTTTTTCCTTTTATTGATAATACATCATTACATTCCATAGGATGATGTGGCATGACATATGGACACATATTGACCATTATGATGACACTTGTGCAAATTACAACTTGATAATGATGACATGGACTTCATGATGAGGAGGAAATGCCAAGTTGTCTTCCTTGCTATTTCATCTTGCATTATTTATGATAGATTTGATCTATGCTTCATTTTCATGAATGATCCACTTTGTTCTTCTCCTTCACCCTCCAAAGGGTTTTTGACCAATATCAGAATCTCCTGAGTCATAATGCAATGTCTTCTTTTTGTCTCGGTCCATGATCTGCTTCATGTCTCCATGATAGATTTCTTTTGTTCTTATTCTCTGCAGGTGTTTCTTTTATGATTCCTTCTTGCTATATTCTTTGTGCATTACCTTGTCATGATAGGAAGGTGCTCCTGCCAATGAAAACCATCCATGAAAAAACAAAATCATTCTTAAACATCTATTCTACCATTACCTAGCTCATCGAATGATCAACCCATGATAGGCCTATGAGAGGGTTAAAATAAGAAGGCTTGATTAGGAGGGTGCAATCAAACTCATCAAGGCTAACAAGAGGCCTTCAAGGTGTGATTGTGTGCTCAAGCAAGAGAGAGATAACTCAATGGCGTAGGTCGTAGGTCCGAAGCATGAAGAAGAATAATTCATTGGTTCAAGATGTGCTCATGCGCTCAAGGATATAGGACTTAACCATGTACAGAAATTACCTGCAAACAAATTCTTCAAATAGAAAAATAAACAATGTCAAGAATAGAAAACAAACATACACAGAGATTTTCCCCTAGATCCCAAAATTGGGACTACCAGTTTTATTTTTCATTATATTCCTTTCAATGTTAATATATATATATATATATATATATATATATACACACACACACATATATATCTATATATATATATATATATATATATATATATATATATATATATATATATATATATAGATATACATACATGCCAAAGCATTCGTAAGCCCCATTCCATTAACCATGGATTGGAACATAACTGTAGTTCCCTTGAATGGATCTATAAAATACCATGGGTAGAAAACCATCATGCCCAAAACCATGTGCAAAAACCATGCACAAAACCATGGGTAGGACTACCCACCATCTTTGGGTCTACCCCCCATTCTTGGATCCGTATAAAAAAAATTCACGAGGCACTTCCCTGGACTCCGTGTAGGGGGGATATCGCCACCCTGCAAACCCCATGATAGGGGGGGCTTCAGCCCCCCATGTGACCCCTCGATGCGCCTGACACATCGTATAACTCGTTAGGCTAGTCATGGAAAGAATATAACACACACCCAACATTCTCCAACTTGTTGTTTTCTTTCCACATAGGGGGTCAAAAGAGATCTTAGTCATTAGTCCAGCCCTGCAATGCCCATTGTTTCTCTACACCAAGAAAAATTCTCAGTGCTCACATACTTCGTCAATGCATCTGCAACATTCTTCAAAGTGTCTACCTTTACTGAAAACACCTTTTTTTCCTCAACTTTATCCCTCACAAAGTGATACTGAACATCAATGTGCTTTATATTTGAATTATAAGCAGAGTTCTTTGCCAAGAAAATTGCACTTTAGCTGTCACAATTTATCATTATAGCTCGTTGTACCAACTCCATACTTGAACACAATCTCTACAACCAACTTGCTCCCTTGCTTGCATGAGTGGATGCCATGTATTCTGCCTATATAGTTGAAAGTGCCACTACAGACTCTCTCTTGCTCATCCAATTGATTGCTCCTCCAAATAAGTTAAACACATACCCACTTATAGATCTTCTTTGATCTAGATCTCCAACCCAATCTACATCAACAAAGTCATGAATGTCCAAAACTCTGTCCAATCCTAGTCTTGCTTGGTAGCACAAGACATAATCACTAGTGCCACACAAATACCTGAAAACTCGCTTCATTGTTGTCCAATGCTCCTTCCCTAGTTTTGACATAAACCTGCTCAATACTCCCACTGCATGTGCAATGTCTAGTCTAATACAAACCATTTCATACATCAGGCTGCCAATTACCGTCGCATATGGAACACATGACATGTCCTCTTCCTGTTCTTTTGTCTTGGGACATTGTTCAATAGATAAGTTTACACCTGTAGAGATAGGAACCTTCACTGGTTTACTATCTTTCATATTAAACCTCAGAAATATTGGCTCAACATACTTGCTCTAGTTTAACTAGAGCTTCCTCTTTTCCCGGTCTCATTTAATTTCCATGCCCAAAATATAGTTTGCAGCACCAAGATCCTTCATATCAAATTTGGAGGACAATTGGGTCTTCAAATCCTGGATAATTTCTTTGTCATTCCCAATCATCAACATATCATCGACATACAAGACAAAATAAATAACATGGTCACCAATCAATTTAAAATACACTTAGTGATCCGCTTTTCTCCTTGTGAAGCCAAGTCCCCATATATGTATCAAATTTCTGATACCACATCCTTGGTGACTATTTTAACCCATACAAAGACTTTTTTAACTTGCATACAAGTTCTTTCTTACCCTTCACTACAAAGGCTTCAGTTTGCTTCATATAGATCTCTTCTTCCATATCCCCATGAAGAAATGTTGTCTTCACATCCATCTGTTCTATCTCAAAATCAAATGCAACAACAAAAAGTAAAAGTAATATAATAGAAGCTAACTTGGAAACAAGAGAAAATATATCACCAAATTCAATTCCTGACACCTGGGAATAACCTTTTGCTACCAACCGAGATTTTTATTTCTCCACCTTGCCTTTTTCATTCATCTTCTTCTTAAACACCCATTTTATTCCAATGGCTTTCCTTCCAACCGACAACTCCACCGGATCCCAAGCCTCATTTTTTCCCAAAGATTGCATTTCATCAACCATATCCTCTTTCCATAGTTTTCCATCCTCTGAATCTAATGAACCCCTAATAGTTCTGGGATCATCATCAGTAATAGATAATGCACAATTAAAATCGAAAGTAGATGGACTATACCTTTCTGGCTTCCCCCTCTCTCGAATTGATCTTCTCAAAGCTGGAGTTTGTGGCTCTTCCTCTTTTGATTCTTGTTTTGTTGTAGAGTCTGATTCTTCCTCCTTTAGCTCAAACTCTATCTTCCCAAGTTCCTTTAGTAGGACTTTATGTTTAATAGCATCTTTCACCTCTATAAACACCACATATCGGTTGTACACAACCTTCCTTGTTTCTAGGTTCCAAAGCTTATAACTTTTTAAACCATCCTTATACCCAATAAATATGCACCTTTCAGATTTACTATCCAACTTGGTTCTTTTCTCCTTTGGAACATGTACATATGCATCATAGGCAAATACCCTCAGATGTGAAAGAGAGAGTTTCTTACCAGTGCATACCTCATGTGGAGTCTTATCCTCCAACGCTGATGAAGGTGATCTGTTAACCAAATAACATGCAATCTCCACTACCTCTGCCCAAATTTTTTGTCCTAACCTGGAACCACTAAGCATGATTGTTTCCTTTTCCATCAACATCTTGTTCATTCTTTATGCAACTCCATTTTGATGATGTGTGTATGGAGTAGTCTTCTGTCGTGCTATACCAAACTTCTTACATAATTTTTTAAATTCCTTCTTGCAGAACTCTCCACCATTATCTATCCTCAACACCTTGATCTTCTTCTCAGTCTAATTTTCCACCAGAGCCTATAATTATTTAAACCTATCACAAAATTCATGTTTCTTCCTGAGGAAATATATCCATGTATTCCTTGAGAAGTCATCTATAAATGAGACATAGTACACATAATTACCCAATGATGGAACCGACACAGGTCCAAACACATCATTGTGCACGAGATCTAATATCCCTTTTGCCCTCTTAGCACTAGAGGAGAAACTCACTTGATTATGCTTCCCATATACACAATGTTCACATAAATTGAAATCCAGAGAGAAATTAGATATACCTTCTACCATACCATTACCATGCAGTATTCAAAGGCCCTTCTCTCCAATATGTCCAAACCTTTGATGCCATAGCATGGTATTTTCTCCAGAGACCATTAGCTTTTCTGCTCCACTTTCACAAACCATTATAAATGTTTTTACACCTACATCATCCATCTTGCTTACATAAATCGAATTTTTGGCCAATGCAGGAATATGCATAACACCAGGAAGTGTTCTAATCCTTCCACCTTGAAACTTCAGCTTGAATTTTCCATGTCCGATGATTGTGGCATTCCTATCATCCCCTAAGAAGTCATCACCACCATCATATTTCTCATACTCACAGAACCACTCCCTATGGGGACTTAAGTGAAAGGATGCACCTGAGTCAATCAACCATGCCTCATGATCTACATGTGTACTTAAAGAGGAAGCTTAGTACACATCCCCACCTTTATCTGAGGTGGTTTTCATATCTGCAAAAGGAGCATCATCATATCCATTTCCTTTATCAGGAGCTTTAGATCTACAATCCTCTTTGTAGTGCCCTTCCTTTCCGCATTTCTAGCACACCTTTATAGGTTTTCTGGGATATTTATATCTCCCTCTAGATTTAGATTTCCCACCGAGGACTTATTTTTGTTTCTATTCTAGGAGCATCCTCGTATAGACAAATCTCCATTTTGACTCTCCATATTTTTTATTCTCATCTCCTCCGACAACAAGGATGAGACTATTTCATCAAACTTCAAGATAATTGTATTTCTACCTATAACAAAAACCATACTATCCCACGAATTTGGTAGAGAACACAAAAAAGTGATGCACTTACCTTCATATGAAATTTTTATACCAACTAATAACTATTGTATTACCAGAATATTAAAATCATTCATATTCCCTGTTACCGAGTATCCATCCTTCATCCTCGGGTTATACAACTTTTTGCACAGGAACAATTTGTTCACCAAAGACTTAGATTGGTACAAAGTCCCTAACTTGTTCCATAAATCCTTCACCGTAGATTTCCCTAATACGTTCAACAATACTAAATTTTAGATACATAACCACATTGTGCTATTTTCCTTCCGATCCAACTTCGCCCAGTCTTCTTCTGACATTTTCATTGGTTTAGTACCCATTATACCACGATTCAGTGATCTTTATCCACCAACATATCCTCCATCTTGAGCTTCCACAACTCAAAATGTTGACCATTAAATTTCTCTATCTCTATCTTTCTATTGTTCTCCATATTCTTTCACCATAAGAATCGATTCCGCAGATATCCCATTGAACATGGTCTACCATAGGCCCCAACAAAACACCTCAATAGAAAATGCGTCCCCTTGAAGCCGAAACAACTCTTATACCAAATTTAGGTTTTAACCCTGTACAAAAATTACCTGCAAACGAAATATTCAAACAGAAAAATAAACAATGGTGAGAACATAAAACAAATATACATAGAGGTTTTCCCCTAGATCCAAAAATAGGGACTACCAAATTGATTTTTAATTATAGTCCTTTCAATGTTACAATACATATATATACATGCGTAAGAATTCATAAACTCTAATCCATTAAACCTAGATTAGAACATAACCATAGTTCCATTGGCCGGATCTACAAAATACCATGGGAAGAAAACCATCATGCCCAAAACCATGTGCAAAACCCATACACAAAAAAATGGGTAGGTCCGCCCACCATCTTTGGGTTTGCAAAACTATTATTGGGTCCGTATAAGAAAAAAATTCTTGAGGCGCTGCCCTGGACCCCGTGCAAACCCCCCGACAGGGGGCACTGCCGCCCCCTTATGACTGTTGAAGAATGTAACTAGGTTCAGTCTTCATAAATTTTATTTGAGTCACAATGAAATGTATTTATCAAAAGAAAGAAAAAGTGAATTTTATTATTATTAATATGACTTATTAAAGCATGGGTTTCATGCTTGGGTCATCATGTTTTAGGTCAAAGTCCCCATTGAGGACTTATAGGATTTATTCAGAGTCATTAGAGTCATTTCCATTTAAAGAGACCCTTCTTGGGCTTTTGAATCATGTAAAAAAAATTATTATTGAGTCAAATAAGTCATTTTTCACCTCCACACCAAGTCAACCTCAAATTGGGTAATTCGACTTCACCAAAAGCCTATATATACAAGAATTTTCAATTCATTTGGAGATATATCACTCACAAGTTAGATATCCAAGAGAAGGAGGCAGAAAAAGTGTGAAATTCCAAGAAGAGAAGGAGAAGTGCTGGAAATATCAAGACCGAAGTTTTTGGGTCATCTCTCTCTCACACATGTGGATTTTCTGGTCTATTACTGGAGGGTTGAAGTGTTGTTGCTGGATCAAAGGCTAACTGCTGGGTCAAAGTTGTTGCTGGATTGAAGTTCTTTTGCTACTACAAGTTGTTGTTGCTAGGTCAAAGTTATTGTTGAAAGGGTTATCATCTACAAAAGGAAGAAAAGGCTGACTTGCTGTGGAGGAATTCTGTGTCTAGGTCAAGAGTATTGGATTATCTTGTTATGTCCCTATAATACTAGTGTATTCCCATATTATTATTGTCATTATAACCCCTTATTGTTATTGTTGTGCCCATGTTGTCCACATATTTTTATTATTGTGCCCCATAGAAGCCCACTATTGTTATTGTTGTGCCCTTACATTATTATTGTTATGTCGGCTTTGATTATATTGTGAGCCCTTAGACTCCTATATATAGAAAAGAGGTCTTGTCATTTGTATCATCCAAAAATTGTTCATTTGTGTAATTTAAAGGAGGTTTCCCCCCTCGAATAGTCTGATTTTGAAGTCGTTGATCTATCTTTTCTTCTATTTTGTGAGCTGGTTGCGTAACAATTGGTATCAGAGGTTTGGATTCTAGGGTTTCGCTGCTTCAAACAGGTCATCGTGGAATGTTTTCTATACTTTTTTTCTACATTGTTTGAGAAGAAAAAATTAAAAACCATTTGAGACAAAATAATGATGAACCTTGGGTACGAATTTCAGATCTTGTCTCGCAATATTTTCAGAGATGTAATCCAAGGAAGTTAGGGTTTTTGCAGGATCCTAAATTATATATCAAACATGTTACCTGGGGGAACTCGTCATAAATTTCTCTCTGAGAATAAGATTGAAAGTTTGTAAAAAGGTACAAAACAAAGATGGGCTATCCTTTTTTGTATATCATTTTTAGGTCCGAAGGTCGAAACAGTGACATGTGGCACTTCGTACAAATTAACTCTACTGAACTAGTCTATAATCAAGTCATCATGGGAGATTTGGAATAATGCTTTCTTGGAGAATCCAATATTGATAAGAATTGTGGGGTTGGAATGAGGGCTTAGAGTGCTACCACATGACAAAATTACAGACCTTGGAGATCCACAATTACAGAGATATAACAGATTCAATATCGAGATCCTACAAAGCCAAAAAAGATGTGTAGTCTTTTTAAAATTTTGCATAAGTTTGGTTTGAAAAATTAGTTTGAAGGAATTCAAAGGACATAGTGAAGAATAATTATCATTAATTGATGCCCCAAAGAAAGAAAATGGAAACACCTAGTAAGCAACCTGAAATCTCTACCATGACTCATGAAGAAGAGGAAGAAATGAAACATGATATATCAAAATTACTAGACCAAGTGCAACAAATTTCACTCTCACAAAAAGTAACAAAAGCTAATATGGATGGTTTAAAGAAAGGAATGGAAACTAAGATTAATGGCATGGAAGCTAAGATGGATGGCATGTAAGCTAAGATGGATGGTATAGAAGAAAAACTTAAAGGCAACATGGAATATTTGAAGATAAATTTGACAAAGTTGCTACAAGAAATGCCTACTAATGGTGAAAGGGTAGTAAAGGAAACTCACGATGAGAACAAAATAAATTTTAATCATGATTTCATAGACTATAATGTTGGATTGAAGACCCACCATGTTCCAAATATCGATATGAGTAAGTTTGATGACAAGGATCCCGTAACATGGATACTACATATGGAGCAATATTTTGATCTCCATAATGTGCAAAACACACAAAAGGTACGCATTGCAACTTTATATTTTGAACCCAATAAATTTGTATGGTATCGATGTATTTTCTCTCGTAAACAAATTTTCACTCGGGAAATTTTTACGGAAAAGATGATAACACATTATGAGGATACAAAAAGTAACACCTTTTTTAGCCAATTGTTAAATCTCAAACAAAAGGGTTCAATGGTGGAGCACATTGAGGACTTCCAAAAATTGAATATAAGGGTAAAAGATATTCCAAAGGAGCATAGGATTGATGTGTTCATAGGGACATTAAAGGATAACATCCAACATGAGTTTCACTTTTAGGAACCTGATTCATTGGATAAGGCATTCAGGTTGGCAAGAAAAAATGAAAGCAAAATTATGGAAAAAAGGAAGCCTACCACTCACAACTATAAAGATGTAAGTGTTGCTGACCCTAGCCTTCCACAACCTACAAGGTTGACACCACAACAATTGGAAGAAAAAAGAGAAAAAGGGCTTTGTTACAGTTGTGGTAGCAAATACATTAAAGGTCATAAGTGTGCTGAGAAGAAATTATTTTACACAGATTGTGAAGAGGAGGAAGAAAATGAACAAGAAACATCAAAATAAGAGGATATACACCAGGAAAAAACCCTAGAGAAAGAAGAAATGAATTCGACCATATCTCATAATGCATTGTCTGGAATTACCACTCCTAAAACTCTGAAGATAAAAGGACATGTCAAGAAGAAAAATAGTGTTGATTGATTCGGGCAGTACCCATAATTTTATTCATTGTAAGATATCCAAGGAGTTGAATTGCTTCCTATATCCAACACCAGAGTGTCAAGTGATGGTTACAAATGGAGGAACCATAAATTTCCCTGGAAAGTGCCATAATATAAATCTATCCATGGTAGAATATGTATTGAATAGTCCAATGCTTTCCATTCCAAAGGGTGTTGCTGATGTTGTACTAAGAGTCCAATGGCCTTTTTTTGGTACGTTAGCTTTTAATTTTCAAGAACTTTTCTTGAATTTGTTTTCAAAAGGAAAGGAAGTTGAATTAAGGGGTATCACAAGGAAACTAGGAAAGATAATTAGCTCTAACGGCATGACAAAGCTTCTAAAGAAAGAACACCGAGACGTAATTGCATAATTATGTTTGCGAGAGGTTTCCACATCGAAATCCTTTATTTCTATAGATCTCCAAAAAGTCTTGGACAATCATTCCAAGGTATTTTAGACTCCCAAAGGCCTCCCACATATTTGTGATCATGATCATGTTATTCATTTGATTCCAGGAAGTGTTCCTCTAAACATCAGGCCTTGCAGATATCCCTATGCCCAAAAGAGTGAAATTGAATATATGGTTGGAGAAATGCTAGAGGCTAGTGTAATTCAATCTAGTCAAAGTTCTTTCCCTGCTTCAGTGGTATTGGTGCAGAAGAAGGATGGATCATGGCACATGTGTCTGGATTATAGGGAGCTTAACAAGCTCACTATTAAAGATAAATTTCCCATTCTTGTCGTTGATGAATTATTGGATGAATTGCATGGATCAATTTACTTCACCAAGTTGGATCTTCGTTCAGGATATCATCAAATCAGAATGAAGACTGAAGACATTCTGAAAACAACATTTAGAACTCATGAGGGTCATTATGAATTTTTGGTCATGCCTTTTGGCCTTACTAATGCACCTTCGACAGTTCAAGGTTTGATGAATTCATTTTTAAACCCTTTCTTAGAAAATTTGTGTTAGTATTTTTTGATGATATACTAATCTACAACAAGTCTTGGAAGGATCATGTTCAACCTATTGACAGGGTGCTCAAACTATTGGAGGAGAAGCAATTATATGCATAAACCTCCAAATGTTTCTTTGGAGTACAAGAGGTGGAATATATGGGTCATATTGTATCTCATGAAGGTGTTAAGGTAGACCCTAGCAAAATTAAATCCATTAAGGAATGGAAAATCCCCACATCCATAAAGAATTTACGAGTATTTCTTGGGTTGACAGGGTATTATCGCAAGTTTGTTAAGAATTATGGGAGAATAACAACACCTCTAACAACATTATTGAAGAAAGATGCATTTTCTTGGATTGCATAAGCAACAAAGGCTTTTGAACATCTCAAAGAGGTAATGTGCCAAGCACTAGTCTTAGCTATGCCAAACTTCACAAAAACCTTTATTGTGGAATATGATGCCTCAGGAAATGAAATTGGTGCTATTTTAATTCAAGAAGAAAGACCCATTGCTTTCGAAAATCGTCCAATCAAAGGAAAGTATTTACACAAAGCTATTTATGAGAAGGAAATGTTGGTAGTACTACATGCACTTAAGAAATGGTGAACTTACCTAATGGGAAGACACTTCAAGGTAAAAACGGATCATGATAGTCTTGAATACTTTTTAGAACAAATATTATCTTCATAAGAGCAGCAAAAATGGGTCACAAAGATGTTAGGTTATGACTTTGAAATCATCTACAAAAAAGGGAAGAAAAATGTTGTTGCAGATGCACTCTCAAGAAAGGATGAGGATGTGGAAGCATTGCTTTATGCCATTTCTATTATCCAACAAGATTGGATAAACAAATCAAGGGATGAATGAAAGAATGATGAAGAAGTGTAAGAACTCATTCAAAATCTACAACAAGATCCCAGTACATCTGATACATTTAGCTAGAAAAAAGATTCGTTATGGTACAAATATCACTTATACCTCTACAAGAATTCCCAACTCAAATAAAGATTCTTATGGAATTGCACACCTCTCCATTAGGAAGGCACTCAGGATTTTTAAAAACTTACCATGGGGTTAAGAAGGATTTTTTTTGGGATGGCCTTAAATATGATATTCAAAAGTTTGTGGCAGAATGTTTGATTTTCCAACAAAATAAAGTTGAAACAATTAAGACCTCGGGTCTATTACAACCTTTATCCATTCTAAGTCAACGTTGGGAGGAGGTTTCAATGGATTTTATCATGGGTTTACCCAAGTCCGAAGGAAAGAGTGTCATCATGGTGGTAGTTTATAGACTTACCAAGTATGCACACTTTTGTGCATTATCTCATCCCCTTAAATCCAATACAATTTCTACTGCATTTATGGAAACAATTCAAAATCTACATGGAAACCCAAAGATTATTGTAAGCAACAAAGATCCCATCTTCACTGGAAATTTTTGGAGAAAATTATTTTCTTGTCTAGGTACTCAGTTAGCTCATAGCTTATCTTATCATCCTCAATCTGATGGGCAAACTGAGATAGTGAACAAATGTTTGGAAGGATATCTTCGTTGCTTTATATCTGATAAATAAACACAATGGGTCAAATGGTTGTTGAAGAAAGTGTAACTAGGTTCGATCTTCATAATGACATGATATTTATAAATGATGTAATAAAAGGAAATAAATTATTTTGTATGCCTTTCTACATGGGTTTCATGAGCAAGAAGTGTCACTAGGTTAAAGACTTCTTCTTGATGTCTTTAGGATTTTATTTATATGTTAAAGAGTCATGTCATGTGTAAAGAAGCTCTTCATGAGCCTATGGAAATGTATACAAGTGTGTAGCATCCCTATAGGACCAAAAACAATCCTCCGAAAGTAAGCACAAGAATTTTGCAAGTAAAACAATAAGGAGATCTTCACGTCAACTCCAAAATGAATTAAAATACATCGTTAAATGTCATGTCGGCTTGGATAAAAGACATGATGGTTCATGGATTCACGTCAGCTCAATATAGGAGCACAAATAACTATAAATACCCATCTAGAGTCAGCGCAAATGAAACAAGGAGAACTCACAATTTCCTATCTGAAATTTCGCATGAAAGAAGGAGTAGATTTGCATTGCCTCAGGGAAATTTTTGTAGGGTTTGTCTGCACCTCTGATGGGTATAAGGGCAGATAGACTAGGTCTCGTATGAAGTAAAGAGGGAGGAAAGTCCCTGCCACTCACACTATTGGAGAATGTATCTTTGACCTGTCTCCTAAGCAATCTAAACATATGTATCAAGGTGATCCTACAACAGCATACCAACTCGGAGTTCATTCCAGAACGCAGTCACCTATGGATGGATCAGCCTCGGCATATATATATATATACTATCTCAGTTATGAACATTATCTCGGCATACATGTATTCTCGGCATAATCATGTTGGAGAGAATTTCGGTGATAACTATGTCTACTGCAATGACAAAGATGATCAGTCTCGGAATCATGACAAGTGAAAGAGGATTACAGTCTCGGTGAGCAGTAACCATTACAGTCTCGGCATCAATAAAAGGGTAAGGATCTAGAACATTATCACAATCTCGATGGATGTATTTATATGATGATAAAAGGCTCACAGTCTCGGCATAAGTGATCCCTTAGTTATCATTACAGTCTCGACATATATATCATGAAATACTCTCTTGGCATATGATCTTAAGGTACAATGATGATTCTAGTGCTTATGGAAGTATGATGAAACAGTCATCATGATGATTGTCATAATGAAGCTCTCAGTGCATCAATGAAGGCATAGAATAAAGATCACAGTGAAGATCTCAATAGATCTCATTGATATGGTGAAGAAGCAGCAATGAAGATCTCAGTGATGCAGCAATGATGATTTCAATGGCACAACAATCATGATGATCTCAGCAGTAAACAAAGAAGAGGATTGATGTCTTGGTCTTGGAGTGGTAGAAAGTGTCAAGGGTCATGGTCTTGGTATTCGTCAATTGGAATTTCTATAAGAAGAATTTTGTGTGGGTTTTCCTCTCCAAGAGGGAGAGGTTTTGGCCCTGGTAGAAAGCCAAATATTTTGTGTTCTTGTCTCTTTTGTTTTTGATAGAAGTTTGATGAAGTAAACACACACACTAATAATGTAAAGAAGATCAAGCTAAGATAAACTGTAAAAACACTTCACAAATTGTTACCATGCTAAGAAGAATCACCTTAATTCTGAATGCCCTAGATTCTTCAACATGGTATCAGAGTGGGTTCAACAGTCAAAGAAAGGGCATAAAAGACACATGCAAGAATCAAGATTCAAGCATCAAAGCAAGCTCAAGGATGGAAATATCTACATTAAATAATCATCTTGATCGAACCCTAGATCAAGGAAACAATTTACAACAACAGTCTACAACAACAAGGGTTTTGGATGTCAACAGTCTTCAAATCTCAAGGTACATAACAACAATTTTGGTGCCTCCCACAGTTTCATCTACAACATCTCAGTGATAGTCACTATCTCAGATTGAATCCTTCTCTATAAAGAACACAGTCTTAAGATATCAGATTCTCAGAACTTGATTCAAAGGCATATATAGGAGTGTACATGGACAATACTCAAATCAGAAGTTGTACTATCTAATGCATCACTATACATCATGGCAAGAAACTTCAATTCGATGCTGCATACTTCAAGGTTTCTTATGTAGCCCAATTATATCAGCAGTTTTTTGGATATATAAGCTCGAAGACAAAGAAGGAAATCTTCCTATCAAGGATCTCAGTAGGAGAAAGCATCAAAAAATCTACTCCAACTACTGCCAACATGATCAAGGTGAAGACTTCATCTTCACAATCAAGTAAGTACCTTTTCATTCTATAATCAAGTTTAGTTCTATGACTTCATGATTGCAAGAAGACCTATATGTTGGATGGGTCATCAAGGTTCTTGCAAGGAATAAGAATGATTTTCATAATCCTTATAGAGAAGAGAAGTCAGTGAACACATCAAGGTCTGCTTTGAATTCATGAGAACTCTTAAGGTTCTCTCTTTCCTATGAAGTAAGAAAGGAGACATAAGAGGGACACATGAAATGATAGACGATATACTCTCTGAAATGCAACAAAGAAGGTATCAAATAATGAAGAAATGTCTTCATGAGATCTCAGTTTCAAGATCTGGGAAAAGTGATGAGAAAATAATCATCATTGATATTGATATTGATAAGCAAGGTAACAAATTTCCATGAACAAGAGGGTTACACCAATCAATAGTTTGTGGTCTCTATTCTAGATAGAGAAAGAAAAGTTCAAAGGAAAGGTTGACAAGATAGTACTATGGAAAGGTTACTCCTCATGAATGAGATGGTTCCCCTCTCAATAAGGGTCCTATCATAAATCCTTGCAGATATGACCATGATAAGAAGATGCATTGTGGCATCATGGAAACAAGAGCTTGTATGGGAATCATGATGGACATAGCTCTTGGGAATCTCATTGGACATTAAAGGAAAAGAAGAAGTCATCTGAGTCAAAGGAAACAACTGCCAAATGGGAACATACAAGATCTTGAAGATTCTCTTATAAAAACCTTAGCAGAGGATCTCCTAGTATGGGAAGGAAATAAGTGTTTCATCAGGAAATCCAACTTTTAGAATTCATGAAATGATGGTTCGATGACATAAGAAATGAAGCAGATCAAGGGATTGAAGATCTTTTCAATTAATAAAGCTGCTAAAAGTAGTCTGAAAAAAAAATGAGGTATGTATGCTTGTATTTGTATTTAATATTGTAATATGGTTGTAGGTAACATGGATTGAGCATGATCAAAAGGGAAAATATATCCTCCTCTAAAAGGATGCAGAAATACATAAGTCACACTAGATGAAATCAACATAATATGTCCTCATATGAAGTATGAGGTGGTTGACTACAATTGAAGAAATATGATTGAAAGCTCCTAGGAATGGAAGATGAGAGGATGGAAGAGATTGTGAAACATGTAACCATGATGAAGGCAATCAACATCTAAAGAATCAAGAATATTTGACCAGGAAATCTCTTGGAAAGATGTGAAGACTCTAATGGAAGTCTGAAAAGATGAAGAACCTTGACAACAGATATCATTGGGAGATGTGTCAACATATATGTAGGGTGTTGATACCTACAAGAAGATGTCAACGGAAAATGCCATCACCAAAAAGGTAAGATGTGATTTTTTTTTGGTTTTTGACCTCTTGGAGAAAGTCTGGGTATGTGTGTAGGGTGAAGGTAAGGAGAGTTGTCAAGGATGTCACAACTATGTACCTTGTGATCTAGAGCAATCACCGTTGAAGGAAAAATGAAGGTAGATAGACCTATGAAGGAAGCCCCAGATGTAAAGCCAAGGAGGATACTTTTTGGGAAAGAAGGAATGACATGATGGAGGAAAGTGATGGATGGCTGAACCCTACATGTGAAGAAATTGATGACATCGAAGTCCTGGATCATCATTCAACTAGAAGACCCTATAAAGTATTGATGATAGAGTCCCTGGGTAAGAGGGAGCTCTGGGAGGTTCCTATGAGTAAAGGAACTTGAGCAAGTTTATGAGTGAAAAGAAACTTGGAACTCATCCCTGGTTAAGAGGGAGGGTTTGACATGACATTCTTATCTTTAGTTTGGAAGAAATAATGGAGGATTGTGTAATCATCTGGCATTCGACACTATTTGAGGATGTGGTAGGGAATCTAAGCCAAGAGTGGGCAAGAGGACCGATATTCTTGAGGGTTGCGAATCTAAGATGAGAATATTCCTAGTAGGGTATACTCAGAGAACACCCGGGTGGGTATGACCCTAAGAGAGACAATGATGATGTGTGTCTATCAGTCATTGGTATCGCCAACATTGTGTTCTCTGATCTAAATGAGAGATAGAGTTTTTAGTCAAGTCCTTGCTATATGAAACAATGTTGGTTGAAATGATGCTACAACAGATGGATTGCAAATCTCATTCTTCTTATGAGAAATTATTCAGATTGGTAATGACCAAGTACCATTATGAATACCTCCCTAGTTAAGAGGGAGTGTTGAAGAAAGTGTAACTAGTTTTGGTCTTCATAATAACATGATCTTTGTAAATGATGTAATAAAAGGAAATAAATTATTTTTGTGTGCCTTGCTACATGGGTTTCATGAGTAAGAAGTGTCAGTAGGTAAAATACTTCTTCTTCATATCTTTAGGATTTTATTTATATGTCAAAGAGTCATGTCATGTGTAAAGAAGCTCTTCATGAGCCTATGGAAATGTATACAAGTGTGTAGTAGCCCTCCAGGACCAAGAACAATCCTCTGAAAGCAAGCACAAGAAGTCTACAAGTAAAACAATAAGGAGATCTTCACGTCAGCTCCAAAATGAATTAAACTACAAAGTTAAATGTCATGTCGGATTGGATAAAAGACATGACGGTTCATGGATTCACGTTGGCTCAATATAGGAGCACAAACCACTATAAATACCTGTCTAGGGTCAGTGCAAATGAAACAAGGAGAACTCACAATTTCCTCTTTGAAATTTCGCATGAAAGAAGGAGCAGATCCGCATTGCCTTAGGGAAATTGTTGTAGGGTTTGTCTGCACCTTGGATGGGTATAAGGGCAGACAGATTAGGTCTCAGATGAAGTAAAGAGGGAGGCAAGTCCCTGCAACTTGCACTACAGGAGAATGTATCTTCGACCTGTCTCCTAAGCAGTCTAAACATATGTATCAAGGTGATCCTACAACATCATACCAACTCAGAGTTCATTCCAGAACGCAGTCACCTATGGATGGATCAGCCTCCACACACACACACACACACACACACACATATATACTATCTCAGTTATGAACATTATCTCGACATACATGTATTCTCGGCATAATCATGTTGGAGAGAATTTCGGTGATAACTATGTCTACTGCAATGACAAAAATGATCTGTCTTAGCATCAATGAAAGGATAAAGATCTAGAACATTATCAGAATCTTGATGGATGTATTTATATGATGATAAAAGGTTTAGATTCTCGGTATAAGTGATCCCTCAATTATCATTACAGTCTCGACATATATATCATGAAATACTCTCTTGGCATATGATCTTAAGGTACAATGATGATTCTAGTGCTTATGGAAGTATGATGAAATAATCATCAGGATGACAGGATGATTGTCATAATGAAGCTCTCATTGCATCAATGAAGGCATAGAATAAATATCACAGTGAATATCTTAATAGATCTCATTGATATGGTGAAGAAGTAGCAGTGAAGATCTCAGTGATGCAGCAGTGATAATTTCAATGGCACAACAATCATGATGATCTCAACAGTAAATAGAGAAGAGGATTGATGTCTTGGTCTTGGAGTGGTAGAAAGTGTCAAGGGTCATGGTATTGGTATTCGTCAATTGGAATCTCTATAAGAAGAATTTTGTGCGGGGTTTCCTCTCCAAGAGGGAGAGGTTTTGGCCCTGGTAGAAAGCCAAGTATTTTGCGTTCTTATCTCTTTTGTTTTTTATAGCAGTTTGATGAAGTAAACACACACACTAATAATGTAAAGAAGATCAAGCTAAGATAAACTGTAAAAACACTTCAAAATTTTTTATTATGCTAAGAAGAATCACCTTAATTCTGAATTCCCTAGATTCTTCAACAATGGTTGACCCTGGCTGAATGGTGGTATAATACTTCCTTCCATACTGCAGCAAAAATGACCCCATTTATGGCACTTTATGGATATCATCCATTGTCCATCACATCATATTTAAGAGAAAATTCTAAGGTTCAAGCAGTGGAATATCACATAGAGCATCAACAACAAGTTCTCCAACTCTTAAAGGATAACTTCACTTTAGCACATAATAGAATGAAACAACAGGCAGATCAACATCACAATGAAAGAAGTTTTGATGTAGGTGACTGGGTATTTCTACGAATACAACCATACAAACAAATGTCCCTCAAGCAAGCTAAGAAGGATAATAAATTATCACCAAAATATTATGGTGTGTACAAGGTGTTGCAAAATATTGGTACTATGGCATACAAATTGGAGCTTCATGCAGCTTCCCGAGTGCACCCAATTTTCCATGTTTCATGCTTAAAGAAGGTTATAGATGACAAGCTCCCAGTTCAAACAATATTTCCAAAACTTTACGAGGAAGGAAAAATCATATTGGAACCTGAAGTAGTCACAGAAACAAGAACTCGATAGCTACGAAATCGTTCAATTTCAGAGTATCTCATCAAGTGGAAGAACTTACCTGTTGAAGATTCCACATGGGAGGATGAGAATTTTATACAAAAGCATCCAGAACTACTCAAGCATTGAGGACAACGATTTTTTGAAGGAGAGGGGCATGTTAGGTCCCTATAATACTAGTGTATTCCCTTATTATTATTGTCATTGTAGCCCCTTATTGTTATTGTTGTGCCCATGTTGTCCCCATATTATTATTATTGTGCTCAATAGAATCCCACTATTGTTATTATTGTGCCCTTACATTATTATTGTTATGTCGGCTCTAATTATATTGTGACCCCTTAGACTCTTATATATAGAAAGGAGGTCTTGTCATTTGTATCATCCAATAATTTTTCATTTGTGTAATGTAAAGGAGGTTTCCCCACTTGAAGAGGCTAATTTTGAAGTCGTTAATCTATCTTTTATTCTATTTTGTGAGCTGGTTGCATAACATAACTGGGTTTTCCCCTACATAAGGTTTTTTCCCTGGCTATTCACCTACATATGGTGTCTCTGATATTTGTGCTATTATTTTGGTAATTTCCTGATGAACTAAAGATAAAAGAGGAACATAAGAAAACATAAAAATATCACAAGTAATTATCAACATAAAGAAAATATTTTTGCCTTTTTGAATTTCCAAGAGTGACCCCCCCGCTGCGCCCAACACAACATAAAACACATCAATCTAGTCATGGGAAGAATATAACACACACCTAACAAAGGAAGCTAAGGAGGGTACAAAGGCGCACATCGAAGGGACAAAGGGGTCAGGCTTCAAGCCTTCCAATTGTGCTCATGTGCTCAAAGAACAAAGGAGGGCACATACTAAAGGGTCGAAGGGGTTAGGATTTGAGCCTTCATAGTGCACTTATGTGCTAAAGAAGAACTAGGAGGGTACACTTCTTTGAGTCGAAGGAGTGCAATCAAATTAAGGCTTTAGGCTTTGTGATTGTGCCATGTGGGCTTTAAGAGAAGGATGAAGGCATCATGCTTCATGAGTGCGCCATGTGCCTTAAGGCTTCATGCTTCATGAGTACTCCATGCGATCAAAGGCTTCAACCTTCAAGAGAGCACCATGCGCTCAAAGGGAAGGGTGAAGGCTTCGTGGTTCAGGAGTGTGCCATGTGCCTTAAGGCTTCATGCTTCCTGAGTGTGCTATGTGCTCAAAGGTTTCAAGCTTCATGAGTGTGCCATGCGCTCAATGCCTTCGTTCTTCAAGAGTGTGGCATGCACTCAATGGCTTCAGACTTCATGAGTGTGCCATGCACTTTTTTAAGAGAAAAAGGATCCTTTTTTGTTCCAAAGTACGCTTTGTTGTTTCGAAGTGCACTTAATTGTTTCAAAATGTGGTCTAAGGATCCTTGTTGTTATGAAGTGTACTTTTCATTGAGCGTTTGAAGTGTGCTTCACCTTGGGGGGGCAGTAGTTCTCTCCAACAGTGGCTACTTGTTCATCTGGAACACGATTTTCACTAAGGGAGGCAAAACAAGGAAAGGTGAATTATCCTTAGGAAGTACTGATGCACTGTGAGAGGGAGGAGAACTTAGAAATACTTAGTGCACAAGTATGGGAGGAAATATATGTCAATGAGACTCATGAATAAGTTGTTCTCATCACCGAGTAAGAAGGTTAATGCCTTTAGAACTTGCATTGTGCTAAAGGAAGAAGAAGAGCTCTCAAAATGGCTAAATATGGGACCAACAGAGTAGGAGAAAAACATGCATCCCAACACGACTCAAATACAGACCGAACATATAAATTTCATCAATACATGCCAATGGAATGCAAAACACTCATGAAGAATAGTCACACCTTAAAGCAACAAAAAAGTAACACCTATTTCTAAGTGTGACAGTTGAAATGACACATTTCAACACTTAGAACACAATCTACAATAGAAGTGACGACTGTGGCCAAAAGGTATGCTAAGATGTAGGAATGTTTCTAGCACATATTCTAATGATATGTAAGACCATCTAATGTAGAAGAGTGTGCAAAAAGTAACTATGGTGATACACAAAGGTGTGACACATGCAAGAGTGAAAGCAAAAAAGCGACACCTATGATAGGAGGAAAACATGAAGAAGACACTTGCAAAATGCCAATGACATTAAAAGTGACACATGCTAGAGCGAAGATAACATGGAAATGAAACTTATTAACAAGTCAAAATGATAGCAGTAAATGTGAAGGTGACAGTTGTGAAAGCGAAAATGCACAAAATATGACAGTTGAGAAAACTCACCAAAATAGAAGTACAAATGCAACAAAGTGTGGGGCGTTGTCAATAAAAGTGTGCACTAATTGTCGACATGAGTTGAACATCACACATGAACTGTCTTGATGGATGGTGTTATGCATATCCAATCTTACATAAAGAAAGTGTTCTCTTAAACTCATCGAAGACTGAGCATGTGTGTGTAAGTGACTTGACAAATTAAAACTAGGAAAACGACTTAAATTCTTTACAAAGCATCAAAATACCATGGAGTAACCATAAGAAAATAGACTGTAATATCCTTAGTAGGCTCCAAAATTCAAGTGTGAGAAAATTTTTGGAGGGTGTTGATCGTAGCGACAACACTTGGCGACACACTAGTAGAAATCCAACTTCTCTGTTTAGGTTTAATTCTCTACATGACAGGTCTCAGTCTTTCAGGAAGTATTTATTCATCTTGCAGTTTACTTTGGCTTCCCTACTGAACCCAGTTAGAGATATAGTCCCCCCCATTCCCTTGGTTAAAACACATGATATGTCATATTGCAATTGTTTCAATGTAGGAAAGGGTAATATGCACGATGAGTTTAAGATATTCAGAGTATGAGTTTCATCTCTGGTGTTGCTCTGCTGCTAGCAGGCCTGGACAATACCCCGGTCGATTCACTATAGGAGCATAAGTGTTACTTTGTTTCCGGAGAGTCTGGACAGTACCCTGACAAAGTCACTTACTTCACCTCCCTACGTAGGAAGCCTCTCTCTTCTTTCAGCCTTTATTTATTTATTTAATAGGACTGTGCTTTGGAATTTATTATTTTCAATGGGTGGAAGAGGGATCCCAACTTATTGAGAGTAGAGGAGGTTGCCCCTTTAGAGAAGTATTTATAGACCTTTGGTATTGGTTTTCTTGCTAATTTATTTTCCCCTTATCCTTTCTCTACTTGAGTGGATTGACAAGAAAAACACTATTTACTTACAATATCGAGTTGAGGAATGAGGATCCTAGAATAAATAAGGGATTTACATTTCAACCAAAGGATTTCCATTCGAGTGGATCATATTTTTCATTCAGACATCATTGACTTTAAAGACATTTAAATCCAATATAAAGAAGAGGTGAAAAATTAGTCAAGTGTTTTTCGTCATCCAAATTTCCCTTTTCAAGTTTTTCCACATTGTATTTTGAGCTAAAAGGAACATCTTGCATGAAAAGTATTATTAAGTAAACATGAAATAAAAGACCAAAAAAAAAAAAAGACAAATCAAATGGAGATTGAATTGAAAAGCATCATGTAAGACAAAGATCCTAAAACAAAATAGATGTAAAGACCAACTGGAGAGTAGGACAAAAGGTAGGTGCAATGAAAATGAAACTAAATTGAACCAAGCCTACTCCTAACATAAAAAGCTAGAAGGTCAGGGTAAGTGTAATGATCTCTCCAATGATGCCACCTCCATTGTTCCTGACCTGCAAACACAAAGATAACAAGAATTACAACTGATATATAATAATGTGCAACAAAAAATATAGAATCTTGCAAATCTTGCACAAAACATTAAAGGTATTTCTTAAAGGAAGAAATATGTGTCATATCACTTGAATTTACCCAACTTTCCACATTACCTTTTCGATGAAAAACATAAGAAAAAAAACTTTGATGGCCCCTTATGAATATTCCTACACTTGTATTGTCTTCCTTAGTAAACATCAAGAGAAATCAGAACTTTCTTTTAGAATATGGGCTTGCTAAGTAAGATGCTCCAATTGATTATAGATTGGATCATGAAATTCAAAACATTCCTCTTGATGATCCTGAAATCCTTGAGAGAAATAATTTTCAATTAATGGCGTGGAATCAAGATGAGAACCTTGCGAGGGAAAATAAATCTAATCATATTCAGAAAGCTTGTCAAGATAGCGAGGGCCTGACATAACCATCAACGAATGATGAAGTGCCTTAAATAATAAGGATCAATCGATTCAAAACAAGTACCATGAAATATACTAGTGGAAACATGGTACATTGAACAACAATTTTCATGATCAGATAAATCGATTAAGGTGTAAGATTCTTGGTCAATGGAGGATGCAGATAAATCAGTTCATACTCAATTCAACAAATAACACCTGAATTTATTGACACTTAAGAGGATATCTAGTGCCATGAAGAAAATAATCAGTATTGGAATATTCACAAGAAGGATTAGGAGCTGATTACTTTCAATAAAATGTGACAAGTATGAATCCTTCGACCAAATATAAATTTTAGAATTATTATCTTCACAAATTTTCTCATCCATGAAAGGTATACATTCCAAACCTAAGTTTGATATAAGATATTTGCATGAAGATAAATCAATTGAAATAAAACCTTCAATCCGATCGAAGACCAAATATAGAAAGTTAGAAAAACTATGTCCAAAGTACCAAACTTCTTTCAAGAAGGGATTTACATCCAATGAAAGCATGCAAAGGAAAGAATTTTGCGAGAATATCCAAATATGTTTTGGTTTGGGGGCCTTACTAGAGTTGCGAGAACCTGACATAACCATCAATGGAAGTTGAAGTGTCTCGACTTCCTGAAGATCCACGAGACTTTCAAGAATTGTATAATTTCATTTTGAGGATTGAATCAAATTATGCATGATGTGTGGAGAGCTAACATCAATAATTTCAATAAGACCACTACTATCCAAATGATAGTTATCTACATAACTTATTTGGTCAAAACCTATATCTTCAACGAATAGATTACCCAAGTCATAAGGTTCTTGCAAATCTAAATATGGATAGATTGAATGAATTTCATGAGTAACCTGAATAGAAGAATTTTCTTCATGCAAAATTGGAAATGACAGGGAATGGAAAGGACACTCAACTATTTATGTACCTTCCTATTCATCATGAATGATCTCACCACCATGTGTGAATTCAAAATCCAACTCATGAGATAAAGTATCTCCATCGTAAGTTAATACCTTACAAAAGGTGGAGTACTAGTGATAGTGAGGTGAAGAGGAAGTTTCAATAAGAACGTCTTCTTTAACCAAATTATATTCAAGGTCTAAATATTTTGAAACAAATTTTTCTTGAGAAATTGAAAGATCAAGAGGTGCACTTGGGAAACGATCGTTACATACAATAACAGAGCTAGAATCAGGAGAATGGAGGTTGTCAAAGACTTCAGTCTAATTAAGAAAATTAACTTCATTTAATACATCATCGATATTTCTAGATTCAAAATCAAGCAAGAATGGGAGATCATTATCTTGACATGGAGGATTCTGTAAAAGAGAAGAAAGATCAAAAGAATCCTCACCTTGCTTCTCCTTTACTTGTGAAATGTGACTACCTTTCTCTTGATCGATACTTGGATTTGGAAGAGACATATCAAGTGGATTAAGGGGAGGGGATCATGAGAAAGAGATGATAGAGGAGGACAAGAATAAAAAATAAATTCAAGACTAGAGTTATGAGTGTTAATACTTTCTGGTGGAATGTACAGATTAATATTCACCATAGGCTTCATGAACCATTTTAAATGATCCTTAGATGGATGAAGATCATGGGAAACAAATGATGGTTGAGAATATGGATTAGGAATTTGATTTGTATATTTTCCAACTTCAACATTATCACAAGGAGGAACCCATATTGGTATTGTAAAAAGAGGAGGAAAATGAACAAAATGAACAATAGGATCCTCCTCTAAAATATGGGGTGTCTCACAATTTCCGAAAGTTGGGAGAATAAGAACACCTAGGGGTTTAGATTCACACTGATTCAAAGAGATCTGAACCAAATGTTCAAACTTTTTCTTAAATAAATCCCAATCCATATCTTTCTCAGGAAACTCATGACATAAGTGAAGGATTATGTTAGAAAAATACTTCATTGATTCATTAGGCTCCATTCTATGTTGATTAATTATTTTATAAACTTCTTGGTAATCATACCCATCAAAATATTGATGAAGCTCCTTAAGGAGTTAACAAAAAGAATGAATGGAAGAAGATCGTAAGGTATGACAACATTGATTAACATGACCTTCAAGAGTGATGATGAATATAATACACATAACATCTTCATTATCAATTTCATGAGATTTACAAAGCCCAAGAAAATCATTTATGTGTTTGGACAAAAATGAACCGCCCTCACCATCAAACCTGAATTGAGAGAAGACATGATTTTTTTTTGTTGAGATTGAAACTTTACCAGGAGAAAGGTTAGAGAAACAATATGGGAATATGATTTGGGAAAAAGGAATTAAAGATAAGATATTCAACACAGACTCAAAGGGAACAACTGGTCATCTGGCCCTCGTTTTACCACTAGAATGTTGATGGTGTTGCATACCGCCAACATACAAAGGGTCTCCCTGATGTGAAGTCCCAATTAGACCTCACTAAGGTTGGAGTAGTATCCCCATTTGGAGTATCCGCCTGACTACCATAACACAAAGGTTCGTATTGGTTTCAACGGATAAAATAATAGATTATATACATAAAACTTGAATAAGGAAGTAAGTTGACATTGTGAAACACCAATTGCAATGTGTAAAAGGAGACCTTCACGAGGAGGGGAAAAAAGTGAGCCTCTAGAAGGAGGTAATAGTACTAACCTAAGAGAGACACATGAGAAAATAAAATTTTGTTAGTTATCTAGAGAAATAGTTCACATAGACACAATTATCATTAAACCACATACAACACGCCTTCAACAAGATAAGTACTGAGGCCACCGAAATAGTTCAATTTTTGTAGTCCATATTAAAAAACATATATAGAAAAAATCTAAAGAATTGTCCTAAGAAATTCACAATACACGCATGGAAATGTGTTGGCTCATAGAGCTTGAATATTAGGTGAAAGATCCAAGTACACAGTTACAATGGTGAAGCACTTGTTCCAATAGTGGAATATTAAATCACTTCTTACTTCTCTAAAGAATAGTTTTCTCTCCTATTCCAAGTAGAGAATTCAAAACTTTCTCTCCAAATCTTAAGCCTCCCTAAGCCCTTTGCTTGAATTATGAATTTGCATTCATAATAAGGGGAATAATGTTTCATATCCCCATGAATTTTTACTTACCATCATGACTTTTGGACTTATAATATGTCCTTTTGATTTCTAAACAACTCTTCAACTTCTAATGACTTTGGGACTTCTCTTAAAGACATTTTTCCATATATGACTAAGTGACTTTTCATATTCCACATATGACTCTTGGAATTTCACACATTAAATTTTGTCCTTTTCTTGAGAATACATCATTGCATTACATATGATCATGTGGCATGACACATGGAAACATATTGACCATTACGATGACACTTGTACAAATTACTAGTTGACAATGATGACATGGACTTCATGATGATGTGGCGATGCCAAGTTTTCTTCCTTGCTGCTTCATCTTGCATTCTTGATGATAAATATGATTTCTGCTTCATCTTCATTAAGGATCCACTTTTTTCTTGTCCTTCACCCTACAAAGGGTCTTTGATCAATATCAAAATCTCCTAAGTCATCATGTAATGTCTTCTTTCTGTCTCTGTGCATGATCTGATTTATGTCTCCATGATGACTTTATTTTGTTCTTCTTCTCTGTAGGTGTTTCTTTATGCTTCCTTCTTGCTATCTTCTTTGAGAATTACCTTACCATTCTAGGAGGGTACTCTTGCTAATGAAATTCATCCATGACAAAGAAAAATTAGTTTTGAACATATATTCTACCATTACCTAGCTCATGGAATGATCAACTCATGATAGGGCTATGAGAGGGTTAAAAGAAGAAGGATTGATTAGAAGGGAAAAATCAAACTCATCAAGTCTCATAAGGCATTTAAGGTGTGCTTGTGCACTAAATCAAGAGAGAGAGAACTCAATGGTGCAGGGTGCAGGTCTGAAGCACAAAGGAGAATCATTCGTTGGTTCAAAATGTGCTCATGTGCTCAAGGAATATAAGGAGGTGCAAGGGCACACAACGAAGGGATGAATGGGTTAGGCTTCAAGCCTTCCAAGTGCACTCATGCACTCAAAGAAAAAAGGAGGGTACAAAGGCACATACTGAAGGGTTTAAGGGGTTAGGTTTTGAGCCTTCGCAGTGCGCTTGTGCACTCAAGAGGAACTAAGAGGGAAAAGTTCTACAAGTCGAAGGAGTGTGCTCAAATCAAGGCTTCAAGCTTCGTGATTGAACCATGTGCTCTTTAAGAGAAGGATGAAGGCTTCATGCTTCAAGAGTGCACCATGCACCTTAGGGCTTCATGCTTTGTGAGTGCGCCATGTGCTCAAAGGATTCAGGCTTCAAGAGTGCACCATGTGCTAAAAGGGAAGGATGAAGGCTTCATGCTTCAGGAGTGTGCCATGCCCCTTAAGGTTTCATGCTTCGTGAGTATGCCATGCACTCAAAGGCTTCAGGATTCGTGAGTGTGCCATGCACTCAAAGGCTTCGTGATTCAAGAGTGTGCCATGCACTCAAAGGCTTCAGGCTTTGTGAGTGCACTATGCAATTTTTTAAGAGACAAAGGATCCTTCATTTTTCCAGAGTGCACTTCATTGTTTCAAAGTGTGCTTAACTATTTATAAGCACACTTTGTTATTTTGAAGTGCACTCCAAGGATCCTTGTTGTTTTGAAGTGCAATTTTCACTGAGCATTTGAAGTGCATTTCATTGTTTTTAAGTGCGCTTCGTTGTTTCGAAGTGTGCTTCAACTTGGGAGGACGTAGTTTTCTCCAACAGTGGCTACGTTTTCATTTGGAATGCACTTTTCACTGAGGGAGGAAACACAAAGCTAGGTGACTTATGCTTAAGAAGTACTGATGCACTATGAGAGGGAGGAAACCTTAGAAAATACTTAGTGCATAAGTAACGGAGGAAATATATGGAAATTAGGCTTATGAATAAGTTAAACTCATCACCTAGTAAGGAGGTTAATTCCTTTAGAACTTGCATTGAGCTAAACGATGAAGAAGAGCTCTCAAAATGGCTAAATGTGGGACTAGCAGAGTAGGAGAAAGACATGCATCCCAACATGACTCAAACATGGAATGCACATATAAATTCCATCAATACAAGCCAATGGAATGCACAAGGCTCATGAAAAATAGTTACACCTGAAAAGAACAACAAAGTGACACCTATTGTTAAGTGGGACAGTTGAAACGACACATTACAACACTTAGAACACAAGCTATGATACAAGTGGCGGCTGTAACCAACATGTGCGGTAAGCTGCAATAATGTGTCTAGCACATATTCCAATGATATGTAACACCATTTAATGTAGAAGAGTGTGCCAAACTAATTTTGGTGATACACAAAGGTGTGACACATGCAGGAATGAAAACACAAAAGAGACACTTGTGATAGGAGGAAAACATGAAGACGACACTCGCAAAATGTGAAACCTTAAAAGAAACACTTGCCAGAGTGAAGATAACATGAAAGTGAAACTTATTAAAGTGAAATCAAGTCAAAATGAAAAACTTGAATGTGAAGGTGACACTTATGAAATAAAAAATGTGTAAAAGACGACAGTTGAGAAAACTCACCAAAATAGAAGTACAAATGCAACAAAGTGAGGGGGACTGTCAATAAAAGTGTGCATTAATCGTTGACATGAGTTGAACATATCACAAGAACTGTATTGATGGATGGTGCTATGCTTGTCCAATATTTCATAAAGGAAGTGTTCTCATGAACTCATCAAAGACTAAGCATGTACATGCAATTGAATTGATAGCTTAAAACTAGGAAAAATACTTAAACAATCTACAAAGAATCAAACAACCATGGAGTAACCATAAGACGACAGATTATAAGATCCTTAGTAGGCTCCAAAATTAAAGTGTGAGAAAATTTTTCAAGGGTGTTGATCGGAATGAAAACACTTCCTTCTTTGACTTGATCAACACTCTTTTCATTAACAACGAATCCCCTTACTAAAGAACTTCTTTAGTTATAGTTGAGTTGAAACTCTCCTCCTCAACTTCTGCAACATGGGAACCTTTCTAATTTTCTAGTGCATTTTCAGTACATTCGTAAGACACGTGTCCTAATTTTCCAAATCTATAATGTCTAGGATGATAGTCTCTACCTTGACCTCTGCTTCTGTATAGTGATATCCTTCCCCTTGAATGATCATCTCTTGGTGAAATTCTAGTATAAATTCCACTCCTCTTAGATATTGAAATATCCATCTCCTACTTGCTTCTCCTTTGCCTCTTATAGGACTTCATCCTCTACTTCTTTGACTCTTCTTCCTAGCAATATTATCTTCTTCCTTTAGAGCAGCTTGATAGGTATGATAAATTATCCTCAAGGATAAGTGTTATGAAACCAGCTCAAGAAAAGATAGAAAAGATAGATCAACGCCTTAGAATTCAGCCTCTTCGATGGGGAAACCTCCTTTACATTACATAAATGAACAATTCTTGGATGATACAAATGAAAAGACCTCATTTCTATATATAGGAGTTTAAGGGGTCATAACATAATTAGAGCCGACATAACAATAATAATGTAAGGGCACAATAATAACAATAGTGGGCTTCTATGGGGCACAATAGTAACAATATGGGCACTACATGGGTACATCAATATAATAAGTCAGTTGTACTAATAACAATAAGGGGTTACACTAGTAGTATAGGGGCCTAACATGCCCCTCTCCTTCAAAAAGCGTTGTCCTCAACACTTGAGTAATTCTTGATGCTTCTGTATAAAATTCTTGTCCTCCCATGTGGAATCTTTAGTGGGTAAGTTCTTCCACTTGACGAGATACTCTGAAATTGATCAATTTCGTATCTTTTGGGTTCTTGTTTTTGTGACTTCTCCAGGTTCCAATATGTTTTTTCCTTCCTCTTCAATTTCTGGCAATATTGTTTGAATTGGGATCTTTTGCAACTTTTGACTAAGTGGCCATACTTCTTCATCCTTCTTCCATTCATCCCTTGCTTCGTTTATCCAATCTGGTTGGATAATAGAAATAGCACAAAACAATGCTTCAACATCCTCATCCTTGAAGAGTCTTCCCATTCAGTAAGGTCACCATTTTTTAAGAGCATGTAGTATTGCCAACATTTCCTTCTCATAAATAGCTTGCTTGAGATGTAGCAGTAAAAATACCCAATCACCTACATCAAAACAGTTTTCACTATGATGTTGATCTACCTGTTGTTTCATTTGATTTTTCACCGAAGTGGTGTTATCCTTTAAAATTTGGAGAACTTGTTGTTGATGTTCGATGTGATCTTTCACTGCTTGAGCCTTTTTCTTCTTGATATGTCCTTCTATCTCTAGAGTTTGAGGAGTGGTAATTTCTTCCAATCATTTACAAGATATGGTCGGATTCATTTCTTGACGCTCGATGTGATTTTTCACTTCTTGAACATTTTTCTTCTTGATATGTCCTTCTATCTTGATAGTTTGAGGAGTGGTAATTTCGACCAGTGAATTACAAGATATGGCTGGATTCATTTCTTCTTTCTTGATGTGATCTTTCACTTCTTGCACCTTTTTCTTCTTGATATGTCCTTCTATCTTGAGAGTTTGAGGAGTGGTCATTCTTGCCAATAGTTTACAAGATATGTTCTGATTCATTTCTTCTTTCTCTGGGGTCAGGTCCCGGCATATATCCTCTTCTTTTGATGTTTCTTGATCCTTTTCTTCCTCCTCTTCATACTCTATGTAAAATAATTTCTTCTCAGCACACTTATGACCTTTAGTGCATTTTCTATCACAATTGTAACAAAGCCCTTTTTCTCTTTTTTCTTCCAATTGTTGTGGTGTAACCCTTGTAGGTTGTGGAAGGCTAGGAGAAACAACACGTCCATCTTTAAAGTTGTGAGGGGTAGACTTCCTTGTTGCCATAGTTTCACTTTCAAATATGTCACAAAGCCCTTTTACTCTTTCCAATTGTTGTGGTGTTGCTCTAAAGAAGGTGTTTCTCTTTGTATCCTCATAATGTGCTATCATTTCCTCCGTGAGAATTGACCACGTAACAAGTTGTTTACGAGAACAAAGCCCTTTATACCATAAAAATTGATCCAGTTCTAAATATGAAGATGCAATACATACCTTTTGTAACAGTGGTACACCATGTAGATCAAAATATTGCTCCATCTGAAGTATCCAATTTACCGGATCCTTGCCATCAAACTTCCTCATCTTGCTTTTTCTTGATTTTAGGACCTCGATATTGAAACGACTGTAACTTTGTACTTGCATATATTTAAGTTCTAAAACTGCTAACTATAGTAGCCCTCTGTGTCCTCTTTCCAATGCCACCAGTCTGATCCAAATTGGATTCTCCAAAAAAGAGTTATGCACAATCTCCCAAGATGACCTAATTGTAGACCTTTCCAGAAGAGCGAACTTTTATGAAGTGCCACGTGTCAATTTTTCGACCTTTGGCTCTGAAAAATATATACAAGAAACTACAGTCCGTCCTATTTTTGTACCTTCTTACAAAATTTCAATCCAATGCTTAGAGAGAAAGTTATGACTATCTTCCCCAGGTCACCTGTTTGGAATGTAATTCAGGAGTCTGCAAAAAGACCAACTTCCTCAGATCATATCTCCGCAAATATAGCACGAAAAGCTCTGAAATTCAGATCCAAGGTTCAGCGCAATTTCTTCTAAAATGAGTGTTTTTTGAAACTTCTGAAACATCGCAGAAAAAAAGTTATAGTGAAAATGCCACGATGACCTGTTTGGAGTAGCGAAACCCTAGAATCCAAAGCTCTGATACCAAATTTTATGAAACCAACTCAAGAAAAGATAGAAAAGATAGATCAACGCCTTAGAATTAAGCCTCTTCGAGGGGGAAACCTCCTTTACATTACATAAATGAACAATTCTTGGATGATACAAATGAAAAGACCTCCTTTCTATGTATAGGAGTCTAAGGGGTCATAACATAATCAGAGCTGACATAACAATAATAATGTAAGGGCACAATAATAACAATAGTGGGCTTCTATGGGGCACAATAGTAACAATATGGGCACTACATGGGTACATCAATATAATAAGTGGGTTGTACTAATAACAATAAGGGGTTACACTAGTAGTATAGGGGCCTAACAATAAGAGGTTGATCTCATATTGAATCTCGAATATCATACCATTAATGTATCTTACAACTTTCTCAACATCCTCCTCTACATGACCAACTCTAGTATTCAATTTGTAAAACTCCTTAGCGTATTCTATGATTGGCATAGACTTTTATCTAAGATTTTTCAACTGTTTTAAAATATTTGGATGACAATATTTGGGTAGGAATTTACCTTTAAATTTTTCCACCATTTTGGACTTTTCTTTCCTCTTCCGTTCTACCTGTACTACATCCCACCACAACGTAGCATGGATTTTTAGTGTGGTCACTACACACTTTACTCTCTTACCTTCATCGACATCTTCATAATCAAAATACTTATTTAAAGCATTGATTCAATCCATTAGCTCATCAACATTCAAGTTACCTTCATACATTGGTACCTCCATTTTTGGTCTAATAGTCATCTTCACTATCATTTTCAACATTTTCTCTTCTACTAATTCTTCCACTTCTTCCTCACAGAAAGATTCTTCCTCTACTTCACTCACAGCTCTTATGTCAGGTCCACTCCTCTGTGTAGTCTCCATAATTTCCATTCCTTACTGAAGGCATCTTACCTCCATTTGCAAGGCTGTATTTTCTATAGGATATATTAAAAAAATGTCTACATGAAATTATTTTATTATTTTTTTCTTAGGTGGCTATTTTTGAGTTGATATTTCCTCTAATGCACCTAAATCAAAGAATCAACGTAATACAAAAGAGGGAAACTAATATGCTACCCAACACTACTAGACTATTCAGTGGTGGTGACTAATAACAAGAGGCACCTAACCTCCTCTACAACAATAGAATAAATTTGTAGATGTCCAACATGGACCTGAAAATCTGATGGATGGATCACATGAGGCTTGATATATCTCTAAGTGTAGGAAAGCTGAATATCAATTGCAACCCCATAGGGGACATCATAGAACTACGAAAAATCCTCCCCTCTCATGGATAGGCTAGCGATAAATTATATTTCCTCCTTAGTGTGCCTATAACACACCCCAAGACCGACACTGAAAGCTTTCTCTTGGGAAATCCATCATCACATCAGATGCGGCAATAAGACATAGTGTGCCTTCAGGGATGTAACCTCATCATATTACTTGAGGAGGCCTACATTCCTCAAGAGCGCTCAGGTTGCTATAGTAATAGGGAGATGGTATAAATCTATTTCCTTGTCTCTGGCCTACCATGTTCGGACCATATTGTATGGGTCTGCCTACTACTCCTACTCCTATTGCTACTCCCTGTGCTGACATCTCTGCTACATGATTGGAATATAGAATACATCAGCCTCATACATGAAATACAATTTTTTATATTAAATTAAACATGTATTTATAAATATGGAAACATAACTTTCAATTAATAATAAAAAGTTCACTAGTGCGCTCAAAATGAAGTCATGCACTAGTGCCGATGCGATTTAAAGTATAACCACACCGATATAAGTGTGCACATAAGTATGACAAATTGTTGTTGATTCACAAATTTAACTTTTGATAGAAATGCAACATACTTGTTTCCCAATGCGTTTTCATTTACAAAATGCACTGGAACAATGGTGGTGTGTTATGTTTACGCACTGAAATGTGGTGCATCTGTAAATTTATAGGATACACCGCTATCGGTATGAGTCGAACATATTGAGCGCATTGCGCGATGAATTTTTTTTTTTCAAAAAATTTGGCAAAGTTAACCTAATTTTCAATTCTAATATGCTAAAAAATTAAACTAGAAATAATAATAGACATTACCTGGACATTTTGTCTTCGGGGAAGCATTGTAGACACAATGTAGAAATTTTTTTTAGCACGGTTTAAAAATGTGTAGGTTTTAACCCAGTACAAAAATTACCTGCATACGAATTCTAAAATATAGAAAATAAACAATGCGAGAGCATAACACATAAAACAGATATACACAGATATTTTCCCTTGGATCCCAAAATCGGGACTACCAGCTTGATTTTTCATTATGTTCCTTTCAATGTTACAATACATATTTGTAAATTCCGAAGCATCCAATACCATGGACTGAAAACCATTGTGTCTAAAACCATGGGTCGAAAACCATCGCGTCCAAAACCATGTGCGAAAACCATGCACAAAACCATAGGTAGGTCCGCACAACCTAATATAGGGTCCAAATTTTTTTTTCCCTAGGCGTTGCACCGGACCTCGTAGAGGGGGCCTACCCGCCCCCGTCAAACCCCCCTGTGACCCCCCCATTGCGCAATCAGCGCAATGAAGGGGGGCCTCCTCCCCCCCTCTAACCCCTTGGTTAACTATGTTGGCTAGTCGTGGAAAGAATATAACACAACCCAACATTCTCCAACTTGTTGTTTTCTTTCCACAGGGGGCCACATGAGAGCTTAGTCATTTATCCAGCCCTACAATGCCCATTGTGTCTCTACACCAAGAGAACTTCTCAGATCTCACAGATTTTGTCAATGCATCTGCAGTATTCTTCAAAGTGTCCACCTTTACCAGCAACACCTTCTTGTCTTCTATCATATCCCACATAAAGTGATACTAAACATCAATGTGTTTTGTATTTGAATGATAAGCAGGGTTCTTTGCCAAGAAAATTGCACTTTGGCTGTCACAGTCTATCCTTATAGCTCCATGTACTAACCCCATACTTGAACACAATCTCTGCAAACAAATTGCTTCCTTGCTTGCATAAGTGGCTGCCATGTATTCTGCCTGTGTAGTTGATAGTGCCACTACATATTGTTTCTTACTCATCCAACTGACTACACCTCCAAATAGGTTAAACACATACCCACATGTAGATCTTCTTTGATCCAGATCTACAGCCTAGTCTACATCAACAAAGCCACGGATATCCAACACTCTGTCCAATCCTGGTCTTCCTTGGTAGCACAAACCATAAGCACTAGTGCCACGCAAATACCTCAAAACCCACTTCATTGCTATCCAATGCTCCTTTCCTGGTTTTGACATAAACCTGCTCAATACTCCCACTTCATGTGCAATGTCTGGTCTAGTACAGACCATTTCATACATCAGGATACCAACTGCACTTGCATATGGAACACGGGACATGTCCTCTTCCTCGTCTTGTGTCTTGGGACACTATTCAACAGATAACTTTACACCTACATGAATAGGAACCTTCACCGGTTTACTATCCTGCATATTAAACCTCTGCAATATTGTCTCGACATACTTCGTCTGGTTTAACTAGAGCTTCCTCTTTTCCATATCTCTTTTAATTTCGATGCCCAAAATATAGTTTGCAGCACCAAGACCTTTCATGTCGAATTTGGAGGAATTGGGTCTTCAAATCCTGGATAATTTCTCTGTCATTTCTAACCAACAACATATCATCCACATACAAGACCAGATAAATAATACGGTCACCAATTAATTTAAAATACACACAGTGACATGCCTTGCTTTTGGTGAAGCCAAGTCCCCGTATAAATGTATCAAATTTCTGATACCACATCCTTGGTGACTGTTTTAACCCATACAAAGACTTCTTTAACTTGCATACTAGTTCTTTCTTACCCTTCACCGCAAAGCCTTCGGGTTGCTTCATGTAGATCTCCTCTTCGAGACCCCCATGAAGAAATGTTATCTTCACATCTATCTATTCTACCTCAAAATCAAAAGTAGCAGCAATAGATAAAAGTAATCTAATAGAAGCTACCTTGGCAATAGGAGAAAAAATATCACCAAAATGAATTCCCGACACCTGGGAATAACTTTTTGCTACCAACCGAGCTTTGTATTTCTCCACCTTTCCTTCTGCATTTGTCTTCTTCTTGAACACCCATTTGCTGCCAATGGATTTCCTTCCAGTCGGCAACTCCACTAGATCCCAAGCCTCATTTTTGTGCAAAGATGCCATTTCATCAACCATGGCCTCTTTCCAAAGTTTTCCATCCTTTGAATCTACTTCTTTCTTCACAGTTCTGGGATCATCATCAGTAATAGATAAAGAAAAATTTGAACAGAAAGCAGATGGACTATACCTTTCTGGCTGCCTTCTTTCTCGAACTGATCTTCTCACCCCCGGAGTTTGTGGTTCTTCATCTTTTGATTCCTCTTTTGTTGTAAAGTCTGATTCTTCCTCCTTCAGCTCAAACTCTATCTTCTCAGGTTCCTTTGGTTGGAATTCATGTTTAATAACATCTTTCACCTCTCTGAACACCACATCTTGGCTATACACAACCTTCCTTGTTACTGGGTTCCAAAGATTATAACCCTTTAAACCATCCTTATACCCAATAAAGATGCACTTTTCAGATTTATTATCCATCTTGGTTCTTTTCTCATTTGGAACATGTACATATGCATCACATCCAAATACCCTCAGATGTGAAAGAGAGGGTTTCTTACCAGTCCATATCTCTTTTGGAGTCTTATCCTCCAATGCTAATGAAGGTGATCTATTGACCAGGTAACATGTTGTCTGCACTGCCTCTGCCCAGAATTCTTGTCCTAACCCGACACCACTGAGGATGCTTCTTGCCCTTCCCACCAACGTATTGTTAATTCTTTCTGCAAATCCATTTTGCTCAGGTGTGTATGGAGTAGTCTTCTGCCATGCTATACCACACTTCTTACAAAATTCTTCAAATTCCTTGCTACAAAACTCTCCACTATTATCTGACCTCAGCACCTTTTCTCTGTCTGGTTTTCCACCAGAGCCTTAAATTCTTTAAACTTGTCAAAGACTTTCGATTTCTTCTTAAGGAAATATATCCATGTATTCCTTGAGAAGTAATCTATAAATGATACATAGTACACAGACTTACCCAGTGATGGAACTATAAATGATACATAGTACACAGACTTACCCAGTGATGGATTCTTCACAGGTCCAAACACATCACTATGCACAAGCTCTAATGTCTGTTTCGCCCTCTTACCACCATAGGGGAAACTCACCCGATTCTGCTTCCCATATACATAATTTTCACAGAAATCAAAATCCAGAGAGCTATTACTCATACCTTCTACCATACCTTTACCATGAAGTATTCGAAGGCCTTTCTCTCCAATATGTCTAAGCCTTTGATGCCACAACATGGTCTTCTCTCCAGAGACCACTAGATTTTCTACTCCACTTTCAGGAACCACAGAACTATTGCACCCATCAACAATAGTGCTACCTTGTAGCTTGTACAAAGTTCCAATCCGAACTCCCTGAATCAATACCAGTGCTCCCTGAAACATCTTGCAGGTATCCTTCTCGAACACTGTTCTTACACCTGCATCATCCAGCTTGCTTACGGAAATTACATTTC
The DNA here is from genome assembly GCA_031772625.1 of Pinus tabuliformis. Taxonomy (NCBI): domain Eukaryota; kingdom Viridiplantae; phylum Streptophyta; class Pinopsida; order Pinales; family Pinaceae; genus Pinus; species Pinus tabuliformis. The sequence goes on along the minus strand of CM062806.1, from coordinate 891,286,914 downwards.
TGGCCAATGCAGGAATATGCAGAACACCCAGAAGTGTTCTAACCCTTCCACCTTGCAACTTCAACTTTACTTTTCCACAACCAATGATTCTAGCCTTCTTGTCATCCCCCAAGAAGACATCACCACCATCATATTTCTCATACTCGTAGAACCACTCTCTATGGGGAGTGAAGTGAAAGGATGCACCTGAGTCAATCAACCATGCCTCATGATCTACACGTGTACTTGAAGAAGCCAAGTACACATCCCCACCTTCATCTGAGGTGGTTTTCGCCTCTGTAGAAGGAGCATCATCAGATCCCTTTCCTTTGTCAGGAGCTTTATATTTACAGTCTTTTTTGTAGTGCCCTTCCTTTCCGCATTTCTAGCACACCACCTTTACAGGTTTTCTTGGAGATTTAGATCTCCCTCTAGATTTAGATCTCCCACTCGATGACTTATTTTTGTTTCTGTTCTGGGACCGTCCTCATACAGACAAGGCATCACCATTCTGGCTCTCCATATTTTCCGTCTCATCTCCTCCGTCGGCAAGGATGAGACTATTTCATCAAACTGCAAGGCAGTTGCATTGCTACCTATTGCAATAACGAGACTATCCCACAAATCTAGTAGAGAACACAAAAAACTGATGCACTTATCTTCATCTGAAATTTTAATATCAACAGATAATAACTGACTTACCACAATATTAAATGTGTTCAGATGCTCTGTCACCAAGTCTCCATCTTTCATCCTTAGGTTATACAGCTTTTTCCATAGGAACAGTTTATTCACCAGAGGCTTAGATTGGTACAAAGTCCCTAACTTGTCCCACAAAGCCTTAGCCATAGCTTCCCCTGATACATTCATCAATACTGAATGTGAGACACATAATCGTATTGTGCTCCTTGCCTTCCGATCCAACTTCTTCCATTCTTCATCGGACACTCCCGGTGGTTTAGTACCCAGATCTACCACGATCCATTGATCTTTATCCACCAATAAATCCTTCATCTTGAGTTTCCACAACTTAAAAATATGACCATTAAATTTCTCGATCTCTATCTTTCCACTACTCGCCATCTTCTTTCACCACCAGAATCGATCCCGCAGATCTCCCACTGAATAGGGTCTACCACAGGCCTGAGCAAAACACCTCAGCAACAAAGGCGTCCCCTTGAAGCCAAAACAACTCTGATACCAAATGTAGGTTTTAACCCCATACAGAAATTACCTGCATATGAATTCTAAAACACAGAAAATAAACAATGCGAGAGAATAACACATAAAACACATATACACAGAGATTTTCCCCTGGATCCCAAAACCGGGACTACTAGCTTGATTTTTCATTATGTTCCTTTCAATGTTACAATACATATTTATACATGCCGAAGCATCCAATACCATGGACCGAAAACCATCGCATCCAAAACCATGGACCGAAAACCATCGCGTCCAAAACCATGTGCGAAAACCATGCACAAAACCATAGGTAGGTCTGCCCAACCTAATATAGGGTCCAAAAAAAATTTCCTGGGGTGCTGCCTTGGACCCCGTAGAGGGGGGCTACCCGGCCCCCTCAAACCCCCTAGATAGGGGGGGGCTGCCGCCCCCTGTGACCCCCCATTATGCAATCGGCACAACGAAGGGGGGCTTTGCTCCCCGTCTAACCCCTCGGTTAACTATGTCAGCTAGTCATGGAAAGAATATAACACAACCCAACACATAGTACGAAAGGATGGTGAGCAAGAGAAGCATCAACATTGAGGCACTTGCATGTGGAAAGAGTGGCACTGGTGCTTCAGAGCTCTCCCACACTATGGATGGTAAAAATGAAAAATATGGCCATGAGTTTTTTTTTATTAAACCCTCATCTGGTGCGTTTTTATAAAAGCACCGGTGCAGGATATATTCAGAAGTGCCACGTTTTTTTAATATATTGTTGGGTGTGGAGCCTGATTATCTTCTATATTCAAAGGTATCGCCACATGCCACCCGTAAAATATTCGTTGCAGGGGGATCCAGGGGGGGTCCAGGGGGTTTCGGGGGCAGTGCCCCCGAAGCTAAAAACAGCTGTAAAATTTCCTTGTAAAAGTATAGTAATTTCTAGTCAATCTGGGCCGTTCATTAGGCGGATGATCTGACGGTAGAACTTATGTTTAGTTTAGGGTTTTTTGCCCTAGAAGGCAACCCCTCTCTTTGTATGAGGGTATTGTATTTGAGGCTGCGTGATAGATGTGTATTCTGTGAGCAAGAAACAGAGAGGTGAGACTGTGAGAGAAAACAGAGGATATTACAGCGGATTTGCTATAGGTTGTGTCTCTTCATTTTGCTGGACAATAGAAAGGAAGGACTGGCTGTTCGGGGTGGACGTAGCCCAAACTGGGTGAACCACGTATATCTGTGTCTCTCTTGTTTTGTGTGTTTTCTATGTTTATATTTCTGCAATATTTTATGTGTTCCATTGCTCCGTAATATATAATTTTCTAACAACTGGTATCAGAGCCACAGAAATATCAAAGCCAACTGGTGGTGCCCATTTATCACGGTGCTTTTTTCGAGATGCCTCAGGGATTTTCTATACAGGTATCGCACCAATGCTTTGTTTTTACTATAGCACCACCCTTTTCTAGAAATAAAAAACTACCTAGTGGTGCACTTTAGAAGATGTCCGAGGGAATTTTGATAAGTTTACTGCATCATAGTGTCATTGGAAAATAACATCGCATTTTTTTGAAATTTAAAACTACAACGATGCTCCTTAGTGGTATGCATCTAGACGTTAGACTATATGAAGGACACTGGTGCTATTGATGATTCAAGCATCGTGTGTTGTGGTATTTAGCGCACTTCATTTTTTTTTATTTTATAAAAATAAATTTTCTCGATGCACCATGTTATATGCAACACCAATGCTTGTATTGATAGTAAAGCACCAGTGCGTATGTAGATTTTAGATGCACCATCTAGAAAACATCTGCTAAAATTCCACTTGCGCACCTCCACTAGTGACCTCCGCTAGAAATGGATTTTTGGGCTATTTTTATAGGGGCTTCCTCAAAAATCTCCTTTAAAATGTCTTTTCAATATAGTGGGTACTTCGAACATATTTGGCATGGATTAAGCAAATTCTAGCTAGTGAATCCAAGGGAGCCACTTTGTGTGAGCAATTACTAGTGTACAAGGCAAGGAACCAATTACCATTTGTACTCCATTCATAAACACACGTCATACATTAGAACCCTATCTCAGTGCCACTTGTAACTTTTTCTTGGAACTTAAAAGCATGCATCATGTATGGGATGGATTAATAATCAATTTAGGGATGGATTTTGATGGGAAAATTATCTATTGCAAGGTGATTTTCCCATGAAATACAATTAAAAAGTTTGCAAAAATGTCAAAATCCTTTGTTGAAATTGTAAAGACTAGTCGATAAGTGTGAAAACCGTCAAATTTGACATGTGGGTCTATTTTGAAATTCCAACCCTAAATCCACCTCATTGATTTCTATTATGTAATAAAAGAACTCTGACATCATGAAAACATGTGGAGAAACGTGCCACCCTTGTGTAGATGCTAGTGAAGAGTATAGACATTTTCACAAAAAGATCCTAAAAGAACTCTATGACATAGGATGACATCTCAGAATCAAAGATCCCAGTATTCACGATCCATATTATTATTTAATCTCTATAATATATATAAAATAAAACAATTTTAATATTACACCAAAAATACGCATATATTTTGGAATATGGCTTCTAAAAATTTTAATTTAATTATAAATAATTAATAGGTGTATTATAGGGATTTAACCCACAAAATATTTTTTAGTAGTAATTAAGGATAGAGGGTAGAGATTTATTTGTAAGGTAGTCATGTCCCTTTTTTCTTCTCAATTTATTTAAAAAAATGTCATGTCCAGATTCAATTTCTAGTAGGTTTTCATTTGTGGCATTGAATTCTTAGTGCTAGTGCATTGTTCATGAAACCATTTAATATGTTCTCTCGGGTAAAATCACACAACTTAGGAAACAAATTGTTCACCAAACCAATTTATGTCATTGAACTCTCAGTGCTTATGCATGGGTCATGAAACCATTTAATATGGTCTAACCGAGAGACTTAAACTCTTTTACAATAGGTTTCTTTATGGCATTGAACTCTTAGTGCTTATGCACGGGTCAAGAAAGCATTTAATACATTTTCTATGAAGAGACTTGAACCCGGTAAAAAAATTGTTCACCAAACCACTCGAGCTAATGTCCTTTTACTTTTAAAAGGAGCACATGGAGGAGCGCTATTCACTTATGTGTGCATGGGTCCAGAAGCCATTTAATATAGTCTCTTTGGATGCAACCACATGTTTGAAAAAGTTTTTATTTATGGAATTGAACTCTTTTCCAATAGGTTTATTTATGGCATTGAGCTCTTAGTGGTTGTGCACGGGTCACCAAACTATTTCATCTGATCTCTCTAGATGCAACCACATGTTCGTCCAATACCTCAAAGTGACCCCATGGATTCCCTCTGGGAATTGAACCTTGCCCAATGGTTAATAACTCCTAGCTTTCCACAATTAGATCCAACCCCTTTTAGGTAATTCTTTTAGTAAATAATAATAATAATAATTTTATTTATTTATTTATTTTTTCCTGGCTCTCCAACCTAGTATTGAAGATATGTTGTAATGTCATGTCTTATTATGTTATGTAAACATTTTGAGTCGGTTAAATTACATAAAATGAAAAAATAAAGAAAAGTAAAATAAAATTAATAATTATAATTATAATTATAGTTAATTATATTTAATAATTAAATGAGACTAGACCCATCTCAACTTTGGATCTACAAAGGGTCCAGAGAGATCAAATCTTTTGAAATGCAAAAACTCTTTTACAGTGAAAAGAGATTTTATCTCTTTAAACCCTTGGATCCAAAATTAAGATATATCTAAATTAATTTTAATCTTAATAATATAAAATATATTATAAGATAAAAATATTAATACCTACCATAGATTAATGCCTATTGATATTTAACAATTATTTAATTTATATAATAATATTAATATAAATATATAAAAATACAATTTATTATTATTATTTTATTTATTTAAATATATATTTTTCTTTTTACAATAAGATTGTTTATAAAATTAAATTTTATGGTTAAATTTGAAGAAAGTAAATTTGGAAAGTGATCCACAATTTTCATTCCATTGAAACAAATATTTAGAATCACGAAAAGTTGACTCCAATAAAATATTTTGGTGGAGTCAACATCTTTCACCGTTAATGATTTAAGACATTCACTCCAATACCATGAACATGGTACATAATTTTCCAATTTTGAAAAAAATTCTACTCTAATATAATAATTTTCCAATTTTGAAAAATAACTCTACTCTAATATAATAAAATAATGAACATTGTAAATCATTTTCCAATTTTACCTTTTTCCTATTGTAATTGTTATCCTATTTTATTCGATCAAAATGTTTAGTCACCTTTTCTACGGCTTCCTTTTAACTTGATCGATTACTAAGATGGTCAAACCTTCTTCGTTATAGCTTAATTAATTTGGTACGATAATCAAACGAATAGATGTCATTGGGAAAGCGTTCAACAAATGATGTCCGGGAAAAAATGTCAAACCTCCCCATGATAAACGATATTTTTATTTATTTTTCTCACTTATTTTTCTCACTAAGCCCCTGATCTTCTAAGGAATTGGGCTCCTCCTATTGTCCTTATATATTTAAATAATTCTGAGCATTTAGAAGTACAGACAATCTTTCTTAATAATATTTTTTATTATCGATAAACATTATTTATTCAGTGTTGTTTTTGTATATTCAAGTAACTGACTGTCATCATGTAAATATATCATATTAAAAAAATAATAAAGTAAACCATCAAACTTAACCATCTAAAATTATTAATTTATAAATCTTTTAAATCATATAATTATCCCACTTTAAATATTTTAATTTAATATTTAATTAATTCTTTTCTATTTTACAAATTTTTAATTAATTATTAATTATTAATTTGAATTTTAAATAATTATTAATTCATTATTTTAAGGGGAAAAAAAATTCATCCTGTACAATGGATGCTTAGGCTTAACAAGATAACCAAGAAATGAGATGATTAGACTTAACAGATAACCAAGAAATAGGGAAGGTTCTCGATATGAAATGACTATAGTTTTAGTTGACCAAATTTTGAATGATGAAAGTAAGTGTTTAAGAAGGAGGAAAAAAAAGAGAAGAGATTATTATTACACTTAATTTCATATTGTAAGTTTTTTTAAAATTTTGTTTTTAGTTGGGTGTTGTGAGATGTAGCCTTGGAATGCTTTAGCATATGCAAAATGTAAAATGTAATTTTTGTTCTTTCTTTAAGGACAAATAAAATTATAGGTTTCTTTTTTGGAAAAGGAGGGGAAAAACCAAAGATCAAAATTGAAGGAAATGGTTACATTTCAATTTAAAAGGTTAATTTTATTTTAACTTTTCAATATTGGCAAGTTAAAATAAGTTATTCTTTTCTTGTGAGTCAAGTTAAAATTTGGTATATATCTCACCAGTGAAATTTTTATCGTGTTAAGTTGTGCAAAACTTTAAAAAAGATATCTAAAAACCAAAACTTTAAGTACACAAGAAAAAATATACATAGATAGTATTGGTTTACAAATATTACAATGTAAAAATGATATGGATGAAATTTAATATGACCATTTACTTACACTCTATATATGAATCTTAGGGGGGATTAAACTCAACCATTTACTTATAATTGATATAAGAATCATATGCAGAAAATAACGTGGACACCATTCTTTAAATCCAATGAATATGTTTTTCTTTTTTAGAGAGTAACTAGTCCAATTATTAAAATAATTACAATGATTTTTATAAAAGAAATCAAAAAAACAATATCATTTTATGAATATCATTGAAATCTCTAATAAAAGGAAATAACAATAATTATTTAAAATCTCCAATAAAACAATTCTCTCTCACACACACATATATATAGAACTACAAAGAATTTTTTTTTTCCAATAAACTTAAAGCCCTAATGATTAGTGCATATGTGCATTATGATGTATGACACCACTATAAAAGAACACATAAAAGATATTTTTTGTTAAGAAAAATTAATGAGTGCATACTGTATCTAGCATTGAATTTCTAGTAGTAAGAGATCATACTTGCACTAAATCAATTTTGATCTTTAGTGTTTATTTTCTTGTCTTCATATTAACTAGGCATAAAGAGGACATTAAAGTAATATTCATAAATGCAAGCAAGCAAAGAAAGTAATAAATACAAACAGGTGGAATAGAAAGCTAGAAGATTTGCAAGTGGATCCATAAAAGATTGGTAAGTACCATTTGTAAATCCAAACCTTACAAGGGTGAGGAGCTCATATGAATTGGAACTGTATCTCTTTTGTGACTAACAAAATGATTCACCAAAATCAAAACTTTTGATCTCTTGCCCACTACTAAAATATAATTTCAATAAATACATAAGACGTGAATGCATGAGCTTCATAACAGTAAGATTATGTTTTCATATAAAAATGATAACAAACCATGGTTAATATATTTTGTTTTTTAAAGGATAATAAAAAAACATAAAACTTAAAAAATAATGACAAAAAGAACATATTATGAAAAGTCTAGAGAAATAATTTCCGGCTTCAAATTTGAAATGTAATTTTTTTTTTTTATATGGGAAATAATTTTAGATCAGAAAATAATTATTTTTTTATTTATTTTGTTTTTTCAATTAAATGTGAATATATAAATAAATTTGTGCCCCGCACTAAATAGCTTTGAGGGGCTCTGACTAATTCAAATTTGAACCCTTCACTAACATTTAAGAGCCATCGCTGAGATCGGTTATTACAAACAATAATCACAAGATTTCATAGATACTACAAGTCAAGTCGCTGAACCGGCCATGTTCTTCCACAGTCCAAACTGTCGTCGCGACTCGCCTCCCTATCCGGGCACCTCTGTTATGGAGATCCGATCGAGAGTCGCAGTCGCAGAAAAATAGAGAGTAGTTTCGCCGTTACCATGGTTAAGCGACTCGTGCGTGAGAGGAAAAGGCCTATCGGGTATGTCCGGAATCTCAATCTCCCCTTCCAACATCTTCAAAGCTTCTACCATCGTCGGTCTGAAAGCCACCATAACATGGGCGCACAGAATACCCACTGTAACAAATTTCACCATGCTTCGCTCTACCCCACTGTGACGGATTCTTTCATCTACCACTTCCAGAGCTTTGCCCGCTTTCAAAAGGCTCCATGCCCAATCCGTAATAAGGTAATCGGAGGTTGATTCCAGCGTGGTATCAAGAGCCTTTCTGCCGCTCATGATCTCCAACAACAGAGCTCCGAAACTATAGACATCGCTCTTTTCTGTAAGTTGGCCGTAGAGAGCGTATTCAGGGGCCAAGTAGCCGTGCGTCCCTGCTACCCTCGTGGTCAAGTGGGATTCTCCGTCTTTACTCATAATCCTTGCCAGGCCGAAGTCGGACACAAGGGCATTCATCTCGTCGTCCAGCAGAATGTTAGTGGGTTTGATATCTCTGTGATAAATGGCGATAAGCCAGGCCCTTGGCGATACCCAGGACGATGTTTTTCCGCTGCTGCCAGCTCAAAAAAGCCGAGACGATGTGATCGTTAAGGCTGCCATTGGGCATGTAATCGTAAATCAAGAACCGCTGGTGGCCCCCCATGTCGTCGCTGGCAACACAGCATCCTCTCAAAACCACGAGATTCCGGTGCCTGATGTCATTAATAATTTTCACTTCGTTTAAGAAATCTGCATCTCCTTCGGCAGAGCAGTTCTTGATTCTCTTCACGGCGATCCTCTGTCCATCGGCAAGCGTTCCGTTGTACACCGTCCCGAATCCCCCTTGACCGATGCGATTGGCCTCGCTGAAATTTTGGGTCGCGGCTTTGATCTCCTGGATGCTGAACCACACTGCGCCCGTGTTGCGTCTGACCCTGACGGTTGTTCTTAAAAGGTCTCTGTTCCGCCTTATAAACTGCCGGTGCGCAGCGCCACGGTTCCTCCTCTCCCGAAGTAGATAAACAATCACAAACGCCGAAACGGAAACGACAATAATCGCAGCTGCCGTACAAGTGGAGATCAAAATAAGACGGCTGCGCTTTTCCTTGGGTTTGGGCGCAGATAAGGGCAAGGCGTATGCACAGAAAGCGGTCTTCGCGCTCTTCGGCCCGAATTCGTTCACAACGCCGGCGGCATACAGGACCGCGAAGTAGTAGCAATTAAGACTGGTTCTCTCCGTTGCGTTTTTATTCATCCCCAACAATCTGGTGATAACTTGCTGACCGCCATCGTTGCATAAATTGCAAGCAGCTAAGTTTGAGAGATCTCCTTTGCAAGAGGAATCGATTTCAGTTGTGCCGAGCAAGTCAATCCAGTTCTGTTTCGTTTGTATGCCGTTGCACAGACTGGGACTCGATACAAACATGGATGTGTCGTTCAGGCAGCGGGCCACCAAGTTCTGGGGAAGATCGGCGGTATCCATGGAAGAAAGCTGTTGTTGGAAGTCATTTAGGCAAGCAGTGGCGGAGGCATAGTCGCGAAACTCGAACATGGAGGAGTCTTTGAGGTGTTGCGCTAGGCCTGCGGCGAACAGGCTCAACAATGTCTGGCAACAGTTCCTCCCATGATCTGATCCTGATTGCCTGCAAGAAGAGGTGTCCCACGGAAGTTGATGGACGTAGTGAAAATCCGTTGGACATAAGGCAGCGTATGCGCTAGCGATCGTGAACAATTGTAGCAGCAGCGCCCTGCTAATCTTCATATTTTTCACTCTTCCTCTGCGAGAAGAATGGCAGGCAGAAAAAAAATGCAGATCAGGTGGCTGTTCGGGACTCTCTGCTTTACTGTTATTGCTATAACGATTGACTTGAAAAATCTCGTGCGCTGGATTTGTGGAAGTCAAGTTAGAGAAGGTGGCTGGCTCCAGACATCTGCAAGTCAGAGCAGAGAAGTTGGATGGGTCCAGATTCTGGAAGTCAGAGCAGAGAAGGTGATGGCAAGAGCTAACGGTATGCTAACGGGCATACCATTCGGCATTAAATGCCCGGCTACATGCACCCCTGATCGCTGTTTAACACACGCGCTTATTTTTTATTTATCTATCACCGCTCGCGTGTGTTAAACAGCTATTGGGGGCGCATGTAGCCGGTCATTTAATGTCCAATGGTATGCCCATTAGCTCTTGCCGAAGGTGACTAGGTCCTGTCAAAATTCAATGGAGTCAGTTTTCTTAGTTATGGACGTGATGTTTTGTTGCACGACTTTCTTCAATTCACGTAGACCGAATTATTCAAATATGGGTTGAATTATTCCAAATATGGGTTGAATGATTTTAAAAATTTTGCTGAAATTTATTGAAATCGTAAGTTTGATGGTAATTCTTGCACAATCAAAGTGCCCTAGAGATTTTTCAAGGTGCCGAATCTATATATACAATAAAAAAAACCAGTGTAAATAACACAAATCAAAATTTCACCTCAAATTTTTCGCCCAAATTAAAATACCCAAAATTCAAAAAAATACAAAATATTATATGTTGGAGAGTTTTTTATGATTTGATAAAATCAATTTTCAGTTAAATTATAAATTTTATTTTAATAGTTTCAAAAATCATCATTCAAATCTATTCAAACTTATAGTTTATAATTCTAACCAATATTTATAAAATTCTAAACACATTCATAAAAAAATATAATAAAAAATATTCTATATATAACGAAATTTACATTATATTTGGTTAATCTTTATTACCACTTTTTATCTGGGTTGTCCCAAATTAATCTTGACACAGCGAATTTTTTATATTGGGTACCCGAACCATTAATATTCTATAAAACATGTTTTCAATTGAATATATAAATTTAACATTTTCAAGAACTTTAAAAAATTCAAATTTTGAAATTGTAAGTTTGAATTATTTAAATGAGAAATTATAAATTATTCAAATTTATATTTCTACATAATTTTATAAAATTCTAAAAAGAATATGCTAAAAACTATTCCATAGTTTGTGAGAATTTTTTTGGCGAAAATCATATGGAATACCATTTGTTGACGAGTTTCGAACCAACTAGTGTGATTCATCGTCAGGACAAGAAACAGATCCATCTTGGCATGTTAAATAGTCTGAGCAGAGCCTCCAACGACTAACTTGACCAATGGCTAGTTTGACTCTAGGACCGGGGTCAAAATTATTTTATTAATATAATTAGTAATACCTAGGACCAATATCTTAAGAATATAAAAAATATAAAAATTATTTTTAATGGGTATTCAGTTCAAAAAATATTATAAAAATTATGAGTTAATTAGTATTTAAAAGGAAATTTAGTTAAATAAAGGACCTTATAATACATGAATAAATTAAATGCTTAAATACAAATATATAAAGTAATATATAAAATAATTTTATTTAAAAGTATTATTAAAAATTATAAGCTAATTAATAATTAAATGGAAAATTAGTTACATAAGGGACCTTATAATATCTGAATAAAATAAAGTAATATCAAAAGGATGTTAGGTTAGTTAGAAAATTATTTAAAAAGTATAAGTTGATTAGAATTTAAAAGGAAATTAGTTATATAAAGGACCTTATAATATAAGAATAAATTACATGCATAAATATAATTATTATTTTTTTTTTTTTTTTTTTTTTTTTTTCAGCTGGTTCACGGGCCTTGGTCAGTTGATCCACTACTCCAGGTTCGATAAATCTGGGTGGACCCCACCCGGGTGGGGTCCACCCCTCGGTCACCACAGACCTAACCCCAAGAGCTTTCGGGTTTCGACCCTGTGACCTCCCATTGGAGAGGCCCCGACTTGACGGATTGAGCTAACCCTTAGGGCTTCATGCATAAATATAAATATATGAAGTAATATAAAATATATATAAAAAATATAATTGAAATGGGTGTTTATTTAGAAGTATTATTAAAATTATAAGCTAATTAGTATTCAAATGGAAAATAGTCACAAAGGACCTTATAATACCTGAAGTAATAAGTTGTTAGAATAAATATAAGAAATGAGAAAATTAACACTCTATAATAATAATAATAATAAGATATATATATATATATATATATATATATATATATATATAAAATAAAAATAACCTAAAGAGGGGGCGGAAAAATGACTAGGAAGAGAGTGCTGGGACCCAACACCTACTGATTTTCCAGCCATCCTCCCTATTGAGATTGCTTGGCCTCTTTTCAATCTCAAGCGCTTCCCTAAATTTTCGATGATGGAAATGCGAAACCTTAGCAATAACACTAGCCTCCTCAATACAAACATGATGATTGGTTTTCTCAGCATGTTCAGCTAAAGCGGAAGACTTAGCTCTCCTATGCTTAAGGTCCGCTGCGTGCTCGCTAATCCTTTGATTAATGGAGCGACCAGTCTCCCCAATATAGGGGGTCCCACAGGAACAAGGGATCATATAAACACCTTTCATATCCTTAGGGTCGATAGGATCCTTCACCGATCTGAGGGACATACGAATGGTGTTCAGGGGCCTAAAGGTCACAGGGATACTATGCTTCCTGAGAATCCTTCCAATTCTATCAGTGGTCCCCTGAACATACGGAAGATGGACACCTGGAATTCGTTCCTTTGGTTCCCTTTTAGTCAGAGAATTCTTGGAAGCTTTAAGGAAAGCCCTCTGACCCATGTATCTACTATAACCATTCTCAACAAAGACATCAAGAAGATGGGATATATATATATATATATATATATCTTTTATTATTATTATTATTATTATAGAGTGTTAATTTTCTCATTTCTTATATTTATTCTAACAATTTATTACTTAAGGTATTATAAGGTCCTTTGTGACTATTTTCCATTTGAATACTAATTAGCTTATAATTTTAATAATACTTCTAAATAAACACCCATTTCAATTATATTTTTTATATATATTTTATATTACTTCATATATTTATATTTATGCATGTAATTTATTCTTATATTATAAGGTCCGTTATATAACTAATTTCCTTTAAAATTCTAATCAACTTATACTTTTTAAATAATTTTCTAACTAACCTAACATCCTTTTGATATTACTTTATTTTATTCGGATATTATAAGGTCCCTTAAATAAAATTATTTTATATATTACTTTATATATTTGTATTTAGGCATTTAATTTATTCATATATTATAAGGTCCTTTATTTAACTAAATTTCCTTTTAAATACTAATTAACTTATAATTTTTATAATATTTTTTGAACTGAATACCCATTAAAAATAATTTATATATTTTTAAGATATTGGTCCTAGGTATTACTAATTATATTAATAAAATAATTTTGACCCCGGTCCTAGAGTCAAACTAGCCGTTGGTCAAGTTAGCCGTTGGAGGCTCTGCTCAGACTATTTAACATGCCAAGCTGGATCTGTTTCTTCAACTTGTCCTGACGATGAACCACACTAGTTGGTTCGAAACGCGTCGACAAATGGTATTCCATGTGATTTTCGCCAAAAAATCTCTCACAAACTTGATATGGATCACAAAAGCTTGAACTCTTTAACTATTCCATAGGTAAAAAGCTCGCATTATATTTTGTTAATCTTTATCACCTTTTGCAGTGTATTTTTTATAGCCATAGTTAAAAAATTATGTTTTTTTGTCTTGAAAGATATGAAAATTCTGGTCATATTTTGAAAAAATTGAGAGGGATTTTTGTAAATCCAAGTAAACGCTGGTAAAATTCTTAATTTTAGGTGCCCTAACAAAATTTTGATGGTGTTGAATCTATTTCCATCATCAAAAACATGATTCAAACACTGCATCTACAAGATTTTTTGAATTTTTTTTGCCTAGATTCCAACCACTTTTAGCCGTCCAGACAATTCCTCCACCTCTGTAAACGATTCATTTTTTATATTAATTACCCACACAATTGATATCCTGTAAAAGTAATTATTTATTTATAATAATACGAATTTTATTGAAATTATAATATTATATTATTGTTTAAATTAATTTTTATGTAAAAATAAATTTTAAAAATAATTAAATATTTTGACTATATAAATTATAATATAATATTATTGTTTATATTAAATTTTTAATATATAAATAAAATTAAAATTTTATTAAATATTTTAATTATATAAATTTAACAACTTAAAATTATAATTTTCCATATTTTCAACCACTATTTAAATAAAATGAAAATTATTGTTTAAATTAATTTTTATATAAAAATAAAATTTAAAAATAATTAAATATTTTGATTATATAAATTATAATATTATATTATTGTTTATATTAAAATTTTAATATATAAATAAAATTAAAATTTTATTAAATATTTTAATTATATAAATTTAACAACTTAAAATTATAATTTTCCATATTTTCAACCACTATTTAAAAAAAATAAAAATAAAAAGTAGAAACTAAAATTGCTCATTGTTAAGCACGGTCCAATTATCTTCTATCTCATCAATTCTGAAATGGGGAATATGTATGTATAGGTGGTGCTTGTGGATTCCACCAGATTTGAACAAGTATCCCAACAAGCGGACGACCTACGTTAATGGTCACTTAATTTATAGGTGTGAACAATTATGGATGCCAACGGTCATGAATCAAATATTTATGATTCAACATTTAATATTTGACTTTAATCTAACTTTTTACATTTAGATTACTATTCAATTCGTTTTCTATTTATTTATTTGTGAAATGAAAATGGTAGGGCTAGATTAGACCAGATTTTGATTTCAATAATATTAATATTAGCATAATTATATTGATAAATGTGGTTGATATATGTCAATAGATTTATGTCAATTCACAACTATATTAATAAATGAGGTTGAAAAATGCTCATAAATATTAATGGTATAAATCTAATATTAATATTCATATTAATAAATATATACTAATAAAAATAATAACAATATTAAGCAAAGTCTTTCAGTGGATGTGGTTGATATATGTTAATAGACTTATGTCAATTCACAACTATATTAATAAATGAGGTTGAAAAATGCTCATAAATATTAATGGTATAAATCTAATATTAATATTCATATTAATAAATATATACTAATAAAAATAATAACAATATTAAGCAAAGTCTTTCAATAGAAATCACATGAGAGAAATTTTGGCTAAAGCGTTTCGAATCAACAAATATGGTTCATCATGAAGACGCAGACCATGGCAAAGGCTTAAATAGAGACCAATGTAGAAACATAATTTCAAGTAACCACTATATTTGAACAATAATATTTAAATTATAATATTAATTTATTAATATATTAAAAACAAATATTATTAAGTAACAACTATATTAAATAATGATATTAATTTATTAATTTATTAAGAAATATTAATAAATAAAAGGTATATTAAACGGCTAAATTTTTAAAAATAATATTCAAATTAATTTATTAAAACCAAATATTATTAGTTTTTGAAAAACAATATTTAAATAATGATATTAGTTTATTAAAAAATATTAATAAAACTTTACTTAATTTTTTATGGATCTCATAATATACAGAAAAACAATATTACAAAAATAACTATTATAATAAACAAAACTTATTAATTTGTATTAAAAATTGTTAATCATATTAAATATTGTTAACTCTTTTCATGGATTAACTATTATTATAATCATATTAAAATAATTATGGTTACTATTAATTATTATTATTATTATTATTATTATTATTAATTAATATTACTACAATTATTACTGAACATTATTATTTCAATTTAATGATGATGATGATGATGGTTAATGTCCACTGAGACCAAACTTTAGTCTATCAGACCGTAAGAAACAAATTATTTAGTTTGATTTAAGGTTTTATTCCTATGCTCAAAAAGCTTGGAGAGAAGCCTCTCGAGCTCACTATAATTTTGACATCGTAAAAGGCTAGGAAGGTCAATATTGCGACAAACATTATGAAACTGAGATCTAATATGGTTGTACACGGGGCACTCTAAGTGGAAGTGGTTTTCATCCTCTATGTTCCTATTCTCACAGAGATGGCAGATCCTTTCCATCCATGGTGTTTTAGGAACTGCCAACGACCTGTTTCACTATGGGGCTCATGAGAATTCGTTCTAATCTTCGCTATACTAATTTTCTTCTATGAGCTAGTTAAAATAGAGAGATACTTTTGATCTTCTAGGGTGGGGTTGATGACCTTCTTATAATAACTTAATTTTCTTTTAGCCGCTAAATCTTTCTCACACCACATTTTTTCTTTGAACTTAGAAGTGACAATATTTTTAATGTCATTAATGTTTTGCAATGCATCATTCTCGTTGATCTCCCAATAGTTTAACCAGGCCCTCGTGTCTTTATACCACCCCCGTTTGAGCCTTAGGTGGTTTTGGCTGGAATTTAAAGCTAGCTTAGGAAGTCTATGATCTCCTATGTTATTGAGTTTGTGCTTGTACAACAGAAGCCTAATCATAGCTAGGCTCTTGATAGGGGAAATACCTACTTCTATAAGGAGAATAGGATAGGGTGTATTACTTTTAATTTTCAAATTATACGTTATAAAATGCTTCTAGATTTGCTCAATCTTTCTCTAGGATTCTCTAGAGATGCTGCAACCCCAAACCTCACATCCATATAAGATAACAGGAGTGAATAAAGTTTCAAAGAGGAACTTCTTTTTATCCCAAATTACGAGGTTTGCCGTTTTACAATTATTTTCAAGACCAAAATAAGCTTTCCACCCCCCATTAATCCTTTTCTCAATGCTATAGTTCCAGTTGAGCTTGTGATGAATATCAATTCCTAGGTAGTTGTAAGAATACACTTCCTCCAAGTTATTATTATCATACATAAAATTAGCGTAAGTGTCCTTCTTGGATTTGATAATTATAACTTTTGTTTTGTCAGTGTTAACAGTCATACCCATGGTAGAGCAGAAATCCTTAAGAAGCTTGAGTTGCTTATCAAGATCAGATGGGCACCTTGCGAGAAGAACAATATCGTCAAGATAGAGAAGAAGGATGACGAATATCCCAGCTAAGATCGTGCTAGCACATCCTGCTTCCTCTAAATAACCTTCGAGCTTGTCGACGTAAATGCCAAATAGGGTAGGGGAGAGGGGGCAACCTTGTTTAACTTCGATATTACACTTAATATCTTTCGACCACCCCTCATTGCTCTTTAGCTTGGCAATTACATTCTCGTATAACCTTATAGCGGTAGCTCTTAACTCGAAAGGAACCTTTATCTCTTCTAATCTATCCCAAAGGTTGTTTCTAGGAACTGTATTGAAAGCCTTTCTAAAGTCCACAAAGAAACAAAAGAGATTGGATTTACCATTACGACATTCCTCCACAATGATCCTAAGCGTAACGAGGTGGTCTGTTGTTGAGTGATGCCTTCTGAAACCCGCTTGTCCTTTAGCCCGTTTACCTTCACTTTCAAGCCATATGCTCAACTTCTTTTCCAAAATAATACCATATAACTTGGCTAAGAGAGGGCTGATCATAATTTTCTGATAATTAGAGGGGTTATTTGTATCCACACTTTTAAAAATAGGGATAATGAGGCTCTCAGTCCATGGTTTAGGGAACCCTTGCTTGACTGCTTGATTGAAAAGCTTATGGATGTGGGGGATGAGGATAGGACCTCCAATTTTTAAGATTTCCACCTGGTAACCTTCAATGTCCTTAGCTTTCCCATCAGCCAGGTGATTAACCCCAAACTCAATGTCTTCTAAAGAGAAAACTTCTTTCGTTGTGAGTAGGGTTTCAAAGTTATCCATGACATTTGGAGATTCATAAAGCTTTTTAAGATAGGAATTCCAATCGTGTAGAGCAATTTTATTATTATCTTTAGTTTTCCTAGTCAGAATCTGCCTCCAAAATTTCTTAGGAGCTACCTTAGAGAGGTGTAAGAGATTCTCTTGTCTTTGACGAATGTACTGCCTCTTTTTCCTTTTAGTTAGGGCATTGTATATTTTTATCTTGTCCATTCTAAGAGATTCATCAACAACTTCTTTAATTGCTCTCCTCGCACTTTTACAATCTTTGTCATACCATGGGTTGGTTTTCCTAATTCTTTTATTATTTGAAACTTCAATTGCGAACTTGTTAATAGAATATGAGAGGATTGTAGTAAAATTATGATAAAGGTCTTCTATGTTGTCTATACTAGATAAAGGAAGCAGATAATATTATTAAATTTAATATCATGATTAATTAATAAATATTAATAATAATAAATTCATGCATTTAACTAAATATTGATAATAATCAATTAATAATAATTAATCAATACATTTATATTAAACCCTCGAAATAATATTCTAAATCCAAGTTATATAAACCATACAAATAAACCCAAGGGATTAATAGTATAAATCCAAGGTATATAAACTCTACGAAAAATATTATAAACCATAAAATAAACATGGTTGATTTTCATATTGAGACAATCTTTGTCACAATCGAGCGTTGGACCATGATTGACCATGGTTGATAATAATTGATATTATAAACCTAAGGGAATAATAAACCAAAGGAAAAATACTAAAAACCAAGGGAATAAAATAAACCCTATGATAAATATTATAAACCCTAAAAAAACATAGTTGACAATGGTTGAGCATCCATTGGTTTTCATATTGAGACAATCTTTGTCATAATGTG
The DNA here is from genome assembly GCA_031772625.1 of Pinus tabuliformis. NCBI lineage: Eukaryota > Viridiplantae > Streptophyta > Pinopsida > Pinales > Pinaceae > Pinus > Pinus tabuliformis. Next base: position 891,268,173 of record CM062806.1, on the reverse strand, counting down.
ACATTGGACCATGGTTGATCGTGATTCACTATAATTATAAACACAGGATTTATATTAAACCCCCAAATTAATATTATAAACCCTATGAATAATATTATACCCTGGGAATATAAACCCTTAGATAAAGAAATCCAAGAGAATACTAAACCCAAGGAATTAATACTAAAATACCAAGGAATTATAAATCCAATGAAATAATATTAAACTCAAAGGATTAATATTATAAACCCAAGGTATATATATGCTAAGATAAATATTATAAACCCTAAAATAAACATGGTTGAGATTGGTTGATTTTCATATTGAGACAATCTTTGTCACAATGAGATGTTAGACCATGGTTGACCATGATTGATATTATAAATCCAAGGGAATAATAAACCGAAGGGATTAATATTAAATCCCAACTTATAATTCTAACCAATCTTTATAAAATTCTAAACACATTCATAAAAAAAAATATAATAAAAAATATTCTATATATAACGAAATTTACATTATATTTGGTTAATCTTTATTACCACTTTTTATCTTGGTTGTCCCAAATTAATCTTAACACAACGAACTTTTTATATTGGGTACCCGAACCATTAATATTCTATAAAACATGTTTTCAATTGAATATATAAATTTAACATTTTCAACTTTAAAAAATTCAAATTTTGAAATTATAAGTTTGAATTATTCAAATTTAGAAATTATAAATTATTCAAACTTATATTTCAACATAATTTTATAAAATTCTAAAAAAAATATGCTAAAAACTATTCCGTAGGTAAAAAGCTGGCATTATATTTTGTTAATCTTTATCACCTTTTGCAGTTTATTTTTTATAGCCATAGGTAAAAAATTATGTTTTTTTTTCTCGAAAGATATGGAAATTCCGGTCATATTTTGAAAAAGTTGAGAGGGATTTTTGTAAATCTAAGTAAAAGCTGGTAAAATTCTTAATTTTAGGTGCCCTAACAAAATTTTGATGGTGCTGAATCTATTTCCACCATCAAAACATGATTCAAACACTGCATCTACAAGATTTTTTGAAATTTTTTTACCCAGATTCTGACCACTTTTGGCCGTGCTGGCAATTCCTCCACCTCTATAAACGATTCATTTTTTATATTAATTACCCACACAATTGATATCCTATAAAAGTAATTACTTATTTATAATAATACGAATTTTATTGAAATTATAATATTATATTATTGTTTAAATTAATTTTTATGTAAAAATAAATTTTAAAAATAATTAAATATTTTGATTATATAAATTATAATATAATATTATTGTTTATATTAAATTTGTAATATATAAATAAAATTAAAATTTTATTAAATATTTTAAGTATATAAATTTAACAACTTAAAATTATAATTTTCCATATTTTCAACCACTATTTAAATAAAATGAAAATTATTGTTTAAATTAATTTTTATGTAAAAATAAATTTTAAAAATAATTAAATATTTTGATTATATAAATTATAATATTATATTATTGTTTATATTAAAATTTTAATATATAAATAAAATTAAAATTTTATTAAATATTTTAATTATATAGATTTAACAACTTAAAATTATAATTTTCCATTTTTTCAACCACTATTTAAAAAAAACAACCACTATTTAAAAAAAAATGAAAAAAAAAATAGAAACTAAAATTGCTCATTGTTAAGCACGGTCCAATTATCTTCTATCTCATCAATTCTGAAATGGGGAATATGTATGTATAGGTGGTGCTTGTGGATTCCACCAGATTTGAACAAGTATCCGAACAAGCGGACGACCTACGTTAATGGTCACTTAATTTAGAGGTGTGAACAATTATGGATGCCAACGGTAATGAATCAAATATTTATGATTCAACATTTAATATTTGACTTTAATCTAGCTTTTTACATTTAGATTAGGATTCAATTCGTTTTCTATTTTTTTTTTTTTTTTTATCAATTTGTGAAATGAAAATGGTAGGGCTAGATTAGACCAGATTTCGATTTCAATAATATTAATATTAGCATAATTATATTAATAAATGTGGTTGATATATGTCAATAGACTTATGTCAATTCGCAACTATATTAATAAATGAGGTTAAAAAATGCTCATAAATATTAATGGTATAAATCTAATATTAATATTCATATTAATAAATATATACTAATAAAAATAATAACAATATTAAGCAAAGTCTTTCAATAGAAATCACATGAGAGAAATTTTGGCTGACGCGTTTCGAACCAACAAATGTGGTTCATCATGAAGACGCAGACCATGACAAAGGCTTAAATAGAGACCAATGTAGAGACATAATTTCAAGTACCACTATATTTGAACAATAATATTTAAATTATAATATTAATTTATTAATATATTAAAAACAAATATTATTAAGTAACAACTATATTAAATAATGATATTAATTTATTAAAAAATATTAATAAGTAAAGGGTATATTAAACGGCTAAATTTTTAAAAATAATATTCAAATTAATTTATTAAAACCAAATATTATTAGTTTTTGAAAAACAATATTTAAATAATGATATTAGTTTATTAAAAAATATTAATAAAACTTTACTTAATTCATTATGGATCTCATAATATAGAGAAAAACAATATTACAAAAATAACTATTATAATAAACAAAACTTATTAATTTGTATTAAAAATTGTTAATCATATTAAATATTGTTAACTCTTTTCATGGATTAACTATTATTATAATCATATTAAAATAATTACGGTTACTATTAATTATTATTACTATTATTATTATTATTAATTAATATTACTACAATTATTACTGAACATTATTATTTCAATTTAATGATGATGATGATGATGATGGTTAATGTCCACTGAGACCAAACTTTGGTCTATCGGACCGAAAGAAACAAATTATTTAGTTTGATTTAAGATTTTATTCCTATGCTCAAAAAGCTTGGAGAAAAGCCTCTCGAGCTCACTATAATTTTGACATCGTAAAAGACTAGGAAGGTCAATATTGCGACAAACATTATGAAACTGAGATCTAATATGGTTGTACGCTGGGCACTCTAAGTGGAAGTGGTTTTCATCCTCGATGTTCCTATTTTCACAGAGATGGCAGATCCTTTCCATCCATGGTGTTTTAGGAACTGCCAACGACCTGTTTCACTATGGAGCTCATGAGAATTCGTTCTAATCTTCGCTATACTAATTTTCTTCTATGAGCTAGTTAAAATAGAGAGATACTTTTGATCTTCTAGGGTGGGGTTGATGACCTTCTTATAATAACTTAATTTTCTTTTAGCCGCTAAATCTTTCTCACACCACATTTTTTCTTTGAACTTAGAAGTAACAATATTTTTAATGTTATTAATGTTTTGCAATGCATCATTCTCGTTGATCTCCCAATAGTTTAACCAGACCCTCGTGTCTTTATACCACCCCCATTTGAGCCTTAGGTGGTTTTGGCTGGAATTTAAAGCTAGCTTAGGAAGTCTATGATCTCCTATGTTATTGAGTTTGTGCTTGTACAACAAAAGCCTAATCATAGCTAGGCTCTCGATAGGGGAAATACCTACTTCTATAAGGAGAATAGGTTAGGGTGTATTACTTTTAATTTTCAGATTATACGTTATAAAATGCTTTTGGATTTTCTCAATCTTTCTCCAGGATTCTCTAGAGATGCTGCAACCCTAAACCTCACATCCATATAAGATAACAGGAGTGACTAAAGTTTCAAAGAGGAACTTCTTTTTATCCCACTTTACGAGGTTTGCTGTTTTACAATTATTTTCAAGACCAAAATAAGCTTTCCACTCCCCATTAATCCTTTTCTCAATGCTATAGTTCCAGTTGAGCTTGTGATGAATATCAATTCCTAGGTACTTGTAAGAATACACTTCCTCCAAGTTATTATTATCATACATAAAATTAGCGTAAGTGTCCTTCTTGGATTTGATAATCATAACTTTTGTTTTGTCAGTGTTAACAATCATACCCATGGTAGAGCATAAATCCTTAAGAAGCTTCAGTTGCTTATCAAGATCAGATGGGCACCTTGCGAGAAGAACAATATTGTCAGCATAGAGAAGAAGGATGATGACTATCCCAGCTAAGATTGTGCTAGCACATCATGCTTCCTCTAAATAACCTTCGAGGTTGTCGACGTAAATGCCAAATAGGGTAGGGGAGAGGGGGCAGCCTTGTTTAACTCTGATATTACACTTAATATCTTTCGACCACCCCTCATTGCTCTTTAGCTTGGCAATTACATTCTCGTATAACCTTATAGCGGTAGCTCTTAACTCGAAAGGAACCTTTATCTCTTCTAATCTATCCCAAAGGTTGTTTCTAGGAACCGTATTGAAAGCCTTTCTAAAGTCCACAAAGAAACAAAAGAGATTGGATTTATCATTACGACATTCCTCCACAATGATCCTAAGCGTAACGAGGTGGTCTGTTGTTGAGTGATGCCTTCTGAAACCCGCTTGTCCTTTAGCCCGTTTACCTTCACTTTCAAGCCCTATGCTCAACTTCTTTTCCAAAATAATACCATATAACTTGGCTAAGAGAGGGCTGATCATAATTGTCCGATAATTAGAGGGGTTATTTGTATCCCCACTTTTAAAAATAGGGATAATGAGGCTCTCAGTCCATGGTTGAGGGAACCCTTGCTTGACTGCTTGATTGAAAAGCTTATGGATGTGGGGGATGAGGACAGGACCTCCAATTTTTAAGATTTCCACCTGGTAACCTTCAATGTCCTTAGCTTTCCCATCAGCCAGGTGATTAACCCCAAATTCAATGTCTTCTAAAGAGAAAACTTCTTTCATTGTGAGTAGGGTTTCAAAGTTATCCATGAAATTTGGAGATTCATAAAGCTTTTTAAGATAGGAATTCCAATCGTGTAGAGAAATTTTATTATTATCTTTAGTTTTCCTAGTCAGAGTCTGCCTCCAAAATTTCTTAGGAGCTACCTTAGAGAGGTGTGAGAGATTCTCTTGTCTTTGACGAATGTACTGCCTCTTTTTCCTTTTAGTTAGGGCATTGTATATTTTTATCTTGTCCATTCTAAGAGATTCATCAACAGCTTATTTAATTGCTCTCCTCGCACTTTTACAATCTTTGTCATACCATGGGTTGGTTTTCCTAATTCTTTTATTATTTGAAACTTCAATTGAGAACTTGTTAATAGAATATGAGAGGATTGTAGTAAAATTATGATAGAGGTCTTCTATGTTGTCTATACTAGATAAAGGAAGCAAATAATATTACTAAATTTAATATCATGATTAATTAATAAATATTAATAATAATAAATTCATGCATTTAACTAAATATTGATAATAATCAATTAATAATAATTAATCAATACATTTATATTAAACCCTCGAATTAATATTCTAAATTCAAGGTATATAAACCATACAAATAAACCCAAGGGATTAATAGTATTAATCCAAGGTATATAAACTCTACGAAAAATATTATAAACCATAAAATAAACATGGTTGATTTTCATATTGAGACAATCTTTGTCACCATCGAGCGTTGGACCATGATTGACCATGGTTGATAGTGATTGATATTATAAACCTAAGGGAATAATAAACCAAAGGAAAAATACTAAAAACCAAGGGAATAAAATAAACCCTATGATAAATATTATAAACCCTAAAAAAAACATAGTTGGCAATGGTTGAGCATCCGTTGGTTTTCATATTGAGACAATCTTTGTCATAATGTGACATTGGACCATGGTTGATCGTGATTCACTATAATTATAAACACAGGATTTATATTAAACCCCCAAATTAATATTATAAACCCTATGAATAATATTATACCCTGGGAATATAAACCCTTAGATAAAGAAATCCAAGAGAATAATAAACCCAAGGAATTAATACTAAAATACCAAGGAATTATAAATCCAATGAAATAATATTAAACCCAAAAGATTAATATTATAAACCCAAGGTATATATATGCTAAGATAAATATTATAAACCCTAAAATAAACATGGTTGAGCTTGGTTGATTTTCATATTGAGACAATCTTTGTCACAATGAGATGTTAGACCATGGTTGACCATGATTGATATTATAAATCGAAGGGAATAATAAACCGAAGGGATTAATATTAAAACCCAAGGGGTTATAAACCCAAGGGAATAATATAAACTCAATGTATATAAACCCTATGATAAGTATTATAAACCATAAAAAATCCATAGTTGACAATGGTTGAGCATGATCGATTTTCACATTGAGATAATCTTTGTGATAATGTGACATTAGACCATGGTTGACCATGATTCACTAAAATTATAAACACAAAGGATTTATATTAAACCTTAGGATTAATATTATAAACCCTATGAATAATATTATACCTTAAGAATAGGAACCCTTAGATAAATAAACTTAAGAGATTGATATTATAAACCCAAGAGAATAATAAACAATACTAAAACACCAAAGAAAATTATAAATCCAATGAAATAATATTAAACCCAAGGGATTAATATTATAAATCCAAGGTATATAAATGCTAAGATAGATATTATAAATAATAAAATAAACATGGTTGGCCATGTTGACCATGGTTGAAAGAATCCTTGTTACAATCACCATGGTTGACCATGACTGATTTTCATATCGAGTCAATCTTTGTCACAAAGTGACGTTGGACTATGGTTGATGATCCAGGTGGATATTTGGGGCCCCTTTCTTACTCCACTCAGACCCCCACCACTATCCCTTTCAATTTTTCAGTTTCCTTGTAGCACAATTTATTATTTTTGGTAGTTTTTCGGGTCCTGAACTTCCAAAGCCATTTTGAGGCTATAAAAGACGTGTTTTGGGAAAACTGGGGCAAACATGTGGCTCATTAAGTGTTTTCTCTTCGAAATATGTAGTCCTCAGATAGATATTTCTAACAAGGTATTGTGCGCATCAAACAAAGATCGTATGCCAAATTTACGACCCCGAGAAGTTGATGTACCAATTTACCCAAAGAGGGCCCATAGTTTTGGCGCTTCATCTCATAGGGTTAGGGTTTTGGGATGTTTAAGGTTTTCCATTATTTCTCAATAATAAATAGGCCTTCGAACCTCATTGTAACACAATTCAGTGGCATGTAGCTGCCACATCTTTTCTCAGAGATAAGCTACCATCGCCCGAGCTAGTTTATTTCTATTCTATTTGTAAGCTTATTTCAGTATTTGACATTAATGTAATGAAGTGTTATTTCTGTTGTATCTCTGTATTTATGGTTATATCTATAACTTTTTGCGTTCTTGTTTAATTTCAGATCAGTGGTATCATAGTGGTCTTCTCTTTCTAAATTTTTATTTGCATGTCCCCAACGAAGTCAGGATATAAGGAGTTAGGGCTCGAATTGGTCGAACCTTTTGCAAGACCAACCTCACAAACCATAACGACCTCCCATGTCGGAAGAGAAGAAAGACGAGGGGGCATGAGATCCTTTCAAAATCTTGCTTGAAGAAGCCCTCGAGCGACAAAGGAACACGATGATGGACAAATTTGCCCAAATCCTTCAGCGGCTACCCAAAGGTGACACATCTCCTTCCAGCAGCCACTTTGGAAGTGCCACGCCCTTCAAGGTCCAAGTCAAATTTGACATCCCCATATTTGAAGGTCAGATATATGCAGGCATCGTAGATAAATGGTTAAACATGTTAGAGGGGTATTTTTCTATTCATGATTTTTCTAATCGGGAAAATAATACTTTTTCACTTCTCAAAGCCACCCCCCACATCAAGGACTAGTGGGAAACCTACTGTGAGAAGAAGGACAAAAGTACACCCTCACTATTTCAGTCACACACACTTAGAATTCCTTCCGGGACACCATCAAGGAGTAGTACTACCTTGTTGAGAGCTATGAGGATAAATACATAAAGTGGACCATGTTGTGGTAGGGAAGGGACCAAGACATGCCAAAGTTTACCAATGTTTTTCATACCCTTCGCACGAAGTTGGGTATCAATGATTCTGAGCAGCATTTGGTGCTCAAGTACCGCGACTCTCTACACAGGTACATCTAGGATGAGATGGAGTTCTTGGACATCTCCTCGCTCGACATGGTGTACCGATACGCTGTCAAGATCGAGTAGAAGTTTAAACAAAAAAATAGAGACTTTGGATCTGTGAATCCGAAGCAAAGAAAGGCACCCCCAAACCACAAAGAAAAGGACAAAGCCAAGGCGGGGTGACCCAGGATAACCCACCGAAGCCACAAGTAAAGAACAACACCACGAAGACAAAGAAGGACATAAAAATGTGGTGTGAGTTCCATAAGAGCTCCACTCACAACAAAAGTGAGTGTCGGGCCAAGCAGTCATTGGTGGCCAAGCTGAAGGCTTCCAAATTAGACACATGTATCGACTCTGAGTTAGAACCTGATAAGGGGAATGCAAAAGGGAAGCAGATCATTGACACAGAACCTAGTGCCACCATGGACACCATTAAGATCCAAAAGATTGAGCTTGAAAATACAGAGGAGGGGGAACGCCTCTTCCACTCACAGATGTGGGTGAAGGGTTCTCCGCTGCAGTTCATTGTCAACAGTGGGAGCCAAAAGAACTTCACTTCAGCAGAGTTCATAAAGCAGTTGGGCCTATAGACTATAATGCATCTGCAGCTGTACACCAACGGGTGGCTTCACCAAGGACAAGATCTTCGTGTCAACCAATAGTTCCGCCTTCCCTACAACAATAATCCCTTCACGTATAAGGTAATGCGTGATGTTTCTCCTCTTGAAGTTTGTGATGTATTATTAGGAAAACCATACTTGTGGAAGCGGCATGATGTATATGAGTCTAGACCTCACTCTGTTATTATTTATTTGGGTAATAAGTTATACATGATACTGGAGGTAGCCTCGTCTACCGCCATCTATTTGATATTTGCTAAGAAATGCAGTAAGATCATCTCCCAGACTGGGAAATTTTCTTTCTTTCTGATTCTCTCTCATAGTAAGGAAAAGATCATAGCCATGGCCCTCGTGAAGGGTTCCTCCACACAGCAGAAGTAGGTCAATATGGTCATGGAAGAATATAGGGACATCTTCTCCTCACCTACAGGGGTACCCTTGCACTGTAAGATCAAGCATTCGATCGATCTAACTCTCGGAGAACCTCTACCTAACAAGTTGATATATCGTCGCTCCATTCTAGAAAATGAAGAGATCCAATGGAAAATCCAAGAGTTGCTCTAAAAAGGGAACATCTGACCATGTTCCTTGCCCTGTGGGAGCCTGATTGTACTTGTACAGAAGAAGGATGGGACCTGGAGGCTCGGCATTGATTACCGGACACTAAAAAAAATCACTGTCAGGAACAGCTATCCAATCCCACGATTGATGACCTTCTAGACCAACTCAAGGGGGCCAAGTATTTTAGTAAATATCAATCTGAAGTCTGGCTATCACCAGGTTCCAATAGAGCCCAAAAATGTGTGGAAGACCGTCTTCAAATCCAAGGAAGGCCATTTTGAATGGTTGGTTATGCCCTTTGGGTTGAAAAATGCCCATGCTACTTTTATTAGGCTATTGGATGACATATTGTGGCCCTTCACCAAGTAATTCATGGTTTTTTAACTAGATGACATCCTCATCTTCAAGAAGAGTTGGGAAGAACACTTGCAACACATTCGACAGTTCCTTCAAACCCTTCGGTAGCAAAAATTGTGTGCCAACTTGGAGAAATGAGCCTTTGGCATGAGCTAGGTCCAGTATTTGGGTTACATCATAGATGAGCATGGTGTGCATGTCGATCCAACTAAGATCCAAGCCATTCAAGACTAGTGAGCCTCGACCACTCTAACAGAGCTTCGCAGCTTTTTGGGCCTTGCAAATTTTTATCAGAGGTTCATGTTGGGATTCTCCCATATCACTTGGCCTTTGAAAAAGATTGCTAAGGGTGGAGTGAAAGAAAAAATTGCGTGGTCCAAGTCCCAATAGAAGGAATTCGTTGAGTTGAAGCACCACCTCTGCTCTACACTGGTACTGACACTTGCGAGACTTGTAGCAGCCATTTAAAATTGAGACAGATGCCTCCGACTATGATCAACATCGAGTGCCACACAAGTTTTAGGTGGGTGACAAATTTTGGTTGCATTTGCAGAAAAAACACCTTATTGGAGTCCACTGGAAGCTCAGACCACTCTGATATCGTCCTTACACCATTACCAAGGTTGTGGGAGACAATTCTTTTGAGCTCAACATTCCCCCATTCCTTGGCCTGCACCCAGTGTTCAATGTTGACCGCCTTCGACCATACTTCCCACCATTACTAGACACATCATACATTTTGGAACAAATCACACCAATAGAGTTAAACCCAAACTCCATGGATTAGGCCACAACTGATTGGATTATGGACACACAGATCAAGAACACTTGCTAGCAGAAGATCCAACTATATTGGGTTGCAAAGCTAGCCAACTCCTGCACCAAGGCAAGTAGCTCACTAGGGACCAAGTTCAACATAGGTTTCCCCACTTCATAGAGGCACTCAATGCAATGGGGACCATTGCTTCCTAAGGGGGGAGGAATGATCTAGGTTGATGTTGGTGGCCAACTGCGTATTCCACTTGGACCCCCATCAATATCTCTTTCATTTTTTCAATTTCCTTAATTATAGCACAATTTACTATTTTTGGTAGTTTTTCAAGTCCTGAAATTTCGGAGCCATTTTGAGGCCCTAAACGACGTTTTTTGGGAAAAATGGGGAAAACAATAGTGTTTAATTGATGTTTTCCATTCAAAAGTTGTAGTCCTCAAATAGATATTTCTAATGAGGCATTGTGTGCGTCAAACAAAGATCATATGCCAAAGTTACGACCCGAGGAAGTTGATGTACCAATTTACCCAAACAGGGCTTATAATTTTGGCGCTTCATCTCCTAGGGTTAGGTTTTTGGATTTTTAGGGTTTTCCATTGTTTCTCAATAATAAATAGGCCTTCCAACCTTATTGTAGCACAGTTCAGAGGCATGTATCCACCACATATCTTCTCAGAGATAAGCTACCATCATCCAAGCTAGTTTATTTCCATTCTGTTTGTAAGCTTATTTCAATATTTCATATTAATGAAATGAAGTGTCATTTCTGTTGCATCTCTGTATTTATGGTTATATTTGTAATTTTTTGCACTCATGTTTAGTTTCAGATCAGTTGACCATGGTTGATTTCCATATTCAAACAATCTTTGTCACGATGTGATGTTGGACCATGGTTAACCATGATTGCTTTTATAAAACATAGTTGACCAGGTTTCACCATGATTGACCATGGTTGACCATGATTGATATTATAAACCCAAGGGAATAATAAACCCAATTAAATTAATACTAAAAACCCAAGGGATTATAAGCCCAAGGGAATAATAAACCCAACTAAATTAATATTAAAAACCCAAGGGAATAATATAAACCATAAGATAAATATTATAAACCTTAAAATAAACATTGTTGGCCATGGTTTACCATGGTTGATTTTCATATTGAGATAATTGTTGTCACAATGTGACGTTAGACCATGGTTGACCATGATTGATTTTCATACCAAGATAATCATTGTCGTAGTTAGATGTTGGACCATGGTTCACCATGGTTTATTTTCACAATGTGACGTTGGACTATTGCTATTTACCATGGTTGACCATTATTGATCGTTGCAGAACATGATTGATTTTCTTATTGAGACAATCTTTCTTATAATACGACAGTGGTCCATGGTTGACCATGGTTAAACATGGTTGATTTGCATATTGAGACAATCTTTGTCACAATGTGGTGTTGTACCATGGTTTACCATGATTGACCATGGTCGACCATGTTTGACCAATGTTGACCACGATGGACCATGGTTGATGATGGTTGACAATGTTTGAGCATGATTGATTTTCATATTGAGACATTCTTTGTCACAATGTGACATTGGACCATGGTTGACCATGACTATAAACCCTACGAATTTATATTAAACCTTAGGATTAATATTATAAACCCTATGAATAATATTATACCCTAGCAATATGAACCCTTAGATTAATAAACCCAAGAGATTGATATTATAAACCTAAGGGATTAATACTAAAACCCAAGAGAATAATATTAAACCTAAGGGAATAATATTAAACCCAAGGGATTGATATTATAAACCCAAGGTATATAAATGTGAAGATAAATATTAGAAACCCTAAAATAAACATGTTTGACCATGTTGACCATGGTTGATTTTCATATTGAGAGAATCCTTGTCACAATGTGACATTGCACCATGATTGACCATGATGGATTTTCATATCGAGATAATCTTTATCACAATGCAATGTTGGACCATGGTTGATTTTCATATTGAGACAATCTTTGTCAAAATGCGATGTTGGATCATGGTTGACCATTGTTAATGTTATAAACCTAAGGGATTAATACTATAAACAGAAGGGAATAATATAACCCTAAGATAAATATTCTAAACCTCAAAATAAACTTAGTTGACCATGGTTAACCATGATTGATTTTCATTCAAGACAATCATTGCCACAATCAGACGTTATACCATGGTTGACTAGGGTTGATTTTCATATTGAGACAATATTTGTCACAATGCGACATTGAAACGTGGTTGACCATGGTTGTCAGAATGTGACGTTGGACCATGGCTATTGGCCATGGTTGACCATGATTGATTTTCATATTGAGACAATATTTCTTGCAATGTGACAATGGACCATGGTTAACCATGGTTTTCACAATGTGAAGTCGAACCATGGCTATTGACCATGGTTGACCACGATTGACCATGGTTGATCAAGATTGATTTTAATAATGAGATAACTTTTCTCACAATGTGACGTTGTACCATGGTTGATTTTCATATTGAGACAATATTGTCACAATGTGGCATTGGACCATGGTTAACCATGATTGACCATGGTCGACCATGTTTGACAAATGTTGACCATGTTTAACCATGGTTGACAATGGTTGACCATGGTTGGCCATGATTATGAACCCAAGGGATTTATATTAAACCCTAGGATTAGTATTATAAAACCTATGAATAATATTATACCCTAGGAATATGAACCCTTAGATTAATAAGCCCAAGAGATTGATATTATAAACCCAAGGGATTAATAGTAAAATGCCAAGGGATTAATATCATAAACCAAAGGTATATAAAACCTAAGATAAATATTATAAAATATTAAATAAACATAGTTGACCATGGTTTATTTTCATATTGAGACAATCCTTGTCACAATGCGACGTTGCACCATGCTTGAACATGATTGATTTTCATATCGAGACAATCTTTGTTACAATGCGACATTGGACCATGGTTTACCATGACTTATTTTATTATTGAGACAATCTTTCTCACAATGCGACATTGGACCATGATTGACCATGATTGATTTTCATATTGACACAATCTTTGTCACAATGTCATGTTGGACCATGGTTTACCATGATTGATTTTCATATTGAGGCAGCCTTTGTCAAATTGCGACGTTGGACCATGGCTCACCATGGTTGATTTTGATATTGAGATAATCTTTGTCACAATGCAATGTTGGACTATGGTTGACCATGGATGACCATTGATGTCACAGTGTGGCGTTAGAGCAAGAGACAATCTTTGTCACAATGCGGCGTTGGACCATGGTAGACATTTTAAATTAAAGCTTTAATAATAAAGGGTTTTAGTTGATACATATGTCTATTTTGAGTTAAATTTTTACTCCATATATAATTTGATTAAATAAAAAATTAATCAAGTTTTTAAATATGTGAATTGATTTAAAATAAAACAAAATTAAACTACACATAAACATTTATGTAGAACCCATGCAAATATTTTTTTAATGTTCTATTTCATATGCTTCTCAATACTCATAATTTTTTTTTTTAATTATAATATATAATTCACATTAAAATTAGTTAATATTTTTATTACATTATCAATACGATTTTCTATTAATTTTATAATTTTTTTTTACTTTATATAAATTTGATTAAATAAAAAAATCTTAACAATGTTGGCTATACCAAATTAACAATGTTAGCTATGATGTTGCTATTCCAATATTGCATTCTATGATATGCAATAATTTAATAGTTTAGTGTGTGATTTAATAGTTTTATAATGCATTCTAACATAATAGTGTAATGTGCCATTTTAGTTCATGAAATAAGATTTTAATTATGAAAACTTTATTTTTAAATAGTGGAAATAGTGAATGATAAATGTGGTTGATATACTCCAAAAACATATATTAAAAACATGCACAACCAAATACTATAAAGATGCTTATTATTCTCATTAACTAATTTTTCATATATATATAATTACAATTTTCAATATCATTATTATAATTATTTATTTACTTTTAAATACAGACTTCGTAAAATCACACATATATTAAATCTATAAAAACTTATATAAAAAAATATCATTTAACATTTTGTTATCACTCAACTTCATTGAATATAATTCTTATAGAGCTCTAACTCTATAGTTCTTTTCTTTATGGTGTAGTTAGGATGGATTTCCAGCTTTGGTGGCATTAGTGAAATAACCCGCTCCACTCTCAAGGAAGAAAAAGTATGGTATTTATGATATTGGTATTTGCGTGTGGGATTTACGTAAAAAATGGTATAAAAATAATTTGAATTAAAAGAGTCACTTGAATAAAATAAATAAAAAGAGAATAGAAAAATAATAAAATAAAAACTACTAAAAGAATTCCATCATCTTTTTAAAGAAAGGAGAAGCAAGGCATTTGGGTAAACATCATATTTTTAAAAGGAAGGAGAAGCAAGGCATTTGGATAAACATCATATTTTTAAAAGAAAGGAGAAGCAAGGCATTTGGATAAACATAGATTTGTTTATCATATTGATATATTTTTATAATAAATGTATGCTATTTCTAATTATTCTAATTCCATAAGGATGGTTTGGCTATTTTGAAGTTTTTAGTAAAATCCCGCAGCTATTTAACGAGAATATCAATGTAACTATTAAAGACTTAGATTCTGGATCCCAAATATGCAATTTGGACATGAGGCGGCATAGTCACTTGCGATCGTCAACAATTGTAGCAGCAGCGCCGGGCTAATCTTCATGTTTTGGACTATTACTCTGCGAGACGAAAGACAAGCAGAATAATATGTAGATCAAGTGGTTGTTCGGGACTCTTTACTTGTACTGTTATTGCTCTAAATATTGACTTGTTCAATGTGGTGCACTAAATTTGTGGAAGTCAGGTCAGAGAAGGGTTTAGATTTCTGGAAGTCCGAGCGGAGAAGGTGAGTGGGTCCTTTCGGTTCACTGTATGATGGAGTCTTGTTCTTGGTCGTGGACGGTGATGTTTTGTTGCACGGCTGCTTATATATACAATGCTGTCGAATTTTTCACGGGTGTTGAACTTGATACTGGGTGTACTTAATTTTTTTTTTTAATTACCAAAATTGAACCCTATATTGCATATTGCCCAAAGTTCTGTAAAAGCAAACCCTGAATTGCGTGTTGGCCAAAGTTCTTTGAAATCAAACCCTGAATTGTGTGTTGGCCAAAGTAGCCGGTATTATATGCATAAATTAATCATGCATGCAACGGTTTTGGTGAGAAATTTTTTTGGTATTGAAATATCTAATATCGTAGCACAATCCTACGCTAACCCCATAAATCTATCACCCTTATTACTAGCAGCTTACCCTATACCTTCACCCGAAAAAAATGTACAGCGGAAGGAGATCTAAGTTGGAATCCTCTGCACGAGCCATCAATGTGGCAGAGTTTAGTGTGTGCAACCAATATTTCCAACCCTATACCCCATTAATACACTGTCCTTGGAAGTGTGCCATGCCCATACATTCATCTCCTTTTCATCCACTACAGTGTGGTATGCCCATACATCCATATTCTTCTCATCCATGTGCATCTGGTACGCCAGTAGCGCATAGTCTAGCTCGAAAAGTTATGGAAATTCTGGTCATATTTAGAGAAAATCTGGCAAGGATTTTTGTAAATCCAAGTTATAATTGTTAAATTTCAAAATTTTAGGTTTCCTAGATGTTTTTGATGGTGCTGAATCCATTTCCACCATCAAAAACATGATTCAAACATTGCTTTTACAAGATTTTTTGAATTTTTTTACCCAGATTCTGACTATTTTTGACTGACCCGGCTATTCCTCGACTCATTAGAAGCCTCCCTCTCTCGTAGTGCCAACATAATTCCTCCCACACAATTAATGCAACATGTACGTGGTCGTAGGAGGCCCGAATAGTTGTATTTAATGCCGCCTTCCCACCATATTTCAAAAGTTTATTTCAAACTCTTCCACTCGCGGGAGAATCACCATAGGACACCATATTTTAGAGCCGAAAACTTGAGTGGGAATTTTAAAAATATGAAATGAAATACGAGAAAGAGGGAAGTATGGAAAAACCAATACGCTATCGTGAAAATGGGGCCGAATATCCCAATGACCTCTTCCCGTGCATACCTACCCAAAAGAGAGAGGTAATTATCTAGTTTTAATCTCCACTTCTGTGTGAGCTGCGGTTGCAGTCGTTTTACATAAGAATAGTCAATTGAATGCTAGAGTGGGGTCGACTCTAGCAAGTAACGGTATGGGCTGGCTTGATCTGAGGAATCCCATAGTGGGCTCGACTGGAATATTGTGGATACGCGTTCTGGTCTCGCTATGAGAGTAAAGATCCGGTTGAGTTGGTGCTGGGACAAGTGCTTATGGCAGCGGGGAAAATTTGGCCTTTCTAGTGGACTGCCTCTACCTCTACTGCAACTGGCTTTTCCTTTGTAGCTTACGGATATGGGGAGGAAATAGAGTCTTTCACTGGATCAAATGAGTTAATTGACGTTTTTCCTGCTTGTTTAGCTTTCCTTGTCAAAGAAAGATGCAAGATCTAACCAAAAGTAAAACGAGTTAGATAAGAAGAGGGAATTTAGTAGGTCTTATGTGTCTTCTACGGGGCGAAGAGTAACCGCGGAAGATGCAAGATCCAACTAAAAGTAAAACGAGCTAGATAGGAAGAGGGAATTTAGTAGGTCTTACGTGTCTTCTAAGGGGCGAAGAGTAACCGCTGCGCTGAACACAGGAAGTTCATAAATCGCAACAAATAATATGGAACAATTGACTACCTAGATGGGATGGTTCCATGGCCATGTATTTGGATTTTATTATCTTATTTGAACTTTTCCAGTGCTAGATTTACAATAAAATTAATTGATAATATTATTTTCTATCATTTTTTCAACTTGAAATTTTAGGGTTTTCAGTGTCATTTCTGAATAAGATGAACGACAACAAAATGTTTTCAACTGGGTAAATTGTTCCTCTTTAAAAAAGTGAAACAAATCACTCTTGAATGCTCAGTGAATCTTCCTACTTTCGTTTTTCCTTGCGACTGCCTGACAATTTTAAAGCTCCTTGTGACTGCCTGACATTTTTAATGCTAAAGAGATTTCATTTCTCCTTTTTTTTGTTGCAGTTTTAGATACTTATAACCTGCTTTCTATAATTTGTCTTTATTACTGATCACATGGTTGAACAACTTGTAGCGAAATACGTTGTTATTGAAAATTTAATAGTGACATATTGTTATCCGCTAAATACTTTGAAAGCTTCTGCTAAAAATCTCAAGTATTTGTATTTTACCAGAATTACATCAATGACAGTGACCTGCCTACAACTACCTTGGAAATCAAGGCACTTCAAAATAATCGTACTTAATTAGTTCACTACCAATGTGACTTCTCTGACAGTTCTTAGTCATTTCTACTACCCGGAAGAACTCCCATAGAAAGTAATAATGAGGTAAACACTTGTGTGGCCTTTATTATGGAGGAGGTAAATACTCACTTGACATTTTCGCTTAATTATGGAGGAGATTGACCAGGGCAGACTTATAGGTGGCAAACTTGATCCTTCCCTAAGCCAACGTCAAAGTGGTGTATTGAAAGGTTTCAAGATTTAAAGGGAAGGAAATTGCTCTGCTGGGTTTCCTTCTTAGAAGCATAGTTACCAAGTTCGCCCGAATTCGGGCAAACAGTACGGAAATTCGCCGATTCGGTTCGTCCGCCGAACAGTTCGCAGAAATTCAATCCGATTCGTTGCATTAAAGGTTAATTGCGAGGTTAATGCAGTTTGTTAGTTGTGTGCGCAGGATGCCTTCTTACCATATATGGAAAATTTGAAAATGACAAGCAGTTAGGGTTAGCAAATAGTCACCCATTTCAAAGTCAATCCAACTCTTATTTGTATATTTGGATAGAAAAATGGTCATAATCTCCGTAATTCTGTACGAGGAGTATAACCATAAATAAATAAATCGATGTAAATAATACAAATTCAAACCCCAAAGCATTACCAATTGAGAGGGTTTCAGTCGCAATGTTTTCCTCCCAACACTTAACGGACCGAATGAGGGACGCAGAGTGAGACAGGAGGAGGCCAAAAGAGAGATAGAAGTGGGATGGAATATAAGAAAAATTACTAGCAGAAAAAGAAAGTAAAAATTGAAAATATCAGTGAAATTAGAAAAAATCAGTTTTTTCAATAACAGAAAATAAGTGAAAGTAGCGTATTTTCTCATTGTTACAAGATTCTATGAATCTAAATAAAGAGTTTAGATGGCATATATAGAAAACGAAAATAAAAAGTTAAAAAGGCAGAACAAAATAGAAGGTAAAATTATTATTAGAAAATTTCTTTTTTTTCAATCATGGAAACTTAAATGTGTGAAGTAACTTAATTTAATTAGTTTTTATTTATGGAAAGATTGATGTTTTGGAGAGAAAAGCTGAATAGTAATTTTATTTCTAACATTGTTATATTATTTAAAATAATAAAAAAATATTCATAATTCAAAATAAATTGAGAAAAAATTAAGAAAAAAAAATGTTTTTATGATGTCTATTATCGAATTTTTTGCGAATTGAATTTTTTTCATTCGAATTTTTATCGTATCGAATCGAATTCGAATTCGAATTCGAATTCGAACTTGGTAACTATGCTTAGAAGTTCTCTCTCTACGAACAATTACGCGTAATCTTATCCATAAGGAAATATTTTTAAAACGACTTCTGAGATTGGAAAGCTCTTCTGGAAAAACATAACCGAAAAACATGGTAGCCATTGCAAGGAATGCTTTCCTTAGATGGCAAAGATGTCTTCCAATGATCAATGACGTTTTATTTTGGTCAAGTTTCATTCAACATTTAAAAAAAAAGTTCAAGGATTGAATTATTCTCAGAGATGAAGTCGTAAGTTTTTGCATAGTTATTAAATCTACACTCTGCTTTTATTATTATCTGACGTAAGTTTTTGCATAATTATTAAATCTACACTCTGCTTTTATTATTATCTGATGTGGTTTTACCAATTGTTCGGATTCCTCAGGTTTGGAAAAACCAAGTGTAATATTAATTTAACAAGTCAGTTCAATTTACCGATTTTTCTTAAATTAATGGTTAATCTAGTTGATCCAATTGCCTTATTCAAAATAAAATTCAAATCTATTATATTTTCGATCCAGATTTCCAAGTGGAAGAGTTGAAGCTTTTTATAATATATTAAATTCAGTTTTTTTGTTTTAAAATTCTTTTTAATATCAATTTAATTTATATAAACATATATTAGTTGTTTCGTATCATCAAAATGAACTTATATTAATTATTTCATACAATTAAACTAATGTTCTTTCTTTGGACCTGCTTCCCTAAACAAACTTCATATTTACACCATTGAAAATGAATTGCATTCGTTGATTTTGAAGTACTAACCACCGTTCCAATAGGAAATGGACTTATAGCCCAAAGAAATTATTTTAGCAGTTTTGAATAGACCATGCAATTACATTAATATTCTTTTAATAGGTTGTTATTATGGATGGTAAAGAATTGGTTAGAGTTAATAAATTTAATGAGAAGAATGTCCATCTTTTAATGTATTATTATTTTAAATTTAAATAATTAGTATTATTTGTAAATTTCTCTAAATATTTTTAGAGTTTTTATTTTATTACATATGGAATATTATTATGTATTTGAGGCAACAAAAATTTAATGAATTTTTTCTTTTATAAAAAATTATAGTGTCTTTTTATTTTTTAATAAGAAAGGGAGGTTCAATTTATTTTTGCTAACTAGTTGTCATACAGGTGAAAAAAATCCACTAGAATAATGCTTAAATATCCATGAATCTAAGATATTGTTAAAGCTAGAGTAAGAGATAAGATCAAAATGCTAAAATCAAATTGCTAAGTAATTATTTTAGCACTCTCGGTGTTATAATTAATTGTAAAAAATTGATTACTTAAAAGGCTACGATGAAGTTAATCAATAAATATTAGTGTTCTAATGCATTATTATTTTTAATCTAAATAATTAATGTGAATTGTAAACCTATATAGACATTTTTATCATCCCAGTTGAATAGTTAGCTCCCATTACTCTATATTGAGGGTATTATTATGCATTTTCGGCAAGAGAGGATTTAATAAAATCTCTCTTTATGAATGGTTTTTAATTGATAGTGTTCTTGATTTCAGTGGGAAAGAGAGGGTCCATTGATTTTTGCCAAAGAGGCGTCATGTGGGTGAAACTATTCTAAAGAAAAAAAAATCCTAAAGATCCATGAATTGTTTTTTTGTGATATATCCTTAATAAGTGATTAAATACAACTATGAAAATAAGATAATATTGAAGAGTTGAGGAAATAGTTTTTATTATGTTTATGGGAAAAGAACATTCTAACACCACCGTGTAAAAAAAATAAAAACCTTCTCTTAATCATTTTACGGTATTTAGCTATGATGCTTTGTATGTGTTCCAAATGAGAATAAGAGTAAGCCATATAAGAAAGTTGAAAATTATATCCTTATTGAATTTAAAAAAATGTTACAGGCTTTGGAACTCAAAAACTAAGAAGGTTATGTATAGTTGAGATGTGGTATTTAGAGAAGTCGAAGATGATTTCAAACAAAATGTCCTACTAAGGGAGAAAGAACTAGAAAGACAGAATTTGAATTGAATGATGATGAATCAAATTCTACATAATAATAAGAATTGGAAGAAGAAAAACCACAAAATCTGACACTAGGGAGATTGGTTCAAGGAAAAAAGCAGCTAGAAAGATATACTCCACCTCATTTCTATTCAAAATTCTCTTTCTTTATCACCGATAATGATCCTAAAATTGTTAGAGAGGCAATGGATTCACATGATATAAAACTATGGAAAACAGTCATGGTTGAAGAAATGACATATCTGGACAAGAATGGAGCTTGGGATCTAATGGAGTTGCTAGTTGGTAGAAAATCCAGTTGCAACAAAAGGGTGTTTAAAAAGAATTTGAATGCAGAGGGGAGAGTGGAGAAATACAAAGCTTGAATAGTAGCAAAGAGTTATTCTTAGGTAAAAGAAATTGATTTTGGTAATATTTTTTTCTCATGTTGCCATGTTAATTTTTATTAGATTTATTTTATTTTTTATTGTTGCTTTTGATCTTGAAGTAGAATAAATGGACATGAATACAACATTTCTACATGAGGATTGCAAAGAAAAAATCTACATGAAGTGGCCAGAAGAATTTTTTGTCAAAGGAAAGAAATAAATAGTTTGTTGGAAGAAAAACTCCCTTTATAGGTTAAAACAATATATTATTATTATTATTATTATCTTTCTTTTTGTTTTTGTTTTTGTTTTTTTTAATTTTGTGATTTTAAATAGGAACAAGATGGCTAATTTGTGACTAACTAAAAATAAATAGATATGAACACTAAACCTTATTTAAAGGTGTTTTTATAATTTTTCTAGCACCATTATTGTGTATAGATAGCAAAGTTTGCCTATATCTTTTAGAACATGAATATTAGATTAGTCTTCATAGAGCACACACTTTATATAAAATATGACACACACACAACACACTGACACTTACCAAAAACCTCAAACTATAATATCCCCATCCCTTTAACTCTAATTATCACATTTCAAATTGTATGTACATTTTGTCTTATATGAATAATACACTTTAAAAGAGTTCCATATCAACTACACCTGTGATATATTCTTTGGAATTTTCATGAAGTTCATGACATAAATGTCCATGATTATAATACATAAATGATGTAAATTGTCATGATTCTTGCTTTTATTACATGCTTGTTAGTAGTTTGATGATGTACTTCATGCGGTGCTCTCACAAGATAGTGAGGAGGAGTCATTAATAGACACTTAAATTTTTAAGGTTTTAAGGTTTTCTATGACCCCCACATAAAAAATTGTCATAAATGAAAAAGTTATAACTCATATACTAAATTTTTTTGTATTTTAAACTTTAGTTCTTCTAAGAGGAATCATTTCTCAACTTTCTTGAAAGAATATTTGAAAAGGCCGAAATGACAAACTAAAAAAAGAGACTCAATTTTACATTACTTTTTTATTTTTTAATCTCAACAAACTCTTTTAATAAAGGATATACATATATGATTTACAAATGAGTTTTAAAAACCCCAATATCCATGAAAATGAGCTTATCCAAAGAGATAACAAGTGATATCTTTATATTTATTTTTTCATAAATATTTAAATTTAAGTCACTTACATTATTTACGTTTATTATAATAAATTGATATACATTATTATGTTAATAGACATGTTTAATTTGGAATATAATTTTCAAAATTTTAATTTAAATATCAATAATTATTAAGTAGGAGGTAAAAATTTAACCTCTGCAAAATGTGCTATAATATTCATAAATCAAAGATTGAGATTTATAGTTATGTTTTTTTTAATTAAACTAATTAATTAAAAAAAAGGTCATGCCATGGTAATGATCAATAATATTGTAACAAAATCTATTTATAAATTAAGATTCTACATGGTAAAGTGGTGTTGAATCTCCATGACTAATAATCTTGTTACATATTTTTTAAAATATATTATTCATATATTAATTCTTCAAATAATAATAATAACAAAATAAGTTAATTTTTTTGTTTTCTCTTTCAAAATTTTCCATGTGAAATGTATTTTGAGGTAAGTGTTTGATGTCTGTCAATATTTATTATCAATTTAATTTATATGGCCATTCTAGTTTATACATAAGCATATGCCCCATTATCTTTCAAAAATTACCATATACTATTCACTTAAATCAAGTGGATTATAATTGTAATTAAGATAACTTATTTTTTTTTATAAGATATAACTTAAATATATTATACAAGTATTTTAATAAAGCATATTGTATAGTAATAAATAAAATTGTAATTTAAATTGTTATTTTCTTTTATTAAGATTAAGATGGAATATTATTATAAAGTATATAATGTCATGAATTCATAAATTATATTTAAATTGAAATCATTTTTTATTTATTAAATTTTAAATTATTTTTAATAATAAAAATAATAATTTAATTTTAAAGTTATGATTGTGTCAAATAAGGGATTTTATCCACATAACAATTTGGTTAAAAAAAGAGTTTATAAAGGTCTACATACTTTATTCCATCTAGATTTAAATGATAACTTTATAAGAGAATTTTTTAATAATAATGTCGTGATTGGGTCGAGAGGCACTTTGCGACCCAATATGGTAGAGATGTTGTAATGTAATGTTTAACATTTTGACTAAGTCTAATTACATAAAAATAAAACTAAATTAAATTAAATTAAATAAAAAACATTAATGTAATGTAATGCAAACATTTTAATTCAGTCAAAATAAGATTACAAAGAAATAATAGAATAAAAACAAACTATAAAAATAAAATTAAAGTTAAAATAAAAATGGCCCATGCTATTGAGAACCCATGATATTCTTGTGAAATATATCCTATTTAAAGGGGAAAATTAAACCAGCTTAGATCCATCTTGATCCAGACTTATGCAGGAACACAACAAAATACAGAAACATCCATATACATAGAGATGCAACATAAATAAAACTTCATTTCATTAATATCACAGAACTGAAATATGCTTACATACAAAAACAAAAACAAACTATCTTGGGCAATGGTAGCTTATCTCCTAGAAGAGATGTGGTGACTACATGCCTCTAAACTGTGTTACGATGAGGCTCAAAGGCCTATTTATTATTGAGAAACATTGGAAAACCCTAAACATCCAAAAACCTAACCCTAGGAGATGAAGTGCCAAAATTGTGGGCCCCGTTTGGGTAAATTGGTATGTCAACTTCTTGGGGTTGTAAGTTTGGCATACGATCTCTGTTTGGCTATCATAATACCTCGTTTCGAAGATTTTTAAGAGGAGGTCAAAAATATTTCTTAATCAATTTAGGACTCTTTCGATCTCTCTGCTTTCTCTAAAAACGTCTTTTAGTCACTCAAAGTGGTTCCAGAAGTTTAGGACCCAAAAAATTGCCAAAAATAATAAGTTATGTTATAATTAAGGAAATTGAAAAGAAACAACAGTGGGTGTCCAAGTGGAATAGGCAGGCGGTCACCAATATCCACTTGGATCAGTCCTCCTTGATTAGGAAGCAATGGTCCCCATTGCATTGAGTGTCTCCATGAGATGGGGAAACTTCTGTTGAAATTGGTCCCCAGTGAGCCACTTGTCTTGGTGCAGGAGTTGGCCAAATTTGACAACCCGATATAGTTGGATCGTATGCTAGTGACTGTTCTTGATTTGCATATCCATGATCCGATTAGTTGTGGTAGTCTTCAACACATCAAAGGGTTCGATAGGCACCTGGTGATAACTAGACTTCAAGTCAATCTTGTTGAAACATTTGGCTCCCTTGAGCTGGTCCAAAAGGTCATCAATATGTGGGATTTGGTACCTATTTCGGACAATGATCTTGTTCAGCACCAGAAAGTCAATACAGAGTCTCCAGGTCTCGTCGTTCTTCTGTACCAATACAATAGGGCTCCCACAGGGTGATGAGCTTGGCCTGATGTGCCCTTTTGCAACAACTCTTGATATATGCCTCTTGATATCATCGTTCTCTAGAATAGAGCATCGATATATCGATCCTTTAGGTAGTGACGCGCCTGGGGTCACAGATCGATGGAGTCCTTGACCTGACAGTGCAGAGGTACCCATGTAGGTGAGGCGAGGCGAAAATATCCCTATACTCCTCCACGACCTTGTCCATCTGTTGCTGCTATGTGGAGGAACCCTATTTGGAAGTCGTGGCCACAACCTTCTTCTTGCCCTGAGGGAAAATAATAAGGAAAACAAATTTCTTGGTTTGAGAAATTATCTTACTGCATTTCTTTGCAGTGATCAAATAGATGGTGGTCAGTGGGGCTACCTCCAGTATCTTGTACAACTTATCGCCCAAAGTAATAATCACAGAGCGAGATATAGACTCATAAAACATGTCACTTCCACAAGTATGGTTTTCCTAATAATAAATCACAAATTTCAAGAGGAGAAACATCACACAATACCTTATCCGTGAAGGGATTGATGCTGTAGGGAAGGTGGCACTGTTGGCTGACGTGAAGAGCTCATCCTTGGTGAAGCCATCTGATGGTGTGTGACTATGGATGTGTTGTAGTCAACAGGCCCAGCTGCTTCACAACTTCTGCTGAAATGAGGTTCTTTTGTTTCCCGCCATCGACAATTAACTGCAGCCGAGAACCCTTCACCAACATTTTTTAGTGGAAGAGGCATTCCTCCTCCTCTATATCTTTAGGCTCATTCTTCTAGATCTTAGTGGTGGCCACGGTGGCACTAGGCACCACGTCAATGATCTGCGTCCCTTTGTCATTCCCCTTTTTGGGTTCTGACTCAGATTCAGAACATGTGTCTGGTTCAGAAGCCTTCATCTCGGCCACCAATGACTACTTAGCCCAACACTCACTTGTGTTATGAGTGGAGCTCTTATGGAACTCACACCATTTTCATGTGTCCTTCTTTATCTTCGTGGTGTTGTTCTTTGCTTGTGGCTTCAATGGGTTGTCTTGGGTCGCCCCATCTTGGCTTTTTCCTTTGCTCTGTGGTTTGGAGGTGTCTTTCCCTTGCTTCATATTCGCGATCCAAAGTCTCGCTTCTTCTGTTTAAACTTCTGTTCAATCTTGACTACTATGATACCACTGATCCGGACTTATGCAAGAACACACAAAAAATACAATAACATCCATAGACACAGAGATGCAATAGAAATAAAACTTCATTTCATTAATATCAAAGAACTGAAATATGCTCACATATAGAAATAAAAATAAACTAGCTCGGGTGATGGTAGCTTTTCTCTGAGAAGAGATGTGGAGGATACATGCCTCTGAACTATGTTACAATGAAGCTCAAAGGCCTATTTATTATTGAGAAACACTAGAAAACCCTAAACATCAAAAAACTTAACCCTAGGAGATGAAGAGGAAAAAATGTGGGTCCCGTTTGGGTAAATTGGTACATCAACTTCATGGGGTCATAACTTTGGCATAAGATCTCTGTTTGGATATCATAATACCTCATTTCGAATATCTTGCTGAAAACAAACTAACTTACTAACTTGGGACTTTTCTCGTCTCTCCATTTTCCCTAAAAATATATTTTAGCCCCTCAAAATGGCTTTGGAAGTTTAGGACCCAAAAAATTACCAAAAATAGTAGGTTGTGCTATAATTAAGGAAGCTAAAAAGAAACAATGGTGGGGGTCCAATCGGAATAGGCAGGTGGCCACCAATATCCACTTGGATCACATCTTAACTCGAGATCTACCAAGCACTTAGAGGGCTCAAATCTCTTATTATGCAAGCCTCTTTTAGAGTGAAAAAATATTTGATCTCTCTCGGCACTTGCTATATCAGGAGTTAAGATGGATCTAGGCATCCTTAAATAATAGTAATGAGTCAATCCACATTTATGAATACTAATTTAACAAGTGTTTAATGCATTTGAATATAAAACTAGTTAAATATTTCTTTGCCTTGAAAATAATATTGAGGTAGTTATCCACATAGTGTTATAACATTCATAAGATTTTTTTGTTGAACAATACTTTTGCTTTTGGCCTTAGACCTTTGATTTTTTGACAAGTTGAATCAAAATAAGGGGAGTATTGTTGTTACAATGTTAAACTCACTTCACCTAGCCTTGTTTGGTAACAATCAAGCATAGTCCTATGAGATCAAGTATTCATATTCCAACATTGGACCAAAATCCTACTTCTTCTTTGTTTGCCACTTGCAAATGTCTTACAAAGCTTGCTAAAGTGCTTGAAATTGTTTTGACTTCTCATTTATTAAAAAGTATTTTATGTTTATAATTTCCATAGAAAAATTTGATCATTAATTTAAATGTTCCATTGCCCTCAGTAGCTCCAAGGGTTAGCTCAATTGGTCAAGCTAGTCATTGAAGCACCTTTGCTATTGAGAGGTCACAAGTTCAATTCTGTTGACACTCTCAAATAGACTTGATAGTTGAATTGGTAAGAAGTGATCCCTTCAGATAGATATACCAAGTATAAATATTCTATAAATATAACGATCACCACATAAAAAATAAAAAAATAAATTATAAAAGACATTGACTTGAAAAACTATTAATAATATAACCCATTCCTTTCATTATCATAAGTGAGATAACCAAAAGAGGATGCCAAGGAGATGGATCATGAACAATGTAAAGAGGTGTAAACTGGATTGTTTTCATTTTCCTTTTACGATATAAGCCAATCATATTTGATACAAGTTTTATTTAAGTTGGTCACGAGTAGAGAATGGTATGCATATAATTATGTTTTTTCTCATTACTTTGAGTAGGGTGAAGTCTATAAAATGGAAGTTGTTTGCACATTTTATTTAGATATTGAAAATTTTCCAAAAATCTAATTTCTTATTATTATCAATGTTTTAATTTATTATTTATATATAATTAATTAATTAATAAATAAATAAATGTTTATCTATCGTTATATTAAGTTTACAAATTTGATTTGTGAGAGAAAGTTTTAGATTTTAAAATTTTTCAAGTACTTTAAAATTAGAATAAATATTTTAATCCATTTACTCTAATTAATAGCATATATGAAAATATTTTTCATCGTCTATTGGTCCAGCCATGATTCAACTTTTTATGAACAATTGTGTTGTCTTATATTTTTTCCATTCCATGATGTCATTAAATATTACACGCTATTAAATAAAATTGGTCAATAATAATAATAAATTTATACATTATAATAGATACAATAATTTGTACCATGATTGTCGTTGAATTGAGAAGTTTCTTTACAACTTTATTCTACGAAGTATTTTTATTATACATTATAATATATACAATAATTTGTACCATGATTGTCGTTGAATTGAGAAGTTTCTTTACAACTTTATGCTACGAAGTATTTACTATGTTAGATAACTTTCGCAGAAGGTAAAAAGGAAAAATGATATTGGGAAGGTGAAAAAAAAAAATTATACAAAAATACTTGAAAGCACCTAGGTTTGAGTCTCAGAAAACAATACATAGAGCATATATGCTAGTATTGCTCTTACTAAACTCACTAGGCTTACCACTTTGAGAACTAAAACAACTCACTATGTTTAAGTAACTTGAACACCTTAAGGGATTTAATTAATGTTTTCTGTAAAAAAAATTTCCTCTTTGTAATGAATATTATAGGCTTACCACTTTGAGAACTAAAACAATTCACCATGTTTAGGTAACTTGAACACGTGTAGGGATCTAATTAATGTTTTCTGTAATTTGTTTTGGTCTTTTTGTAATGACTATTATATTTTTGAATGATAAACTAAACTTTCTCTTGATATAGAATGGTGTATTATAAAAGTGTTTTTCACATTTGAAATTGTTTTACTAAATTGTCTTATATGAAATTTTAATTTGATACACAACCATAATCATTTAATTGATAGACAGCTACAATAGTCTATTACACTTAACTATTGAAAAGAGACTGAATCTAAAACATGCAAATATAATCTAACTTTGAAGAACTACTTAATCACCTAAAAAGCCAAAAGATAAATATGTTTAAAAAAATTGTGAAAATGTCTAATTTGTATGATTGGACATTGGAACTGTGTTTAGAAATGTTCTCAATATTGTAACATTGAAACCATGTTTAGAAATATTCTCAATATTGTTATATTTCGAACAAAAATCAATATTTAATTACAAAAAATCTTAAATCAATATTTTATTAAGACAACACAAATTTTATATGGAAAATCCAATTGGAAAAGTGAAACAATCTACAACTCTTTTATTAATAATAAAATATACATCAAACTTCTCCTCTACTTCAATGTTCTGTACCTTTTACTCTCTATTTATTTTGTGAGAGTCATCTAAACTAAACTTTTTCTCTCTATTCATTTTGTAAGAGTCATCTAAGCTGAAAACATAACCGTAGACATCTCACTATATTTTATTTTATTATATTTGGTCTCAGAAGAAATATAATATCTAATTATTATCAACATTAATTATTTCAAATATAAAAGAAAATCAATTAAATGATTTATTTCAATGATATTTATAATGATAATTTGAAAAATCTATGGTTATAAATGATAATATATTGAATTAAATCAAATCTAAAGGAAACATGAAGTTTGAAAAGATTACCTTAATGAAAATTTCAAAAAAAAATATTAATTTAGTAAAACTCATTTAGTTAGGCAAAGTCAAAGACAAAAAATTATGTGAAAAGAGTGTAAATAAACATTTAAAGATTATGACAACTATTAATGTAACTTAATTTTGTTAAATTTTAACATTATATGTATATTTTACAATTTTATTTTGTTATAATATGATTTTAGAATTTTTGTTTATTTTTAATTTATGAAATATAAAGTTTAAATGTAACTTCAAATTCTAGTCATTGTTTAAGTAAATTTTGTTTCTACTCATTGACTTGGGAATGCATCAGTACAAATTTGCAGATATTTTTTGTGTCTCACATTTGATCTTTACACTATAAATAAAATATAAAATAAATTACATTTTAAAAATCCAAAAATATTATAACACAAAATTAAATTTGATTTCTTGAGTTCCACAAACTAGGTGGATATTGTTATATAAGTAGTAAATTGCAATGTTAAATGTTTAATTTAAATGTTATTTAATTCTTTTAATTTATTAGGAGTTAATTTTTTTTTTGACTATCAAGTTGTGCACAACTTGTTTTTATTAGTCATAAAATATTTCTTGAAATTAAGTGTAGGAAAACCAACTATGTACTTGACCTAAGGTGTCATACATTCTTCAATGCATGACCCTTCATTATTACTAGACCAACAAGTACACATTCATCATGGGGATGCATTTGTAATGTGCATGATATATTTTTCATTGGATGTCATTTGTAATGTGCATGGAATTATTTTTCATTCATATGTGTATTACTTGATATTGATGAGGTGTCATTGGAAAGAGATAATGCTTGTGGCCATTTCACTTCATTCTTATATGTAGAATGAGCTAATCATTCCAATATGAAATAGAATTACAACTTGATGACCATGACCTAGGACCAAGTAAGCATGTTTGTTCCCTGGACAAACACATATAGATTAAGACTCTTAATCAATACCATGATGTCAACTCCAAGTTCACATGTTAAATATGTAGGATGTTCCATCTACATATCTAACATGGAAGACATTCATTCTATGTTAAAAACCACAAAGGGAAAGTTTGGGCTTTAATTAATACATGCATGTCTTCCATATATATACATATCTTTCATATATGTTCTTCTTCCGTATAGGTGCATATATAGAAGATATGCACATATAAAAAAGTTGTGCATATATGGAAGATATGCGATACAAAAGATGCACACATATAAAAGTTGTGCATCTTATATATATGCACATCTTTTGTATATGCACAACTTCTATATATGTGCATATTTTTTGTATATGTGCAACTTATGTATACGCGTATATCTTCCATATATGAGAAACTTATGTATATGCCTATATCTTCTATATATGCACAATTTCAACCTATGTATATACATAGTTTCTGTATATGTGCATATATTCTATACGTACGCAATTTTTGTATATACACATATATGGAAGTTGCCCATATACGAAAGATATGATATGCATATATTCTATATGTGTGAAAATTTTGTATATACACATATAAGGAATTTGCACACATACGGAAGATATACGCATATACAGAAGATATGGGTATATATGAAAGTTTCACATATACGGAAGTTGTGCATATATGGACATTGTCGTATATGCATATTATGGTAGATGTGTTCTAATTCTGTATATGTGTAATTTTCGTATATGTGCATATATGGAAATTGCACATATATGGAATATATGTGCATATACGGAATATATGCGCATATACAAAATATATGCAAATATACAAAAGTTGTGCATATACGGAAGCTGTGCAAAACTTCATCCTATTTATATGCGCAAGATTTTTTATATGTGTATGTCTTCAATATATGTAGTTCTTCTATATATGCACTTCTTCTTTGTAGGTGCATATACAAAAGATATGCACATATACAAAAACTAAGAATATATGGAAGATATGTGATACAAAAGATGCACATATATAAAGGTTGTGTCTTTCGTATATGCGCAACTTCCGTATATGCACATATTTTCCATATAGGTACAACTTATGTATATGCATATATCTTCCATAGATGCACATACATGTGCACAACTTCAACCTCTATATATATATGACTTCCGTATATGCGCATATTTTTTATATATACAAATATACGGAAGTTATGTATATACAAAAGTTGTGCATATATGAAATGTTTTGTATATGTATATATGGAAGTTGTACACTCCTTTTGTATATGCATATATGGAAATTTCCATTTATGGAAGATACGCGCATATACAACAAATATGTGATACAAAAGATGCACATATATAAAAGTTGTGCAACTTATGCATATGCATATCTTTTTTATACACAAAAATTTTATATATGTGCATGTCTTTCGTATATGTGCAACTTCTATATATGCATGACTTCCACATACGTGCATATTTTCCATATATGAGAAATTTTTGCATATGTACATATTTTATGTATATGAGCATATATTCCGTATATGCACATATCTATGCACAAATTCAACTTCCATATATACACAACTTCCGTATATGCGCATATATTTTATATGTAAGTTGCACATATACAGAAGATATGATGTGCATATATTTTGTATGGAAGTTATGCATATACAGAAGATATGATGTGCACATCTTTTGTATGTTCGCAACTTCCGTATATATGCATATAAGAAAGTTGTGTACATATGGAAGATGGATATATACGGAAGTTGCACACATACGGAAGATATGCGCATATATGGAAGTTGCGTATATACAGAAGATATGTGTATATACAGATGTTGCACATATACATAAGTTGTGCATATATGGAGGTTGTCATATATGCATATTATGGAAGTTGCGTACTACTTATGTATACGTGTAGCTTCCATATATGTACATATACGAAAGTTGTGCATATATGGAAGATATGCGCATATATAAAAACTGCACATATACAAAATATATGTGCATATACTGAAGTTGTGCATATATAAAAGATATGTGGATTTATAGAAGCTTTGAAAAACTCCAACCTCTGTAAATGCGGAGGTTTTGTATATGTGTATGTCTTCCATAGTATATGTGCATATACGAAAGTTGTGCATATACAGAAGATATGCACATATACGGAAGTTGTGCAAAACTTCAACCCTTGTTTAGGCACATATTTTGTATATGTGTATGTCTTCTATATATGCACAACTTCTATATATTCACGTCTTCCATATATATGCATATATTTCGTATAGGTGCATATACAGAGCATATGACCATATACAAAAAATGTGCATATATGGAAGATATGTGATACAAAATATGCACATATATAAAATTTGTGTCTTTTTCATATATGTGCAACTTGTGTATATGCACAACTTTCATATATGCGCATATCTTCCATTTAGACATAACTCCTATATATGTGCATATCTGTTGTATATGCACAACTTCTGTATATACACATATCTTCTATATATGCATATACATGTGCACAGCTTTAACTTCCATATATATACAACTTCTATATATGCGTATATCGTCAATATGTGCGCAACTTCCGTATATACACATATTAAAAAGTTGCACATATACAAAAGTTGTGCATATATGGAGGTTGTCATATTCATATTATGGAAGTTGTGCACTATTTCTGTATATGCGCAACTTCTATATATGTGTATATGGAAGATATATGCATATACGAAAATTACACATATACAAAATATATGTGCATATGTGGAAGATATGTGCATATATGAAAGTTTTACATATACGAAAGTTGTGCAAAACTTCATTCTTTGTATATGCGCAGATTTCTTATATGCACATGTCTTCCATATATAGACAACTTTTGTATATGCACATGTCTTATCTATATGCACTTCTTTCGTATATGAGTGAGATTAAAATGTTGGGAAAAAAAACATGAAGAAGGAGAATCTTCAAGGAAAAGAGAGCATAATGGCTTTGAAAATTTTGATATCAAAATTTCAAGAAAATATGGTCAAGATAAAGGCCAAGAACCCTTTGAGTCTACCTGGAAAAAATGGTGTAAACGCAAATATGGATATGATTCAAATAAAGTTCCTTTTGATCATTTGAATACAGAAAATTATCCTACTTGGAGCAAAGAAAACCAAGATGCTTCTCCAATGATTAATATAAATTGAAAATCAAAGGATGAGGTTCTTATGATTATTCAAAGATTGAATGCATGGGCTTCGACACAAAAATTCCAATACAAAAAACATGTCTCCTGGCAAGAACTGGCCTTAAGAATCACATGTGGTTTGACAAGAATTGTCAAAATGAGGTGATATAGATTAAAACATGATGATAAAATTGGTATAATGGAGTCTGATAGGCCTATAGAAGAACTATCTAAAGCCTTATCCAAAGAATTTTATGGCTTGACTCCTCCACCAACAGATCATTTTGCTAAGCTATATATGTCTCAACGATTATGCAACATAGAAAAGCTTCCAAAATATTATTGCACAATGCAGAATCTTTTGTATTAGACCCTTGATCCAGACAATGTTGCATATCTAAGACACTATCTTGCATCTATGCCCAGAAGAACCCAAATTATTTTTCTAGAATATATTTATTTAAATACACTACATATTTAAATATTTTATTAGCGAGTTTGCATGATATTATCCTATAATCCCTCCAAAAAGCCCATTTACCCCAAAAAATTCAGAAAAATGTTAAGAAGCAACTAGGGTTAACGAGGGCTTCACTCAAATAACCTCTGATATATCACGTGCGTTCATGGCAAACTAAAAATACCCCTAATTTGACAACATATTGGAAAATACTTCTAAAATTCACATTGTTTAACCCCCTACCAATATAAATCCAATATACCTTCCCAATTTAAAAAACCCTTACTTTCACTAGATATTGTAGGTATCCATTTTTTCATTAACATTTTTTATACCCCTTTATATCTTTTCATTAACTTTGAGCTCCATTTTTTATACCTGCCAATATAAAAACCCTTTACCCCCTAATATATGCTCAATATATTATGTCTTTTTTTCCTCATTATATATCCCCTAATATGAACCCATGTGGTATGGTATTTCTCCCATAGTGAAGCCCCTATGCTAGGGTTTAATCCAAAAATTTGTGACATGTATGCAAAAACGTATCATTTTGATTGCAAAAAGAAATAAAAGAAGAATACAGTCCATTGTAGCCAACATTGTTCATGCCAGACTCCAAAATATTATAAAAAATCCTACAGATTCTAGAAGCAAAGAGGACAAAAACAATCTACTAGGCCAAAAGCCTTATTTAAATGAAGGAATATTCCTTCAAATAATATGTATTTTACATATGTAAAAATAAATGTCATTAAAACCACCTACAGGAAACTTACATATTTTGTCATTAGCTAACGAAGTGGTTTTAAACTATTCCAAAAGCTGTTTATGTTCATTGAATTGTTCAAAGAAACTTTCAACTGCCTTTTTTACAGATTCATCATCTTGACATGTGTGTGTGGTTTCTCCTAAAGCACAAAAAAAATGGATTTGGATTTACCTTTATTGGACTTTATTTCCAACATTCTTAAACCATGCACAACAAACATGCCACACACATAATAATATTATACACTTGATTGAAGACCTAGAATAACTTAATTTTTAGAGAGAATATACATTAAGAATATTTTTTATGTCTCTTATAAAAATAATAATGACATCAACTTAACGCTTCAATTTCAGCAATAGCATCATCTGTGATGCAAGCTTGAACATGCCAATATGGTCACTATTTCTTTTCAATGGAAAATAAGGTTAACATCCATTTAAAAATATCAGTTATAGTATTGTGTGATGATATCACCCAAGCTACTGGAACCCCATTGTAATGTTCATAAAAAACCATTAAGGTGTAAAGTTGATACTACATTACAAACAATACACATAATTATATTTATATAAGATACATGCATTAAAATGAGGTTGAATAAATGAATCAGATTTATGATAAATATGTACTCACTCCATACTTATTTGTACTAAATGTTGAATCCATTAAGATAATATTATTGTGAGAGTATTTTAGCATCATTGAACACATCCACTTTGTTTGTATGCATATGATAAAAGGGATGTTTTCAACAAAATATTGTTTCTGGTAGAAGAAAAAACTCTCAGGGTGTTCCTTATACGAACATTCTACATTGTTTGGATCGCTTTTATCTTTAATATACTCTAGCCTTATGGTATCATTATAAATGTTTAATATATCTTGCCTTGTCATGTATGTATCTCAAAATATCCCTGTGTATAACTCACCAGATCCAGCCTTCACATCAAAGATGAACTTGTCCCATATCATTGAAACATTAAAACCTCTTTGAATGAAATGTTGGACACTAGATCGCATATCCCTTGTTAAATGTGGTGCATAACTGAATCTCACAGGCCTATCGATTGCATCTTTTCCATGACAAACAACATTGGATTTATCAATATGCCTACATGTAGTATATATTATTACATCATCATCTGGTCTAAGTTGAAGTTGTCGCACAATGAAGTGACATTGGAAACCAACTTTAATACTTTCATGTCGATTGTAGTTTCTCTTTTGATCTGAGGATGCACTCATAATTCTTTTTTTGGACTCTGGACCATATGCACACTAATAACTATATGTAAAAAAATTACAACAAATTAGATATAACATTTATGCATATTGAAAAAATTATACGTATATTATAAAAATATATAAATACTCACATAGCGTGCTCCAGATATGTTGAAAAATAGGTTTGTTTGATATCCTCTACTTTTTTACTTCGATGAGACTTAAGAAGAAATTGAGTGGGTGCACATTCATTCAATTCATCTCCGCTCAAGTCGACAATATGGAATAACTGCAATTGGGTCCCCATCAACCTTTGTCCATGTTAAGTCTTCTGCTGAAAATAGTATCATATCCTCTGGGTCTTCAAATTCCAACTCGTTAATCCTCTCCCACTTAGTCATTCTTCAAATGCCTATACAAATTGCATTGAAAATAGTTTTGTTTGAGTAAATATTATGGTCTTGATTAATGCATATCACTAAGCATGGAAGTCTCTTTTTTAGATAAATATTTTATACTTTTTAGGTAAACCACTATGGAGGTGGTGCCACCATGTTGGTGTCAGGGGGTGACTTGTAATGAGTCGCTGAGGTGGAAGGGGTTGAAGAGCACTGCCTAACACTACCTAACACTGACGTATGAGATGGTGTGCTAATGGGGGCCCTTCGAAGAGGGATCAAAGGGAGATACATAACACCTCTCCCAAAGGGGGGAAGTTTTGTAAGGTTTTGTGAGGGGAGACTTTGTGTATGTGCAGTTTTTATATATGCACATAGATATGCAAGCACATATATAGAAGTTGATTTTTCTATATTCACTCTCATTTCTTTATATGTGTGACTTTTGTATATGTATGATTTCATATCTATGTGCATATAAAGACATTGCACATATATGGAAGAATGACTTCCATATATGCGCAACTTCTATATATGCACATAGATATGAAAGTTGGCATATATGGAAGTCTCAAGTTTCAACTCTCCACAATTTAGAGTCTAAGTTTTCATCTATATTATTCATCATTTTTAGTGGTTGTTACTTAAAATTAATCATCATATATACTTATCTTCATATTATATGTAATTTCATTGATTTCAACCTAATTTTTATAACCATTATAAATTTTTAATGAAATGTTATAGATATAAGTGATGCTTTACATGCGAATATTCTAATATCATTCTCCTTTCAATTTTCCTTCATAATTATTAACTAACATTGCCTAATTTTCATACTTTTGTGTGTGTACAAGAAAATAAAAATTGGAACTAAAAGACATTAAGGATAATTTAAAGAAATAAATATATGAAATACAATGAGGGATATATGTATGAGAAGAAAAATATTTATTAATAAATTGAGAGGAATATAATTTCGTTGGAAGTGGAAATGAAAAAAAAACATATAGGTAAACAAGTGATAATTGGACCTAAAGGGATGGGGATATTATAGTTTGAGGTTTTTGGTAAGTGTCAGTTTGTTATGTATGTGTGTGTGTTATATTTTATATGAAGTGTGTGTTCTATTGAAGACTATTCTAATATTAAAAATTTCTCTTAAAATATCACAATTCAAATCTAGATGGAGTAGAGTATGTAGACCTTTATAAACTCTATTTTTTTTAACCAAATTGTTATGTGGATAAAATCTCTTATTTCAAAAAGAACCATAAATTTAAAGTTAAATTATTATTTTTGGTATTAAAAATAATTTTAAATTTAATAATAATAATAATAAATGATTTCAATTTAAATAGCATTTATGAATTCATGACATGATATACTTTATAATAATATTCCATCTTAATCTTAATAAAAAAAAATAACAATTTAAATTACAATTTTATTTATTACCATAAAATATGCTTTATTAAAATAATTTTATAATATCTTTTAAGCTATATCTTATAAAAAATTAAGTTACAGCTTAATTACAGTTATAATCCTCTTTGAAGTGAATAATATATGGTACTTTTTGAATGATAATGGGGCATATGTTTATTTATAAACTAGAATGACCATATAAATTAATTTGTTAATAAATGTTGATAGACATCAAACACTTATCTCAAAATACATTTCACATGGAAAATTTTGAAAAAAAAAACATAAAAATTAACTTCTTTTATTATTATTAAAATAATTAATATATGAATAATATATTTATACCCATCCGGACCTGGAGCCTTGTTCCTGCTCATATTCATCACTACTTCTCTTAACTCTTCCATGGTCACTGCCCGCATTAATGCCTTGTTTTGTTCCTCAGTTACTAGTCTTGGTATCTCCCTGCAAATATTATTTATAGCTTCTCCTCTATCCCTTTGGTTTTCTGTTAGGATCCCTTTAAAGTAATCAACTAGAGTCTTTTCTATATCCTCCTGTTCTATTACTCTTTCTCCTTCAGCATTTTTAATTGAAAAGATTCTATTCCTCTGCCTGTTTTGGATCATAGCTTGATGGAAGAATTTTGTATTCCGTTCTCCTTCCCTTAACCATTTTATCCTTGATTTTTGTCTCCACAGAATCTCCTCTTGTTTCCTTCTCTCTTCCAACTGGCTTATTATTCTTCCTTCCTCCCTACTCTTCTCTTCGTCCCTTCCTTCCAAGATTATTTTTTGCTGGATTTCCTCCATTTCTCCTTCTAATTTCTGCTTTGCTTCCATAATGTTCCCAAATTCTTTCCTATTCCATTCTTTTATTCTCTTTTTAATTTCCTTGAGCTTCAATTGTATAGTATGCATTTTCCCCTTACCCCTGATAGTGCTCTGATTCCACCAATCCTCCAATTTCTTTATGAATTGTGGGTCTCTAAGCCAGAAAGATTCGAACCTGAAGGGCTTCTTCCCCTTAACCTTCTTGATATCAATATCTAATCGTATGGGCCAATGATCAGAACCAAGGCTAGGAAGGATTTTAGCTTCAATAAACACATCGCGATTCAAAATTTGCTCTGAAAGCAGGAATCTATCCAGTCTAGAAGCGATTTGATTCTGTCCTCCTCTACGATTGTTCCAGGTATGGACCCCATTAATTGTATGGATATCTACTAACCTCAGGTCCCTAATCATGTCATTGAACTCCTCCATATTCTAGTCCTCCCTCCTTATTCCCCCTCTCTTTTCTCTTAGATCCCTTATCATATTGAATTCCCCTCCTATTATCCACGAGGTATTCAGAATTAAGCTTCTCATAGTGTGGATATTCTTCAAGAAATCTTTCCATTCTCTATAATTATGGGGTCCATATACTCCTGTGATAAGGATTCTTTCCCCCATCCCCACTAATCTAAACAGGCCTGAAAGGATTCTAGGCAGACTAAACCAATTTTCAAAAATTACCTCTTCCGGATTCCACAAGATAGCCAAACCCCCTGCTGTTGCTACTGCATCCAAGGCCATAACCTCGTATCCTAATTTCAATTTCTTTACAATTTCTGCCAGCTGCTGGCATTCCATTTTCGTTTCCTGAATTACCATAATGCTTGGCTTATCTTTCTTCACTCTTTCTTTCAAATATCTCTGTTTCCCTTTACTATTTAGTCCCCTGATATTCCAACTTGTAACAATCATTTAAAACTTTTTAGAAGTTTGTTGAAATACCTTTGACAGAGGTATCACCCTTCTTGAATTTACTAGAGTCTCCCCCACTGCTTGGATTGATTCATTTAACGTTCTTCTCCCTTTTTTCCTTCCACCCTTACCATGGCCGTCCCCTTCTAGGCTTTGGGATTCCTGATTTCTTGCTTGATCTGGCCTATTTTCTGTAAGTCCTCCCTTCTTCTCCTTATATCTTTGAAAGATTTCTTTATACAACTGTTTCTCTTTTTCCGGGATGAATCTTTCGTCCAATTTTTTCCATTCATTGAGTAATTTCTTCATTATCTTTTCTTCCTCTGTACCCACTTCTTTTATATTCTCCGTACCTATCATTGATTGTTCTGCTATATTCTCTTGTCTTCCTCCCGTTTCCCCTTCAGTTTCTCTGCTTGGGCTCAGCTTTT
Source organism: Pinus tabuliformis (assembly GCA_031772625.1). Lineage (NCBI taxonomy): Eukaryota > Viridiplantae > Streptophyta > Pinopsida > Pinales > Pinaceae > Pinus > Pinus tabuliformis. The sequence goes on along the minus strand of CM062806.1, from coordinate 891,227,922 downwards.
TCTTTTTCCATCCTTTATGATTTTTATTGGGGTTGTCTCATTAACCTCCTTTTCCTGTTTTTCGCCCTCAAACTCCTCTTCTTTCTCTTGAAGGATTTTGAACTTGTTTTGACTCTCAATTGATGAGTTTGTTTCCTTGAATTGAGGTTTTGATGTTCCCGGAATTGGCTTCCTTCTCCTCTGTACCTCCCTGAATTTATTTTCCTCCCCTTCAGGTCCTTCTCCTTTCCTTATTTCCTCCCTGTTGTCCTTCTCTGCCTCCACTGTTCGATTTTGTGGACATTCCTTTGCGAGATGTCCATATACGTGGCATCTCCTGCACCTGAACGATATATGTTCGTAATCTATGGGCTGTTGCCATATTTCATCCTGATATTCAAGCTCAATGGATTTCGGTAAAGGGTCTGCTATGTTCATGTATACACAGATCCTTGCATAAGAAGTATATTTTCCTCTTTTCGTCGATTCTGCCACCTTTACAAAAGTGCCAATCGAATTTCCGATTCCTTCCAATATTTCAGGATCCCAAAATTCATCTGGTAGCCCAAATAATCTGACCCATATCGGGGCTGCCATTATTTTCTCCTCATCAGGGTTGTATCTATCTTCCCAATATCGTGTGAACAAACCCACGTTGTTCATGAAGTGTGGTCCCTCCTCAAAAACCCTTTCCTTATCCTCTAGGTTTGCGAAGATGACTGTAAAGAATCCCTTGGCCCCCAGTTTGAGATCTATATGCCCTCTTGGTCTCCATCTCTGCTGAATCCATCTCGTGAGGTCCCTTTCAGATGGCCAGTATCCTATAAACTTGCAGATTAAAGCGTGATCTCTCATATAGCAGCGGTAATTCTCCAATTTATTATTTGGAATCACATACCGTGGCTTTTTCTGTGCCCTAGGAAGGCATCTGTTTACCATTCTTGCTTGCCATTTATTTCCCATGACTGGTGTTTCCCTGCTTATTTCCGGCCTTCCCCCTTGCCCATCTTCGTTCCCTGAATTTCCTACCATTACATTTCGGTAGGAGGGGATCTCTCCCCTCCCCTGCCTTTCTCCCATTACTTCTCTCAGTCCTTCCCAACCCTCTATTCTTCTTCAATCTTTTCTTAAAGCTTCAAATTTACCTGGCCGTAACCTATATGGTCGCCTTCCTGCCTAACTCCTCCTCGGTCTGCTCTTTCACCGCTGTGTTCCTGCGTCTCTGAAACCCTACCGTCTACCCACGTTCGAATTCGCTCCCAAAACCCTCATTGCTCCGTGTCATAAACATTAATATTAATTCAATAATATTAGTTTTATTGTTTAAAATTGTAAAAACTATTAAATACTTTTCTATTAAATAATACACATCATCACAATGCTACATCATAAAAAAAATACACATAACAATATTACATCATTAAAAATAAATAAATGATATTAAAAATTAAAACTATTTCTAACACAATTTTATTAATTTTTTATTTTTTAATCAATTATTTCTTTTTAATGAAAGTCTTCGAAATATATATATATATATATATATATATATATATATATATATATATATATATATATATATATGGTTGTACTAAATTTAATTTGTTAATTTATTTTTACTATAAATTATTGATTATATTATACTAATAAATTAAATAAGTCAATAATCTGTTGGTTATTTTAGTAATAATTTTTTGGGTTAATAAGTCAATAATCTGTTGGGTTATTTTAGTAATAATTTTTTGGGTCAATATTATTCCCTTGGATTTATAACTCGTGGTTTTAGTATTAACTTTTTGGATTTATTATTCTCTTGAATTTATAATATCAATCTCTAGAGTTTATTAACCTAAAAGTTCATATTCCTAGGGTTCATATTTATATTAGATAATTTCAAATTAATTAATAATAAATACCATTTAATATTAAATAATAATGATAATTATAATGATAATAATAATATTTTTATTATAATAATATTTTTTTAATAAATACAAATGATATATTTATCAATAATAAATACAAATAAAGCCTTCAACTTATATCAACTACATTAATACTTTTAATGTAATTATGATATATATAATTTAAATTATATTAAATTAAATTTGTTAATTTATTTTAACTATGATTATAACCCATTAACAAAGTAAACAAATAAATAAAAAAATGAAAATGAAATGAGAAATTCTAAATCACAATATAACTTCAAGTTAAATAAGTCAAAGATATGAAAACATGAATTTGCAAATTCTACATCACATTATAACTACAAGAAAACTACAATTTTATTGTTTACTCATAACATTTCAATGATTTCTTTAAAAGAAAACTGCATGCATTCTTGAAAGTATTAAAGAAAACCATAATATGTCATCTAATTAAAGGATGAATGTAGATTTTAAAATCGCTTGCATGATATTCTTCCACCATGTATCTATTTATGTTTACGTATGTTAAGTATTCATTTGTCATCCCAAAACAAAATTCTTAAATTTTTTATAACATAACCAAATTAATCCTTAATATTCACTTCGACGTTCCTTCACTTTGGAGGTAAGCAAGTTAATTATTAATTTATCATTTAAGTTTTAATTAATTAGAAATTCATCATTCAAAGGAAAAGGAAAAATACATTTAAGTACATCATTTTAATTTTGCACAGACGGTGTCTTAGCTTATTTGAACGTTTTCGGAGATGCCCATGGCTCGCAATGACAACATCCACATACGTACTTTTCGCTAACATTAAGGGCCACCGTTGAAATCGATTTGTGGAAACAAGATTTCAGAGAAACTCTAAGTTGCTAACCTAACTGTTTGGACATATGTGGAGATCGGATGGAGAGTAGCATTCTGTGATGTGCGCTATATATGTGTAAATATTTATTTTACTATATTTTTCTGACAAAATTGAACACTGGTTAATTTTTATTAATTTTTATATAAATAGTAATTTTGTTTCTATTGTATAAACTGGATTGCTGGAATTATGGAAATAATTAATTGATTTAACTAAAAATGAGTTATCAAGGGATGACAGTTTGTTCTCAAACAATTAGGCTGGGTGGTTACCTTAGCCCTAAATGAGGGGCATCAAAGACTTGAGGAAAAAAGAAGAGAATTTTAAGATGTTAAGAAAAGAAAAGATTAAAACTTTGTTATAGGGATAGAGAGTGATACAATGGCTATGTCTGGTCAAGACCAGATAGCTCTTACAATTCAAGAAAGAGGATTATTGAAGAGAATACCCCGTGAAGGGTAGCTCAAGAGGAGACTTCAAGCGGAGCAGCGCTGGTCTCAAGGTTGGGAGGCAAAAATAGCCAGAAGATCTAGTCCAGTATATCTGGGAAAGTAAGACAGATAAGTACATCTGAAATCTGTAATTAAATACAGTGGGTATTTTCTAGTAGTAAGAGCGCATAACATTTGTCTTAAAGTAAGTAGAATTATTAACATGATTATTTCTTAACCAGATAACTCTTACAATTCAAGAAAGAGGATTATTGAAGAGAATACCCTATGAAGGGTAGCTCAAGAGGAGACTTCAAGCGGAGCAGAGCTGGTCTCAAGGTTGGGAGGCAAAAATAGCCAAAAGATCTAGTCCAGTATATTTGAGAAAGCAAGACAGATAAGTACATCTAAAATTTTTAATTAAATACAGTGGGTATTTTCAGTAGTAAGAGCGCATAACATTTGTCTTAAAGTAAGTAGAATTATTAACATGATTATTTCTTAACTACGAAAAGTTATAGCTAGAGATAGTACATGATTAATAATGTTATTCTTTACTAAATCAAAAGGAAAATTAGTAAACCTGTAGTTTAACTTCACCTCACAACAAGAACTCTAGAAGCTATTATAGCTAAGTACTATTACACCTAGAAAACAGTAAAAAAATGAATAACCTCTATTTTTCAAGAACGAAAAGCAGCAGAACAATGAGATATATATTGGCAAATTCGCAACAGTCAAACTATAGAAATAAAAATCCTATAGATACTTTTATTTCGTATCAAGATTCTCAGGAAACTGCGATTTAATGAGAACCATTTTTAAGCTTGTAAAACCCTAGAAAATCTAGCGGAGGCTCGATTCATTAAACATTACAGAATAAGCTAAAAATTCTATAACATAACCCACTTTTGTAAGAAATTTATGGAAATAAATAAGCGATAAGTGGATATTAAACGTATCTCAATCAAATGGAAACTGAGATTTTATTCCGTATCAGAGCAAGAAACAATTCATAACCATCAGGAAGAATTGACAGTAAGGTTTCTAGTACTACTCAGTCTTTAAGAACACAGTAGAAGAAACCAACATTTTTCCACCTAGATATAAGTTAAACAAGCAGTGGTATCCTCCAAAACGATAAAGTATAGAAATTATTCAGGTATAGCAACTATCGACAAATACTACCTACTCAGTAAAGAAGTTCCACAACATTCAAATAAATAAGAGATTCGTGCATAGGAAAAACATGAATCAAATTTTATAAACTCAGAATCCGACACATAGCAAGGTCAAGAGCAATGGCAAATTACAACTCAAACAGAAAAAAATATGAATGAGGGTTACCCTCTGTATACAATATTGTCTCCTCAAAAAGATTAAACCATGGGTCCACGGCTCTAAGCCTAAGTACCATTAAAAACAACTGAGCCTGTATTCTGCACTATTGCAAGGAGAAATATTAATTAAAAAACTTCATAGTTAAACCCTCTAAAACTGCATACTTGGTAGCATGTGCCATAGCCGCAAGACGGAAGGACCCCAGAGGTTCCGCACTAGAGCCGAACAAGCCTGCCATTAAACCATAGCAACAACAGGATTAGAAAACAATACCAAATTCGGTAAAAAGAAAGATAACAATGAATTAACCATACAATGGCAAAACTGGAGAAACGATACCAGCAAACCCTCCCCGGAACAAGGAATGAACGAGGCATGAGCTGTGACCATTTGAGGATAAGGTTCAGCTTGAGAAAAAAAACCAAACGCAGGCAAGTCGGAAGAATAACTATCGCCGGCAAGGAGTAGGTGCAAACAAAGAAGCATACTAGAGGGGAGCTTGATCGAATAACCTAGAGGCTAGATGAACGCTCAACAGGAGCACGAAATGCTTGAACTTTGCTCTCATTACATACTTCGGGCACAGTGAAACAACGCCTTGAACGTCCGATTTGGAGGGAGCCCAAACGCCATAGATCTGGCACATTTTCCTTCGCAAAGGATCCAACTGGAGGCACCATGACGAACACTCTAGAGTCAGACCGCAACCCTAGGGCATTCAACAGCCCAAGGAATTAAATACAAACCATAAAGATTGGGAATGGCCGTAAATTCCAAGGCAGTAATAATCAATGTAATTAAGGCATAAGGAGACTACAATGATATGAATAGAAAACTCAGTGATAGCGTGTAGTTAGCCTTAGCAAACAGAGAGTTAATCATCGCCTGATAGGTTCCAGCATTAACGTTTACACCTTAAACAAAACTTAATAGTGTATAGTGCTAAGCCACAGGGAAATCTTACCATTGTAATAATTCCAACCCAACATATTAAGGCCCACTCTTTAATGGTAATGGAAACTTTATACTATTGTGGATTTAGGGTATATAGTTAAATAAATTTTTTTACTGGTTTTACTTTAATATATGGATGTGTGACATGTGGTGTTAGCGCATCCCGGTTACCAAAACTAAAGCCTCTGGAAAAACAAAATTGACAATAGTTGTTTAATATGCACAACAAAGAGCCAGGAACAAACATAGCTAGTATGAGAAGAATGGGAACCATACCCCATCAAATTGTGATAGGAACAGGAGCAGCAACCTTTCAGGAGAAAAATCCTGAAGTATAGGTGTAGATGGAGAGGAACCGTGAAACACTAATTCCATAATTTTGGAGACTATGCAAGAGGTAAAAGCAGAAATGGCTCGACTACGAGTAGACAATGAAGGACTACTGCAGGAACAAGAGAAAATCATGAAAAGTCTATCAGATAGACAAAATTAGAGACAAATAATCCCCTATCCTAAGCGGGGAAATATGATGGGAGAACATGAATATCATATTGAACGAGAAGAAACTGAGGGTGGTGAAGAGAATCAAGAAGAAGAATCGGAAAATGTATCAGAACACAAGAAGCACAAGAGACAAAAAGTAGAATTTCAGGGAGAATTCCGGAAGATAAATCCTCCGCTTTTTGATGGCGAATAGGAGGAGGCAGCAGAACCTTGGCTCATTAACATGAACAAGTATTTCCAATTGTATGAATACGATCATAATCTAAAGGTTCGATTGGAAATCTTTCAGTTGCAGGGAAAAGCCACCTTGTGGTGGGAGGAAGTAAAGATAGTTTGTGGTGTAAACGAACAAAGCATAACTTGGGATAAATTTCAAAAATATTTTAAAGAAAAATATCTAACTGAAAGATTTTATGATGAGAAGGCCAAGGAGTTTCATGACCTTCGTTTGGGACAACTATCTATGGATGAGTTCATAACCAAGTTCACCTCCTTGCTGCGATACGTCCCATACATATGGGAAGAAAAGGCTAAAGTACAATGGTTTGTCAGTAGCTTGCCACTGTTTATGAAAGAACGCCTTGAGTTCGATAACCCAAAAACCATGGATGAGGTCATATGGAAGGCTCGGGTATGCTATCAGCAAAATAAGCAGAAAGGGGAAGGAGGGAAGAAATGGAATGACAAGAAAGGGAGTAAATTCTCCTCCGGTCATAAAATAAATAAATTTGTGATCAATAAGACTCCTAGAGGACAGATGAATAGAAATGTGAATAGAAATCCACCCAGGTTCAAAATTCCCAGTGAAACCAAGACAAATGAACAATCAGTAAGGACTGAAGTGGAAATGGCAGCCAGACCACCAGTACAATGCTAGGGATGTGGAGGGCCTCATTATGTTAAAAACTTCCCACATTACAGAGGAACCGATCAGGTCGCACATGTTCAAGAGGCATCAACAGTCAGAGAAGTGGAAAGAAGCATGCCGAAAATCAATGCTTCTCTTGAGGACCACCAAGCAGAGTACCAACTGACTATGATAGAGTTTGAAGGTAAAATATTCAACCAAACCGTGTCTATTTTAATTGACCTCAGAGCTACCTTAAGTTATGTTAGCCCCAAAATAATAGAACAATGCAATCTATAGATTGTTAAGTTTAAGAATTCCTGGTTAGTACAATTGGCTACATGGGCCAAAAGAAGAGTGTTGGCCAAGGTCAGTAATTGTCTCCTACAGATAGTGGGACAACCCATTATAGCAGACTTAAATGTATTGCCCCTAGGGTCATATGATATCCTAATCGGTATGGACTGGTTGGAAAAACACTGGTCTCTCCTCAATTGTAAAACTAAAACCATTAACTATATGGATGAGGACGGGAGGAGGCAGGAAATTCAAGGGATAATAAGACCCTTAAAGTTGAGACCCATGACAGCTTCCCAATTGGCCAAATGCATCTGGAAAGGATGCCATATTTATGTAATTTAAGTAGGATATTCTAATTCAAAAGAAAAATTTTTCGCTTTAGAAAATATACCAATAGTGCAAAATTTCTCAGATGTATTTCGAGAGGAAATACTAGAACTTCCACAAAAAAGAGACATAGATTTTACTATCGAATTAGTGCCAGGAGCTGCACCGATGTCTAGAGCCCCTTATCGTATGAGTATACTAGAATTAACAGAGCTGAAAATGCAATTGCAAAAACTTCTTGACAAAAAATATATCTGACCAAGTGTATCACCCTGGGGAGCCTAGATCCTTTTTGTTAAAAAGAAAGATGGGACTATGCGAATGTGTTTGGACTACCGTCAACTAAATAAGTTAACCATAAAAACAAAGTTTCCCATACCTCGTATAGATGAATTGTTTGACCAAGTGAAAGGGGCCAATGTGTTTTCCAAGATTGACCTTCGATCAACCTATCAACAAATTAGAATCAAGGAAGAAGATATAGCAAAAACAACCTTCAGAACTTGATATGGGCATTACGAGTTTGTTGTGCTGCCCTTTGGGCTAACCAATGCACCTGCAACCTTCATGTGCCTTATGAACAACACATTCCATCAATATTTGGACAAGTTTGTGTTAATTTTCATTGATGATATCTTAATTTACTCACGGACGGTAGAAGAACACAAAGAACACCTCCGGATTGTTTTGCAAGTTTTAAGGGAACACCAACTATATGCCAAATACAGTAAATGTGACTTTTTTAAAGAACAAATCTAATATCTTGGTCATGTCATTACTAAAGATGAAATAACTGTGGACCTAGAAAAAATAAAGACCATAATGGAATAGTCATTACCAAAGGATGTCGTTGATATAAGGTCATTTATGGGCCTATCCGGATAGTACATGCGATTCATTTAAGGCTTTTTCAGGGTAGCTTATCCTATTACCTCGCTGCAAAAGAAAGGTAAGGTTTTTATATGGAGTAAAGAATGCCAAAACAATTTTGACCGGCTCAAACATTTACTCACCACTGCGCCCATATTAAGCATCGCTGATCCAAATAAAGATTATATGGTGTGTATGGATGCTAGCAAAGAAGGCATAGGTGGTGTACTAATGCAAGAAGGTAGAGTAGTCGCTTACGAATCTAGAAAGCTTAAGGGGCGTGAGCAAAGGTACTCGGCCTACGATTTGGAGCTGATAGCGGTTATTCATGCTTTGAAAATGTGGCGACACTACTTATTGGGTAAGAAATATCTGCTAATGACCAACCATCATAGCTTGACTAATTATTTTAAATAACCCACTTTGAACACTAGATAAGCTTGTTGGGTTTATTTTCTGAGCAGATTCGACTTTGAGATTAAGCACCTAAAAGGGAAGGAGAATCGTGTTGCAAATGCATTAAGTAGAAAAGCTAACTGTTTATATGAAATATCATTCAGTGAAGCGTAAAACACATTGAAAGAACAAATTAAAGTGGTAGCAATGCAAGACCGATAGTACCAAACTTTGTGGCAGCAAACAAAAGTTCCAAACAACAAGGAACGACAGCCTGGGTATGAAGTAAATCAAGAAGGTTTGTTGATTTACAAAAGAATGATGTATGTACCCAATATAAAAGCCATTAAAGATTTAATTTTATATGAATATCACAAGGTTCTTTATGCTGGCCATCCTGGATATCAAAAGTTGATAATGCTCTTAGAAAATAGTATTTTTGGCCTGGCATGAAAAAGGAGGTGGCTGAATATTTGGCCCGCTATTTGGAATGCCAACAAGTCAAAACAGAGCACCGTCATATAGTCGGTTTAGTCCACCCATTACATATTCCATAATGGAAGTGGGAAGTTATTTCCATAGATTTTATAACAGACCTGCCTAGGTCAAGAAATAAGAATGATTTAATCATGGTGTTCGTGGATAAGCTAAGAAAAACTGCCCACTTCACACCTGTACAATCTACTTATAATGCAGTACATATTGCTAATATATTTATGCAAACTATTTTAAGGTTACATGGCATACCGAAGGTTATATTTTCAGATCGTGATGTAAAATTTACATTAGCTTTCTGGAAAGCTTTGTTTGAAGGACTTGGCACTCAACTACATTTTAGTACCGCCTACCATCCTCAAACAGATGGGCAAACTGAGTGAGTAAACCAGGTGGTGGAGGATATATTATAGGCATATGTAATGCAACAACCATTTATATGGAAATAGTACTTACATCTTGTAGAATTTGCTTACAACAACAGTTATCATACCTCTACACAAATGAGCCCTTTTGAAGTGCTCTATGGACATAAATGTAGGACTCCTTCAAACTGGGGTGATCTGAAAGATAAGTTAATGTTGGGGCCTGATATGTTAGCAGAGATGGAAGAAATGGTCAAAGAAGTGCAATCCAATTTGAAGGTTGCCTAGGACCGATAAAAGAATTTTGTTGACTCGAGAAGAAGTTTTTTGGATTTTCAAGTGGGGGATCATGTGTACATTTGGGTACAACCCAAGAAAAATACACTGCAATAGATGGGTTGCGCCAAATTGGCACCCAGATTCTGTGGTCCCTTCCAAATTTTAGCACGTATTGGGCCCGTAGCTTATCAACTTACCTTACCAAGACATATTCGGGTGCACAATGTTTTTCATGTGTCGATATTAAAGAAATATATTTATGACCCCAAACACATAATAAACTAGCAAGAAATACAGGTGAAGGGGGAAAAGTTAAAAGTTTTCCTCATCAACTTATCTTGTATATGTGTATGTATGTATGCATAGTAGATTTATATTCTGATTTTACCAGGTAACTAAAGTAATTCTCTTTCTACTTTTGACAACATAGGTAGAACCGGAAGGCAAATTCCTGGTCGAGCCAATGGGCATACTTGATCGTAGAGAAGTAACGCTGCGGAGATGAGTTATCACCCAAGTTAAGGTACAATGGCAGCATTTTGGGCCTAAAGAAGCTATGTGGGAGGATGAAAGGACCATGAGGGAGATATTCCCAAAGTTATTTCTAACAGAAAAACAGTGGGACGATGTTCAAGCTTAGGGGGAGAAGATGTGATGTCCCCCATATATGTGTAACTTTTTATTTTACTACATTTTTTGGACAAAATTGAATACTGGTTAACTTTTATATAAATAGTAATTCTGTTTCTACCACATAAAGTCGATTGTTGGAATTATGGCAATAATTAATTGATTTAACTTAAATGAAAATGAGTTATGAAGGGATGATAGTTCGTTCTCAAACAGTTAGGCTGAGTGGTTACCTCAGCCTTAACTACTTCCAAAGAGAAGATTTATTCCAGGAATCAAGAGGATGAGGGGCATTGGAGATCTGAGGAAAAAAGAGAGAGAAATTCAAGATGTTAAGAAAATAAAAGATTAAAATTGTGTTGTAGGGACAGACAGTGATACAATGGCTGTGTCTGGTTAAGACCAAATAGCTCTTACAATTCAAGAAAGAGGATTCTTGAAGAGAATACCCTGTGAAAGGTAGCTCGGGGGGAGACTTCAAGCATAGCAACACTGGTCTGAAGGTTTGGAGGCAAAAATAGTCAGAAGATCTAGTCCAATATATCTGGGAAGGCGAGACAGATAAGTACATATGTAATCTTTAATTAAATACAACGGGTATTTCCCAATAGTAAAAGCGCATAACCTCTGTCTTAAAGTAAGTAGAATTTAACATGATTATTTCTTAACTACGAAAAGTTATAGCTAGAGACAATACATGATTAATAATGTTATTCTTTACTGAATCAAAAGGAAAAATAGTAAACATGTAGTTTAACTTCATCTCACAACAACTCTAGAAGCTATTATAGATAAGTACTATTACACCCAGAAAACAGTAAAAAAACGAATATCCTCTAATTTTCAAGAACGAAAAGTGCAGAACAATGAGATATATATATTGGTGAATTCGCAAGAGTGAAATTGTACAAATAAAAAAACTACATATACTTTTATTTCTTATCAAGATCCTCAGGAAACTACAATTTAATGAAAACCATTTTTAAGCTTGTAAAACCCCATAAAAGCTAGTGGAGGCTCGATTCATTAAACATTAAAGAATAAGCTAAAACTTCTATAACAGAACCCACTTCTGAAATAAATTTACAGAAATGATAAGTGGATAGTAAACGTATCTCTATCAAATGGAAACATAGATTTTATTCTGTATCAGAGGAAGAAACAATTCATAACCCTGAGGAAGAATTGACAATAGGGTTTTTAGTACTGCTTAGTCTTTAAGAACAGAGTAGAAGAAACCCGCATTTTTCCACCTAGATATAAGTTAAACAAGCAGTGATATCCTCCAGAAAGATAAAGTATAGTATAGAAATTATTCAGGTATAGCAACCACCGAAAAATACTACCTACTGAGTAAAGAAGTTCCACAACATTAAAATAAATAAGAAATTCATGCATAGGAAAAACATGAATCGAATTTTATAAACTCAGAATCTGACACATAGCAAGGTCAAAAACAATGGCGAATTACAACTCAAATAGAACAAAATATGAATGAGGGTTACCCTCTGTATACAATATTGTCTCCCCCAAAAAAATTAATACATGAGTCCACAGCTATTATGCTATAAGCCTGAGTACCATTAGAAATAACTGAGCCTGTATTCTGCACTATTGCAAGGAGAAATATTAATAAAGCAGCTTCATAGTTAAATCCTGTAAAACTGCATACCCAGTAGCATGTGCCGAGGAACTTGAAAGCATAGCCGCAAGACGGGAGGACCCCAAATGTTCCACACTAGAGCCGAACAGGCCTGCCATTAAACCATGGCAACAACAGGATTATAAAACAATACCAAATCTGGTAAAAAGAAAGATAATAGTGAATTAACCATAAAATGGCGAAACCGGAAAAACGATACTTATTTAAATGTTAAAAGATACCAGCAAACCCTCCCTGGAACAAGGAATGAGCACGAATTGTGACCATCCGAAGACAAGGTTCAGCTTCGGAGAAAAAGACCAACACAAGAAAGCCAGAAGAATAACTATCACCGGCAAGGAGTAGGTGCAAACAAAGAACCATACCAGAGGCGAGCTTGACGCAATAACCTGGAGGCCAGACGAATGCTCAACAGGAGCACGAAATTCTTGAACTTTCCTGTCGGTACATACTTCGTGGAGTGAAACGACACCTCAACCGTTCGATTTGGAGGGAGCATAGACGCTGTAGATCTAGCACATCTTCCTGCGTGAAGGATCCAGTTGGAGGCACCATGGCGAACACTCTAGAGCTAGACCACAACCCTAGGGCATTCAGCAGCACGAGGAATTAAATACAAACTGTAAGGATTGGGAATGGTCGTAAATGCCAAGGCAGCCATAATCAATGTAATTAAGGCATGACGAGACTGTAATGCTATGAACATAAAACTCAGGGATAACGTATAGTTAGCTTTAGCAAATAGAGAGTTAATCATCGCCCTATGGGTTCCAGCATTAACGCTTACACCTTAAACAAAACTTAATAGTGTATAGTGCTAAGCCACAGGGAAATCTTACCATTGTAATAATGCCAACACAATATATTAAGGCCCAGTCTTTAATGGTAATGGAAACTTTATGCTATTGATTCAGGGTATATAGTTAAATAAATTTTTTGGGCTGGTTTTACTTTAATATATGGATGTGGGACACGTTATCAGAAATATAGGAAGAAGATAGGGAGGTGGAGGAATTGTCTGAGGAATTATTTGGATAGTTAAAAGTGGTTGGAATTTAGTTAAATAAATTTCAAAAAAATTGTAGTAGCAGTGTTTGAATTATTGGAAATAGATTTAGCACCATCAAAAAGCTAAAGCACTCAAAATATTGAAATTTGACAACTATAACTTGGATTTACAAAAATCCTTTAAATTTTATCAAAATCTTATAGGAATTTCCGTAATTTTTGGAAAAAAACGCATACTGTTTAGACTACGGAGAAACAACGGAGAGTAGGTTCGTTGTTACCATAGCTAAGCGAGAGGTGCGTGAGAGGAAAAGGCCTATTAGATATTCGTACGGTGACTAAGAGCGGAAAAGGTGAGTGGGTCCTTTCAATGTTCATTCGGTTTACTGTATGCTGTACACTGTTCGTGGTTGTGGACGGTGATGTTCTGTTGCACGTCTTTCTCTAATTAACGTCCATAGAATTTGTTAATTATTCCAAATATAGGACTGATAGATTTTTTTATATATTCTAGATACAAATGCAAGGCTCTGGCATGATTATTAGGTGAAGTCAAAATTTCGAAGATTTAGATTAATGTTTTTAACCTTGATTACGCCAACGTTGATGACAATGCGGTGCTTCCTTTACCTGAATTTTTAATTATTCCAAATATAAGATCGGTATATGTTTATCTATGTTTCAAATACAAATATAGGGATGTGGGATGCCTATTAGGTAAGGCCAAAATATAGCAGATTTAGTTTACTGTTAGTTATTTTTAACTTATGGTTTTTTCCAACGTAATCAACGTTGATGTTAATATATTGCTTTCTTTATCCAGTTTTTTAAATTATTCTAAATATTGCTTCCTTTATCCAGTTTTTTAAATTATTCTAAATAAATAAAAGTGTAATATAATTATTAAATAAAATCAAAATATTGACGATTTAAAAAAATAGAAAATTTAAACTAATATTTATCATTTTTTTAACCTTGATTATTTAAAATGCCATTACATTGCTTCATTTATTTTGATTTTCCACAACAATGATGTCATAACAGTTTATAGCAGCGAGTTTCTTTATCTGATGACAATTTTTTAATATAAAAAAATAAATAAATTAGTATTTAAAGAATATTATTTAATTATTAAAAATTTAATTCTTTTATAAAATATTTAAATTATATAAATTTAATTATATATAATCGAATTTCAATTATATATATTTATCTATATATATATATAATCAAATTTCAATTAGGTTGGGAACTAATTAGATTTCAAATCCCATATTGTTTGTAATTTCCTTTGTAAATTACAAATTATTTTATATGCCATAAGATGAAAGCTTTAAGAATTTTATTTTATACGTCATAATAGGGAAGCTTAAAATTTTTAAAGAGAAAATGATAAAGTAAAGACACTTAAACTTTTTAAAGAAGAAAGAGCGCAAGGAGTAATTTACTAAATAAATTTTGAGAAGTCTTAAAGTTTTCATGGTGAAAGGAATTTCCACATATTTTCCAATTTTCCTTTATTAGAATAAGAAAAACTTAATTTGACTTTAGTTTTAGTTAAATTGAGTAAATCAAAAAGCTTTTATGGTGAAAGGAATTTTCACTTATTTTCCAATTTTCTTTTGTTAGAATAAAGAAAGCTTAATTTGATTTAGCCTTAGTTAAATTGAGTAAATCAAAATTCTACATCAGTAGGACAACTTGGAGGCAGTTAACTAGTGTGACATGGCTCTTGTCACTTGGTTAATCAACGAGTTAGTGGACTTGGAGTTAGTCTTGGAGGCAGTTAACTAGTGTGACATGGTTCTTGTCACTTGGTTAATCAACGAGTTAGTGGACTTGGAGTTAGTCTTGGAGGCAGTTAACTAGTGTGACATGGCTCTTGTCACTTGGTTAATCAACGAGTATGTGGACTTGGAGTTCATTCACGCATGTGTTGATTGGTAAATTTTAGCAATCTAGTTCAATTATTTTCAATTTTACTCAATTAACTGACCTATAACAATTAATAGCACGAACTTGGAGTTCATTCACGCATGTGTTGATTGGTAAATTTTAGCAATCTAGTTCAATTATTTTCAATTTTACTCAATTAACTGACCTATAACAATTAATAGAGTTAGTTGAAGGTTAGCTGAGCAGAGAGACCACTGTCTAACTCAGAGATCTGTCAATTAACTAATCAATCAACCCAAAATAGCCCAAATATGCATGGAATTCAAATTGCTCAGTTGGAGTGGAGGAGACAAAGGCTAGTGTAACATTAATTGTATACTAGTTGAGTGTACAGTTTTTGCATGCAGTCAAGAGATCAATTCCTTGGGAATTGCACAAGGAAATAAGGACTTCCCTATTATTTAGGAGCTCGAATTAGCTCAGAATTGTGTAAGGAAATAGGAGGCTGAAGGAGGCATAAAGTGGCTAAGTGTTGGCCAGAGGTTCTCATTCAGCAGAGAGAACAATTTTTCTTTTGTAAGTGGTGCTCAAAGCTAGAGCATGCAATTGTAATAGTTTATCTATTCAACTGATTAATGCAAAGAGGTTTGAGGGGTTTTTCCTAGTTGGGTTCCCCTAGAAATCACTGTGTACTTGTGGTTTTTCTTGTTGCATGTCTATGAATGTTGTTCTAAATTGTGATTTTCATTCCGCAAATTAGTAGAGTAGAACTTGTGTCTCTTGATTTCAGTTCGATTTCTTAAGAAATTGCAATTTCTATCAAATTTCTATATGGTATCAGAGCCCTGAAATCACATTAGAACCAATATTTCAAATTTTTCCCTCAGGAATTTTGAATTTGCAGCTTTAGTGTAGCAACTTTTCTTCAGATTTGGGAGAATGTCTTTCAATAATATAAGATTGGATTATGCTGTAGAGGGTAGATCGAATTTCATAGCTTGGAAGGACCAAATGGAAGCAGTGCTTGATGATAATGGCATGTTAGATATGTTAAAATTAACATTGTGAAACCCCAACAGTCTCATGCACAACAATTAGCCTAATGGAAGAAGGATGTTGCAAATGCCAGGAAGATTCTTTTGGAAGGTGTGAGAGACCACGTGGTCTCAAATCTTCGTGGCAAAGAAACACCATATGCTATGTGGAAGGGATTGACTAGTAAAAATTTTATGGATGGAAAATTATCTTGAAGTTTAAAAACATTGGCGAATCTCACTAGTCCCTATATATGAAAACTATAAAATGTTTATTGATGTATTTGTAAAATTATTCAAATTTATAATGGTTTTATATATACTCTCTATATAATGTTAGCGATTTTGAAGGTAAAGTAGTTATATATTGTAAAATTTGAGAAAATCATTTTCATAAAAAATGGAAATTGGCAAATCTTTTTTTTGAAAAATCATGGAAAATTGGCCCGCCTGTGAAAATTAGCCCCTAAAAGTTTCTATGGCATTCACTGATCTATTTGAAAATAGTAATGACCATAGAAAATTGGCCCTCAAAGACAAACTTCAAAACATTAGGATGCAAAAAAATGATACCATTCCACAATATCTCTCTAGATTCACTCAAGTTTGAGATGAGCTTGGAGGGGTTGGGGAGAATGTTGCAGAAGGTGATCTGGTGAGCCTAACTCTTTTAGGCCTTCCAAAATCATGACACAACTACCAGGACTATGTGAATGGAAGGGAAAAATTACCAAATTGGGAAAGGTTGTGGTCTGATTTGGTTCAAGAAGAGATCAAGAGAAATACCAGAGATGGAGTATCATCTAGAGTAGAGGATGAAGAAAATTTTTCCTTGGTTGGGAAGGGGAAGAAGGGCAAAGGAAAGAAGACCCAAATAAAACCTGAATCCAGCCAAAATAATGGAAAGAAGAAAGAATTCAGCAAGATAAAATGTTTCCACTGCGACGAATACAGGCACTATGCAACAAAATTTCACACAAGAAGTCTAACCAAAAACTTTATGTAGGAGCAAGAGCTAAAGCATTGACTTCACAATTCAAATTAGACTTCACCTTAATAGAATCTATGGACAACACTATTATGGGGAGTGTGTGGTACCTTGATTGATGTGCCTCATTCCATATGACAATATGCAAGGAATTTTTCAGTAACCTAGAGCAGAAGAATCTCCATATGCATATTGAATTCGGGGATGATGGGAGGTACAATGTTATAGGAATTGGTACTGTCACCTTTGAGAGGGAGGAAGCCTCACCTTTTCGCCTCAAAGATGTTATGTTTGTACTTGGGTTGAAGAAGGACCTAATATCTATAGCAGTATTGGAGGATAGAGGCTATGATGTTATTTATAATAAAGGGAAAGCCTTTCTAAGACAAATAGCTACCAGAAAAGTGAAGGAGATTGGAGTTAGAGTTAAGAACCTATAAAAACTTGAAGTGGAAGATTGTGCTGCATTAAGTAACAAGGAAGAAAAAGTGCATAATGGAGATGTTGGAGAACTTTGGCACAAGAGATTGGGTCATATACACCATGGTGCCTTAAAAAAACATGCAACAAATTACCACCGGTCTCACTAAAGGCTCCCTTGACCAGTATGATTTCTCTAAGGGTTGCACATTGGGGAAATATGCCAAATCCACCTTGCATGCCCGAGAAAATAGAGCATATGCAATATTGGAGTGAGTCCAAGCTGATGTTTGTGGACCGTTCTCTATAGCCTCCACAAAAAAAGTACTATGTAATTTTTATTGATGTTTTCTCTAGAAAATGCTAGATTTTCTTCACGAGGAAAATGATGAAGTGTTTTCCAAATTTGTAGAATTTAAGGCATTAATTGAGAAAGAGAATGGGAAGAAGGTGAAGGCTCTGAAGAGCATTAATGGAGGTGAATTTGTTTCAAATTCCTTCAAGGATTTCTATGCTAAAGAAGGTATTCCAAGATAACTAATAGCACCCCATAACCCACACAGAAAGGGTAGCTAAGAGGAATAACAAGAGAATAGCTAGAGTTGTAAGAGCAACGCTATATGATCAGGGGCTTCCATTGCATTTATGGGTAGAAGAATGTAACACAACAATTTACTTCCAGAACTATAGTCCTCATAAATACTTGGTATGATCACACCGAGGAAGCTTTCTTTGGAGAAAACCTAATCTATCTCATTTCAAAATTTTTGGAACTTCAGTTTATTTTCATGTCTCCAAGGATTCTAGGAAGAAACTTGAGCCTACAACAAAGTTGGGAGTTTTTGTAGGATACACTGAAACTCCACACAATTACTAGGTGTATTTACCTTCACTAAGGATGATAGTGGTGAGGAGAGATGTCATGTTTGATGAGAAGAAGGCTATGGGATGCTCTCTGGAATGACAGTGAGCATCCCACTGGAGAAAAAGATTCTAGCTCCAAAGGAGGAGCCTCAGGATGAGCTTCAGGAAGTTGTGGAGCAACAAAAAATGGAGTAGAGAGGAGGCTGAGTGGAGACACCCACTCAACTAGAAACATACAGAGAAGGGAGAAAGAGAACCAAAGAAGTTGATAGATTATTGTAGGATGCTAGGGATAATGTGGGAACCCCTATATTAGTATGCAGGCATAGATGGTCAACTAATAGGTACATTGCTTACATGGATCTCATGACAAAGATCATTGAGTCAGAGCCTTCTTCATTTGAGGAAGTGGTTTCTCAACTTGTTTGGATTTGAGACATATGATCGGAATCACATGTGTGTAGACTTAAGAGAGCACTGTATGGTCTCAATTAAGCATCTTGAGCATGGTAAAATTGGATCGATATTTATCTCTCTCATTGGACTGACTTCACCAAAAGTGAAGTATATGCGAACCTCTATCATATTATGGTAGATG